>VZRS01003599.1:108146-167508 GCA_013398055.1 Ifrita kowaldi | reverse complement strand
GGGATTCCTGCTGCAGCTCCTGATACATCTTGTCTGCCACCTGGGATCTGTGCTCGCCTCTGCTGTTCCAGCCTGCTGTTCCCGAGGGTCCAGCCGGACACCAGGATCAGCTGCCCGGAGGGTCTGTGAAGCTCTTTCGTCCATTTCCCCTCCCTGGGACCCCGGGCCTGCCGGCTGTGAGCGCAACTGCAACCAGAGGGGAAAGTGCCCACGGCCTGCGGCTGAGAGACACTGGTATTGGGTCTGTGGTTCTGTCTCCTGCTGCTGCCGGAGCTACTGTTGTTGGTTTGCCTTGTTATATGTATTAGTAAAGAACTGTTATTCCTAACCCTATCTTTGCCTGAAAGCCCCTTAATTTCAAAATTATAATAATTCGGAGGGAAGGGGGTTGCATTTTCCATTTCAGGGGAGGCTCCTGCCCTCCTGTACAGACACCTGTCTTTCAAACCAAGACATGTCCGTAGAGGGAGAAGCCCTTGCCAGGATGGCACCGGCAGATCTGTGTGTTCCTTGTAACTCTAGCACTGACTGACACACTGCACATACTCCAAGGAATAGAGCAGTTTACTGAGTTTTGATTATGAACAAACCATTATGAACAGGCACGAGTCCACAGCAGAAGTGAAGGAAAATGGCAGAAGTGAGTTATTAAATTGGTCGCTGACCAGCAGCCTCAAGCTCTCAAATGAAATGCCTGAGGATAAAGGACCTTTGTGGAAATAGACCCAATCCAAAACTCAAAGATCTCTTGTTCTTCCATGGTTTCTGTTTGGGTGGTTCATGGCTTCAATGCACAGGAGGCTGTGCAGAAAGCAAGGCTCTGCTGGGGATGATGTCTAGCTCAGGACAGGGCTTCTGTCTTATCAGTAATGATGCCCAACTTAAAATTATCTTTTTTAAAAAAGGGAAAAAACCTACCAAAAAAACCCAAAACACAACAGAGCACATAACACCTTGACATTGTAACATCCTTGTGTGCTGCAGGCTCCATGCACCACGTAAAACACTCCCCTGCTTTTCCCTGCAGGCAGATCTTCAGCAGCACTGACTTGCTGCTCAAGTCCAAGGTCTCTTATTATGTGATATATTTGTTTCTCCCAGCTCTACACTAACAGCACCACACCAGAAGTGAGATGGTGACACACGTCCTGACAGGGATGCACTGAACTGCTACACATGTAAAGGAGGATGAGAAGTGAGAACAGCTTAAAGAATGAAAGGGTTAAAGTGCCACGAGAGGGACATTCACACTTGGTGGGTGTACAAATAGGTAAGGACACCAACTCGATCATAACAAATCCCAAGTGGAGCATTTCACAGGCTCCAACTCGTGCAACACACCCTACTGCCATAGGAACCAGAATGCTGCAGGGCTTTGGGGCTTTTTCCCCTCATTATCTGAACTCCCTGACAGCACAGAGAGGCAGGAGGAGCGGGCAGCATCCCAAACACACCGAGGTCAGAGGATGCCACATGGGGTTACACCTCATACCTGGCAAGTTCAGGTTCACCCCAACATTTGTTTGTGATTCCTTAAATGCCATTGAGGTGCAAAAATGTTGTCTTGCCTGCCCAGCTAAGGCCTCTCTGGTATCTGGCATCCTGGAGGTCTTTTCCAACCCTAATAATTACATGATCCCATATCTGGACAGTAGTTCTTGTTTGGATGGCTAAGAATACACTGCCCAGGAGAGGCAGTGATGTCTCATAATACAGGAAAACTCTCATCCAGGAAAAAAACAGAGAGAGAAAAGAAATAAAAATCTCTTCTCTTACCATTTCAGATTTTATATTTTGATCAATTTGAGATGAGGTCAGCATTTGTGCCTGCCCAATGATACTTCTTCTAGAAGCTCCTATGGCTTTCTTCTCTTCCAGTTACCTGGACTCATTCTTAACAAACAGCTCCTTCCACAGGGAATAAATTTCTAGCAGCATCATGAGCAATAACTGCAGTTTTTCCACAGAGGGAAAGTTGTGTAGCACAGCTGCCACTTCCTTTATCAGACTCAATTTCAACAGTGCAGAAGAGTTGACAATAATGTTATCCAAACCATTTTAAATCTCATGGCTCTTACAGGGAATAGCAAGGATCTGAGTGACTAAAAACAAACAGTAACTATCCTGCCTATTATGTACTACCAAAATGTAACCCACAAATTCCTCTACTTCTTTTGAATACTGGCTTCACACACTCCTTGAAACCAAGAAGCCAGATTTTCTCTCTGAGCAGTGAGTTTCTGATGTGAAGCAAAGAGCCATAAATGCCACAGATTTTCCTCCTTATCTGTAGATGCATCCCAAGCTCTTCTCCACCAAGGCAAATCCTTTCACAAGGTGCCACACTGGCACAAAGCACTTTCTCCCCAGCCCTCCCTAAAGGCTCACAGGCTCTAGAGCTCCCATCAGCTTTTTCTCAGGAGATTTCTTATCTGTGCAGTCAAAACTGTTGAAATCTGGCCTTTGATTTCTTCCCTGCCATTATTAATATTAAACCATATTTTGTCTGCATTGTAAAAACATCCATTATGATAGACTCATTAATGCACTCCCTGGCTCTTTCTGAATTAAATCACTGATAAATTCTATTCTTTAATTTCGCCTTAGTGGAGTTGATGGATGAGCACCACAAATGACTAAGAAGGAAATAAGCTGCTGCAGCTCAGTGTTAACAGCAATTATCAGACACAATGGCCCTCCTCTGCTTGGATAGAAAGGGCAGTGAATGCCCTCAGTGCCTCTGCCTTGCCTGGCTAACTAACCAGAAGAACAGGAGCTTAGATAGTTCACTTAAAGGGGAAAGAAAATGTGAAACTCCAGCCTCAGCAGCAGCTCAGTCTCTCAGCCTGATGTGCCAATCATCACGGTGTTCTGGGCTCTGGTACACTCAGGACACATTCACCAATCTACAGACTGAATTCTTTGCCAAAGATTAAGAGTGACTCAAACTCAAATGAAGGGAAACAAAACCTCCTTGTTTCTTACCTCAGATGGTACCACAAACTCTCATCTGAACCATTCTGCTGTTCAGAAAACCACACTGCAAAAAGCCATTTAACAACTGAAATGTTTGTGTGTCCAGCTGGTGGGAGGAACGTTTTACACTTCTCTGATTTTCCATCCAATGGCACCTGCTGTTTGTCAGCACATTATCAGGGCCAGTGCATCAAGGAGCCATATGGCATGGGGAAGGCACTGCTGGGACGGCTCCTACTGCACTCATGAAGGAGCTGGGCATCCACGAGAGCTTGGTCACACTGAAGCTGTTGAGCTCATCAAGAAAATGGGATGATTCTTATAAAGCTGTGCAGCATTTGCCCTAAATGATAGTCAATTATTATCAGTTTTTACATTAAGGAACGAATCCCGAGCATTTAACTAAATTAAGATATCATCAAATTGCCTGTAGGGATTCCATTCTCATCCATTCTCAGAGGATGGACTTCCAAATAAACAGAATGAAAAGTGGGGCCAGAGGCTATTGCTGCATTTCAGAAAGAGTAGTCAAGAAACATGACTTGGGCCTAGTCCAGCATCTTCCAGAGTCTGGGACTATCCACAACTGGACTTTTGCTGAGCCGAGCAGGGAGAGGGACAACACACAACACTTAAAAACAAATAATAGATAATCCAAACAAAGCCCATTTATATGCAGAATCCACAACTCCCTCCAGGGCTTCATTAGAGAAGGAAAGGAAATTTGCTTCTGTTTGTTTGGAACGCAGATTTATTAATGGCTGTGAAAAAGTTAGCACTTGCCAGCATTTCCCCAGATAATTTCTTGCAGACCAAGTCTGGTTTAAAGGGCAAAGAGCAGCTCACAGTTCAAAGTGAGAAGAGGATGAGCCAAGATTCAGGCTGGATCTGATTTTATTTTAAAAGGGACCATAGGCCACTGCAAGACATTACCACCACTATTAAAGGGAGCTTTCATCATCTGCAATTTGTCTTCTAATCAAAATATGCTTAAACTCTGACTCCTGGAGTGCAGTCTAATTCTGGGTGTGAATTTCCGAAGATCCTGAATGGCTCTGAATTCCTCCAAGAGAGGAGCATTCAAAGCCAATCCTCACTTTCCCACATCTTGAGATTAGATTTGATCCACAGCTTGGGGTCCATGTCCCCCAGACCCTTGGCACAATTGTGTCCTTCCTCTGCAATAGTTTTTATTGATTATCATTACGGCTGCTTATTCCTAGGACAAGAGCAGGACTCTCAGCCTCTGATTTCTGGCACTTTCCCCATGTAATGCGTGCTCTCCTTCCCTCACTGGAGAGCAGCTTGGTGCCTCAGCAACCCCTTGCATTTCCCATGAGGAGTTACCCAAAAACTTCAAAACTTCCCTTTTCCAATAAACCTGACTGTCTCTAGGACATCTGGACTGATAATCAAAATAAGCATCCTGATTTTTCATTTTTTTGCTTGTAATATTAAAGATTTTCACGTAAATCCTCTCCACAAGTGTGAGAGCAGAAGTCCCAGGTGTTGTGCTCCATGTACAACATCAGCTCTGATGTCAACCTGTGAGCTCTGGTGCTCACAGAAAGGAATGGACAAATAATAACACCCAGCTCTTAACCCACAGTTATTTTCCTCAAAGGAGACCCAGGGGAAGATTTACTCAAGGTTTTTAGAGCATTTGGAAAGCATAAATGAGCTCTTTAATAAGAAACGCTTTCTCTTCCACTGTCTCATCAGTATCAAATGTCTCATTGTCATTAGATCAGCTTGACTAATGAGACCTTAAATTCTCATTAGGGACTCTAAATGTGACTTTCACACCATATAATTATAAAATAAATGCTAGCCAAAAAGACATGAAAGTGCATCTCATTGGAGAGTGCCATTCTTTCCAAAATCATGTCAGAAATTTTTCAGAAGGAAATGGTGTCCTAGTTCCTCGGGCCCTCAAAAAAATTCTGTATTTTTCTTTCTGAACCAGAACTCTTTGCTGTTGTTATTTCTGTATTGGTTTAGCCCAGGTAGCTCAGCTGCATCCTATTTAAAATTCCAAAACTCGGCTGGGCGTCTGGGGCACCGTAACAGATGCCAGTGACAACCCTCAGCTGTTCCAAAACACTCATGGAGCTATTGAGGACTCCACATATTCCAGGGCAGGAACCTTTCGGTGGTCCAAGAGAGAGCCAGCAAAGAGGGATGGACCTCAGAGCCCTGAAACATCTGGGGATGGGTCTTTGTTCACAAAAGGCCAGGAAACTTCTGCCAAAGGGCAATATTCCCTATTTCCAGGTGTGCATCCAATCTCTCTGGACCCACAGCTGCCTCCATTACTGCTGTTACAGGACACTGTGCCAATAAATCAATATTTTGGAGCTTCCCAACGCGTGCAGAGTTAACGCTTCACTGGTTTTGACTTGTTGCTAATAAATAATTTTGTTCCTGACCAGAGGAGTTTCCAGCAGTACAATTCCCTGTGAGAAGCCAATAAAGGCCATCGCTGCAGTGCAATAATGAGTTTATAAATTAAAGTTTGCTTTGCCCTTGAGTCAGAGCAATTAGCATCACACAACCCTCTCACAGAGCAGTGGTGTGAGACGTCTCAGAAGATGCTTATTGTTGCTGCAGTCAATAGCTGACCCTGGGGAGCCCATTGTGCACCACAAACAACAGCTCAGGCAAACCCCAGCACAGCCAGGCTGAGTAAGAGAAGCCTCAGACAGAGGCATCAATTTAACACCCTCAAAGACTCGGGAGCAAGGACAGGATGGGAAGTGCTGCAGGGCAGAGCTGTGAGCAGGGACAGCCAGCAGGGGCAGCGGGGCACAGCCCCAGTCCCAGCACTCACCTGCTGCCCCTTGTGCTGGTTTGGCCAAAATTTAGCAATGTATCTGAAAGAGAATCAGCAGACACCGCAGTCACCCAGGCTGCAGCCAAACCAGAGGGAGAGCCTAAGGCATTGACAGCTGCTCCTGGCACGAGGAAAAAGCACACGACCAAAACTGATCAGCCAGTGAAAGATGATGATGGTGCAGGGGAAGGAACCTCAAAGCCACCAACTGACTCAGGCACTGAAACCATTACTGAGTCCATGTCCATAAAGGACCTTCACAGCCTGAGAAAGGACTACACCCGGCGGTCTGGTGAATCCATAATAAGTTGGCTGGTCCGTATTTGGGATGCTGCCGGTGATGATGTAATGCTGGATGGTGCCGAAGCTTAGGATCCCTGTCATGTGATCCAGCTATTGACCAAATTATGATAGGGGATACACATGATGGAGTCACCCCAAGACACCCCTGCACACCCCAGGCTCCTCTTCCCACACCAATCTCAGTGAAACTGGCCCAGGTGCCGCCATCACCTCTGGCTCTGAACGTGCCCATACTTCACCATTAGCACAAGAAGTGACACAAGTTATATCCAGGCATCCTAATTCATGGGTTCATGGAGAGATCTGACAGCATCCTCCTCCTCTGCTCATCAACAGCTGACACTAAAGGCGCCCTAATCGACTCCCATCCAATCTGCTTCCCATCATTTCTTCCACAGTTTATTTCTTCTTTTATGCCACAAACACAGGACCTTGTTCTGGGAAATTTCTTGTGCTGCTACACAGCCAGTTTTCCAGGGCAAACTGAGCACAAACACACCCCAGACACAGGCCCTCTTACACCACAGAGGACTAATTGCACCAACAAAAAATACTGAACAACAGAAAATGTTACAGGTGTAGATATATTGCACCCTGCCTGAGGCCACAGAGACAGACCTGGGGATGGAGATAAAGCCTGAGATGAACTAAGAAGGAAAGAGGTGCAATGAAATCAATTGCTCTAAGACTAGAAATACAGTTCCTCCTTATTTTTTCTTTGCTGATAAACTTCATTATGTTGTTTTGACACATTGTTTGGCAAGACCACCACCCTAAAAAATCAGGAAAAACAGATTCCTTGTTTCAGATTTGATGTGAAAAAAGCCCCGAAAGTCAAATCCTTCCCATCACAACATGATCCAGAACACACCTCCAACATCCAGCACCGTTTCCCAGGCTCAGCATGACAAAAGCAATTAATGCAATGGCTCCACTGAAGCTCACAAGCTTCATCCAGTTATTTTATGGTGAAAAAAGACTGCAATGGAAACATTTCACCTCTAAAGATCAGCAGGATGCATGAACAGGGATTTTTCCTGAAAGACCATGTTGTGGGGACACACAAGCTTCTAAGACTTGCTGGAGTCTGAGCTACTCCAAGGTGAAAACTGTACAGTCCTGAAAATGAGTGAACTCTGGGAGATGAACAGAGGAGGAAAGAGAGAGAAGAAAATAAAACTTCTGGGACTGGAGTGGAGGGTCATTGGAGCTTTGAAGCTTTAATTAATGGTCTTTTTCTGGCAGAACTGCAGAGAGGAAAAATTAACTATAGCACAGCAGTGGCACAGTCGTTTGCAAGTCTGCACTTCTGATTACCATACAATAGCCAGGAATAATTACAAAGTTCCCACATTTATTATAACCTTGGGATACACTCACCTTGCTGGGCTACTTCAAAGCACGCTGCTCAAAGCACTCTTCTCTGTCAGCATTACCAGCAGGACTTAAAAGCTAATTTTATCTTTCAAGTTTGGCCACCTTCTTTATGATTACATATGATTTTACATCATGGTAAGAGGCAAGAGCTGGCTCCCAAAATTCTAGAAACATCAGCACTGTTGGAGAGTTCGTAACTGGCGATGACAATGCACAGCTTTGGGTGTGAGGGGGTTTCTCTTGAATGGACGAAGCACACAGCACACATGGACATGCTCAGCAGGCACCACATGGGGGAAAAACGCTCTCAGAATCATTTCCAGGCCTTTTATTGGACAAGTGGTGCCTGATTGAAGTCCATGCAGAATAGGACTCGCCAACCTTTCAAGCCTCAGCATGGAACAGTCACCAAGAAATGTATTTATAATGGCACCCAGCAACTGCAGTCTGTGTCCAAAAGGGTCCTTATCCGCCCTTTGAACTTGAAATGATAAAAATGAGTGCTGTGGTAGCACAGTAATTGCTTCAGAGTTTGCTCTATTGCTCTATTTGATTCTCCCTCATCTCACATCCAAATTATTGTAAAGACTCATCAGGATGTCCCCAAAGGGTATCAGATCAAGAGATACTCATAGTTCAAATAGAAGTCACCTGTGCAAGAGTCCCAAGGCTGAAGGAATAAGGCTAAACTGAAAAAGCAGATATGAATTAAATAAAAAATTCTCCCCCCAAAAAACTCAGCTTGCATCAGCCTTATTCTACCTAAGACCAGCACACAGCATGGGTGTATAGATTTATTAAATCACCTCGTGGTCTCTGCAGGTTAAGGAAATGTTTCTACCAAATACAGAACCTCTAACAAGCTTCTAAAGGATTATCTTCTTTTAATTCTATTCTCATCCTTTCCAAGCAATAAGCACGACTCGGGGTTTATGAATAATTAATACATCCATGCCATTTGATCCTTTGCAGCAAAGCATTTCCTGAAATTTACCTGTCGAAAATCTCACCCATCTGATATGTTCTCTAACATCAGAAAGCAGAAAAAACCAGAAATGTTTTGGCTGTGTTGCTCTGGCTTTTGAAATAAGGCCATTAGCTGGTTTTCAAAGTGCCCATGGTTTTGGCTTCACAACAGCCTTTGTAAGGAGGGTTCTTTTGTGTCTCCATGGCACTAGTTCTTTTCCAACCTCTTCTAGTCAAAAGCAAAATAATCCAGCTTTCATCCGCTTTTTTGTGCTTTTGATTGCTGATAAATGTGGGCTACAACATTTAGAGATGATTTCACAGCCTGTGTTACAAAACTGAGCACTCAAAGTCTATCAAATACGTTCAGGAAAAGCAAAAAAAACCACAAACAAAAACAAACTCTGAGCAAGTTTTCCCACTGAGAAATGGGGAACCATTTCTCATTTTTCCCACTGAAATAAAACTGAAATGCTCCCTTTTTAAGACGGGACGCTTTTGAGCAGGAGACTTGTGAGAACTTCCCTACAACGGAGACAACAGGAATCCCAAGGAGCTGGAACTCCATTTTTAGGATGAGATTAACACACCACAAGCCTTGAATTATTTTAATTCTGATGGAGTCAGAGGAGAAGGAAGAAGAAAGGTACATTTTTAAAAAGCTGCTGAGGTCACTTGAGGTTAGTCGTCGGTGGAATGATGTTTGTTCACGAAGCATCCAAGAAAACTTCCAAAACTAATAAAGACAGGCCTGTGTAAGAACACTCACAGAATGAGGCTGTTTGTGCTCTCAAAACCAGGTTTTTAAGACAGCTGAATTCATCTCAGAGCCTAAATCCCACAGGGGCCAACCTTTATCAGCTTGTGCTCTTAGAAATAGCCTGTGTTTCTTACAACGACATGTATCCACTCCAGGCTCATGTGTTTCCAAGGGAAATTCAACCTTTTTGTCCCCATTCAGAAAGATTCTTGAAATGCTGAGCAGAGAGATCAGTTCTGCTTTTTCAGAATAAAACCAAACACCAAACCAGGCTCTGAGTGTGCATGGCAGGAGGACTTTGTGATGTTCAGTGCTCCCATGGCTGAAAGCAGATTCCTCTCTCTAATAAAATCCAACTTTAGCAACAAGTGTATAAATGTATATTTAGACACCAGGGGCTTTTTCCCCACACCACTTTGCACCCACACAAGAATCCCCACGTAAGCTGTGTAATTGCTGCCCAAAATGGCAACACAAGCTCTGCAATTATCATCAGGGTTAATTAAAGCCTCTGAGCGGTAGGCAGCTTGAATTGCTGTTTACTCTCAAGTCTCTGAACATGCTGCAGGTAATTGAAAGAGAAGCATCAACCCAGTATTGCTGATTTTCTTATTGGCCAGGCTTTGATAATTTGATTTTGGTCATCACATAGTTCTAAAAATAAAAAAATCATTTTCTCTGAAGACCTGAATCTCCCCTTCAGCACACTCCATTAAGGTATTTTCACATTTCTGGGGCCTTTGCTGTACTGAATCTTGGAAGTTCTAAGAGAATCAGGTCAAAAAGGAGATTATATACAAAAAAAATCTCATATGTACAGGAGGGAAAAGTCTTTTTTGCATTTCAGACCACTGGCAGCAGGTGCCTAGGCCAGGTGTAGGTGCCCCAGGACATCAGTCAGAACGGGAGGGAGGAACAGGATTTGAAAAGTCACTTTGGAGAATCACCTGAAGGCAATCAATTTTTGCAAGACCTGAATATCCTCAGTATCCATTTGAGTACAGAAGAAGAAGAAATGCTCAACAACTCTATCCATCAGGGCAAAATATTTATAAAATGGACACTTAGAGACTCAAGATTTGCCTAAAAGTAGAATCTCCATCCCACAACAAGGACTGATGGCTCTGGTTTCTGGTCTAGCCCTGAAAGCAGCCCCACATCTCCACTCTGCTTCCCAGGCCACGCGCTCAGGACTCTGCTCCATGAAAATTGGTGGCCTGGAGCACAGGAGGTGACCCAGGCTGGAGGAGGAAGACCCGAGTAACTCAGTTTGTGCTCAGCTGTCTCTGAATTCATCCCTCCTCTAAGTCATGCTGATAACCCCACACAGATGCCACACCACCCAGATTGGACATTCTGTGCTGTTCTCTTTCCTGGCTCCTGGGAAAGCAGCAGAAAATGTTATGGCTGCACCAATATTTTGCTACCAGTGCTGGAAACCTGAGCAGGTTCCACAAAAACACCCAAGGTCAGCTGCTGGCAATGAACCTCTGCTGGCTCACAGACATTTTAAAGCACTTTGAAGGCTGCTGATGCCAACGTGCTACTGAGCATGGAGCTATTTTGGGGGCTGAAAGGGGCCCTGCCAAAGGAGAACAGTGGTCACTTAAAAACACAGACTCTGACTCCATTGAAACTCATCTCTTCCAGACATCCTTCCTGCCCTAACCTCTTCACAATTCAAGCAGAGAAGTACACGCAAAATTCACCCAGCTTTTTCAACTTGAGATAGAAGGGGGAAAGCTCTGCCTTAACTCTGCCTCAGCCATTAAGAAAAATGTTCTCCATGTCTCTATTAATTTCCTCCTCAGCCACAAAGCTGATTTTATAATAAGAAGCTACAGGGAGTGAGTAAAATAAAAAATAAATTGATTTGTAAAAAGCACAGATGAAACATTACCTGGACACAGGAAAGCACTCCTCCAGGAGATCAACCCCCAAATGCTGCTGAAAACAAAATGGGTTTTAATGGATGGCAGATCTTAGGTCAGCAGAAGACAGAGGGATTAGTGGAAACCTGATTAGATCAAAGTCTCTGAACATGGCTTAGAGACCACCACATCTGGGCATGGCCACTGAAACCTGAAGGCTGAATTCTGTGTTAAGGGGAATCTTTTCTTTGTGTGTGTGCCTTTAATCAGAGGAAGAAGAAAAGCTGTTTGAAAAGTGCTTTGACAGGTGTGAGGGAGATAAGCTGGAAGCAGATCACAAAGACAACAGTGTTTGATAAAGAGAAGACTGGGGATTATCACCACAAATATGCATAAGCTCCATTCTGTATAGTAAAGCATGTCATTATTAATAACACTACTCATCCCTCTTAAAGCATTTTAAGCTTTCAAGTGCTATACAAATACTAATCACTAAGCAAAGGTGCCAAAGAATCCTTTCCATATCCTGCTGATTGCACAGACTGAAAGCACAATAAGCACAACGTGTACAGAGGCAAACACGGGCCTGAACAATCACCACAGTTCATAATATTACAAAGGAGATTGTGCTCCAAAGGGAAAGATATCGGTGTGCATCCATTAGGAAACTGCTCCTACCTGCTGCTGGGGGGTGGGGAACAGCAGACTTGCTGTTGATGCTGCTGGGAGGGAGCTGGAGCACAGAGGGGAAAAGGAAACCTTCCATCTGCAACATCATCTATAGGAGATGAGGACAAAAACCTCCTCAAAGGAAGAAACCTGGGGAAACTTTGCAGCTGTACTGGAGAGCAAAAGGTAAAGCTGGGACAAAGATTCAAGAGCAAAAGTGATGTCTTTAAACCAGCCAAGAAGGAAGGTGCTGGATCTTAGCAGTTTCACTTTATCAGAAAGGGGGGGAAATCAAATAAGGAACTGGCAATCAGAAGGGCTGGTCAGGACACGGGCTCATTCCTTGGCAGTGGGAATGAGGAACAAATGATATTAATTTTGGGTAATGATGGGAAGCTGTTGCCAGTTTTGGTGAATACTGGTTAGAAAGCTCACATGAATGAATCCTTTCCAGTCCTTGATCCTCAGGCTGCCCAGCAGCGCGTTCTGCAGGAGCGCTCGAACAGAATGCACAAAGAGCCAGAGTCTGTCATCGCACGGAGCCGTCCTTCTCACAGCAACACAGAGAATAACCACAATCACCACTGCTCAAACACTAATCACTGCAGCTGCTGACCCTCCCAGGAAGGGCTGCAGGATCCCACCAGCCTGTTCAGGGGCACAACGTGGTTTTTGGTATGAGTGCTCTGCACCAAGGTGGGCTCTGTCCTAAGCAGCCTTCTGCAACCAGTGCCAGTAAAAATGCTTCCTCGTCCTAAACCCTCTTTCCTACTAAGTGAGCACCATAACCCTGAGCTTTCTGGCCTCAGCTTTTAGTCAGACAGGAACAGAAAACTCAATTGTTGGCAAACATGTCCATATTTTTGATGCAGGAAGAACAGAGAGAGCCCCTGCTCTGACCCTAAACCAGAAGCTACACGAGCTGCTGGAAAGGTGTAGAGCAAACTCAAGTGCACTTTTCAGGCAAATCTCATTCACATCCCTCCAGAAAAGGGCTGTGCTTTCTCCAAGGCAACAGGGAGGCAGACCTCAGCCCTGGATTAAATGAAATTATCTCATTAACGTTTGTTTCCTTATCTCGTGTTTCATCAGTTAATACAGAAGATGCTACAGGTACCACAAAAAGACTCTTCCATGCAGAAAGGGGAAACACCACAAGCAGTGGAGAGGTCCCAACTTTTTTCCCCTGAAGCTCTGGCAAAGCATCTTGGCCTTCAGGGAGGAAAGATTAATGCTTTCTGCATTAAAAACAGTAAGGCACAATTCATGAAAAGGCATCAAGTTTTTATACCTGTTTAATGATTCCCGGTGCTTTTTATTTGCAAATACTCATGTGGTTGATTTAATTAGCTTGACCTGTAAAAAATTCCTGAGGTTAAGGGTCTTCAAGGTTTCCTATCTCAGGGACACTCAAACGAGTAAAGCATAATGAGATTTGTATCTATGGCTCCTTCTGAAAGTATTGACCCCTTTTTTCCCCATTTTGCTGAACAAACTAAGCAGAGTCTTAGTGAGAGGGAGAAGAAAAGAATTGATGGATGACAGAGAAATAACTCTTTGGAGATGCTGAAGTCTTACCCTTTGTTATCTACCTGCTGTCAGGGCTTCAGCCTCATCCCATGAAAGCACACAGTTGAAACACCAATATCTCCAAAATACCACATTTGAGTTTGGGTTGTCAAAAAATCCAGTTTCACTTATTGAATCTCCAACTGACAAGCTCCTCATTCATGTTGCTGTTTGGATGTCAAAGATTTGCTCAGGGCTCCGAGTCCAACGGGCATCAATGTCACTGGGAAGAGCCGTGGGATCACCCACAGGGTCTGATCATACTTCAGCTCCTTTTCCCACATCACACTGGAAACTGCCAGTGCATGGCAGGACCAGCTCGTGCTGTGAAGGAAAGTCAAAGCAAAGTATTCCTTGTTTTTCTGTTTTGTCTCCTTTGCTGTTAATTGCTCTTTCTGGTAATTCACTGCTTGTACTTTTCCTTCTTAAATCTGATACTATTTCCCAAATCCCTTCTCATCAGAGAGCTGCCACCTACACGATGTGGAATGTCTTCCCTGGGATCACAGAAATCCTTTCCCCTTCCAAAAATGCTCAACACTTCTTAGCAACAGACAGCAATACCACCAAATTCCTCCAGTGCCCTTGGGTGTGTTTGGGATATTTAACATTCAGGGGAACAGCTGTCAAATGAGATGATAATTGTGCTGTCAGTGTACTGAAGGAGAATTAGTGAAATTACCCTCCAAAGAATGGACACTACATAATCTTGTAAGCAAAAAAAAAAAAAAAAAAAAGGGTTTCCTTATCACATAGAAAGGGAGAGGTCTGAAATTAGAAAATCTGAAATCAATGCTATCTGAAAGATGAAGCGAACCGCATGCATTGCTGGAAGCTGTGCTAAAAGAGACACACAGGAGAGGCCAGCTGAGGCCACCGTGGCAGCACAGGGACACCACTGCCAGGCTCCAGAGCCCTTGAGAAAGACTCCAGGCAGCAACTGCACTGCTGTGACCCTGCAAAGAGCTTGTGGCACTGAAAACCCCTACACGTTACATTAATGCCCCTCACTTCAGTGTGACAATGCACAGACATCTCAAGAACCTCCACACCTACTAAGCTGAGAATTGGGTGCTGTTAGACTCTCATTCCCTTATTTTCTGACCCAAGTGACTCGGTACAAAGTCATCCTGGCCCATAAGAGGTGACACCAAGCTACGGAGAGATCATAACACAAAAGGAATTCAAACCCCTCTGTTGCCATCAAAGGTTCCAGAGCTGTTCTCTCCAACACAATCTCAGAGGAGGCTCCCACTTTTAGGAAAATCCCAAAGAGCTGTAGCAGAGATGAGCAGGGAATTCCTAAATTCCCACAAGGTGGATATGGCACTGAGCCAGGATGGTTGAAATGAGATAAGGATTACAGCAGCTCATTAAAAGACAAACTGCTCAAGTAAGCAAGCAAGACAGTCCAGCTTCAAATAAGTGATTTACCTTCTCCAGCTGGAAAAATCCACAGCAATTTTCACATTTTGGAGAAAACCCTAATCAGGCAGAAATGAGAAGAAGATGAAAATTGGGAAATGACTTCTGAAATAGCTGCATTTGTCCTGTGGATTTTCCAACAGCATTTGTATAGAGCCAAATGCTCCCATTGCCTCCCCAGGACCAAAGACTCCCAGGCTTCAAGGCAGCTTTCACAGTAAAATATTCCTCATTATTCCCCCTAATGCAAAGGCAGAGATCAAACCCTCCCTTTCAGTTATTAAACAATCATTAGTTGTGATTTCTGCTGCGTTTGCATTGCTTCCACTCCCACTGAAACCACTGACCTGAAGAGAGGTTTTGCCTCTCCATCACGGCTCTTCTGTAATGGAACAAGATTTAACCAGACACTTTGCAAGCTCAAAGGTTTCCCTGCTTTCCCAAGATTCACAAGGACTCTGGAATGAATATAAAAAGGTCTCATGAGTGCTGGACACACAGATTTGAAAATGGTGAGAAGCACCACTTTCCATGGATAGGCACAGACTGGCCTTTGGGATGAGGGCACACATGGAAAACCAGAAACCAGAGCCAGGATGAGAAGCAGCAGAACTAGACAGAATTGTTCCTTCTGGTTAAAGCTAACTGCGAACAAAACACACCCAAATCAGTGCTAAAGTGAGAGGCAGCAGCTGTCTTCATTTTAGGGGGAAAAAGGAATTATTCATCTGAAAGACTTTGGCAGGTGACAGCCAATGTCAGAGCACACTTTGCAAAGCAGAGTCAGAACAAGGACCCTTACAGAGCCCACATGTCACTGTCCTTACTCAGTCAAAACTTCCATCACATTCAGAGATTTTTGTCCAGAATTAGATACCAGGCTTTAGCTCAATAAAAGAGCCTTCATTTCTCGCAATGAATATAAAGCCACCCCCATTTTTTAGCAGAACCACTTTCTGCAAGGAGGCTGGACTTGAATCTGCTCCACTTTTTTCTCCCCACAAAAATGCTTGCACTTGGTCCAAAAACCTGTGGTTTCTCCTTGTGTTTTTTGGAAGAAGTCAATACTTTCTGCTGGAAGAAGGGTGAAGAGGGAAAAAAAAAGATGAAAGAAATTATCTCTTTCCAACCAGCAGCTCCTGGTTAGGTCAGGGTCTGCATTCAAGGGGCACAGGAAAAAAGAGGCAGATACCAGGGAATCATCCCCAAAGGCAGCTCTACCCAAAGCCTCTCCAGCTGCTTCTCTACTTCATTCTCCAACTCCCCTTTGGAGAGGGAACTCGCTCCACCTCACCCCCCTGCACAGTGTGATGCTACACCATGGGTAACTGAGTTCTCAGTTGTCTGTTGCCAGTATCTTCTGCTGCCTCGTGATTTTTTTTTTTCCAACAGGGCTTGTCATTCAGCAGAAATCTATTTCAAAGAGTTCCACAGTAATTCTTTGCACTGTCAGATTTTAAAGAATGGAAATTATTTCACCTTCGCAGGACTGATCTCTTACCAAAAGCACCTTGCAGACAAAAGACAGAAAACAGACAGACAGATGAATAAAATACAAAGGACAAGGAAAATGTGCCTGCTGGTGTAGCTTATCCTGAAGTAAAAAATCCTTTAGAACTCAGCCAGGTTAATTATCTATTGTGTTCATCAATGACTTTCCACTCATTCTTCCTGTAGAAGACAGCAATTATAAAAACCTGTGGTAAAAACCCCCACATTTTTAAGCTGCCCCTTTTATTGCCATTTCCATGGAATAAGAGGAAGCAGGACAGAGAGGTCAGGCACAGACCACAAGAATGCTGTGGTAAAACAACTGCTCAAAGCCATCCCAGGAAGCCAAATAACCAAATGAAATGAGATATTCAGACAAATGGGGCCCCAGAAGATTTGTTGAAGTTCCTACACAAATTGAACATTTCTGAACCCAAAAGGTCTTTTCCCACCTCTGGAGGTGCCTCACACCCCCCATCTCCATCACACCCAGAAGCTGGGGGAAAGGCTGCACAGCAGCATGGGGCATCATCCAGACCCTCAGCAGAAAAGAGAATAATAAAACCAAATCCGTTTCCAAAAGTGTTTGGAGCAGCAGGTGCTGATGGTTACACACCAGCAAGGGCAAATCAGTCCTTGGGTCTGGGTTCTTTCTTAGCCAGAGTTATGCAGCTTGTGAGACTCACACTACTAAAAGGAACACGTTGCTATAATTTAGCCAACTCTTTCTGCAGAAAGATCGGGTTGGGTTTTGTAAAAACCATCATTCCACTCCAATTTTCCTCTTCCTTACTGAAGCTCACTATTCCCAGCAAGATCGAGCTTGCAGCCTTTCATCTACACAACTTCCCAGCCAGGGGAAAGCAATCTTAGAGGGATTTATTGTTCCTGTCCCTTATCAGTGGAAAGCAGGTGCAAGAGAAGCATCCATAATCCCAGGGGGACCTTCCACTTGGAAGACTTCCCCTTTTGCCTTAGATTTGGTTACTGAAACTGCTCAAATACTTTTCGGGTGTTTCAGCCACACAGAAGCAGAAAATGTATGTATGTGTGTCCATATGCACATCTGTGGGTGTTCATATATGATATACACATTTCCTCTGGAAGTTTCTAGGCTGAGCATTAGATCTGTTCATATAATTGAGAATTGCATTTGTTGCAACCAGCCCATAATGTTAAGATGTATTTATGGCTGTCTGAAGTCTACGTGGAAGATTAACAGCCCTGCAAGTGTTGCTGGAGCTGTTGAACTACTTTTACCAGGACCCCTGGAATAAGCCCCCCCTTAAAGGCATCAGAGACCTCTCACCCCAAAACCTGCTGAGGGCAGGCAGGGTGAAATATCAGAGGGAGATAAGAAAGCTGGCTCTCACAGGGACCTCTTCCCAGCCCCTGATGAGATACAGAAACACCTCAGACAGCCCTGTACTTTTAACAAGATGCTGCCATAGGGTTTCCCCAAGCTCAAAGCCATACAATTTTCCTCCTATCATCTTTTTAAAAATTATTCCCATTTGTAATTGTTCTTTGCCATCTCATCCAGTAGGAAATACTGACAGCAAAAAGTTCCCTTATACAGGAGAAGATGATAATACTAAAAACAACATGGCACAGTCTTAAAGATTCACAAGCCCTCGCTGTCAGACAGATCTTGGTTTCCTATCGATAAATCCAAAGTAGTGTCTTGTCTAATCAATCTCTTTCCTCACTTTCCCTCCTCCCCTATGCATATGTGGGGAGGAAACCACAGGCTGCAGCTGGCACCAGTCCTTAGCAAGGAAAAGAGATTCTTATGTAAATAAACAAATCACTACCAACATCTTTCTCCAGTGTGTCCTGAAGGCCCTCGCTGTCAGACATCCTCAAACACACACCCAGTCCTGTTCCACAGGAGCCGGAGTCACAACTTAATTGAACACAGCCCCACAATCAGAGCAATCTTTCATCATCCTCTCATGCCCAATTCCTTTTCTGTGTGATTTGCATTTCCTGAGTTTTGCCCCATTAGCATTTTATCATGGAGCACAGAGAGCTGCGTTTGAGCAGCCGAAGCCAGACAAAAAAACCCTCGTGCATTCCAGCCAGAGAAGATGGATTACACTCCAGCACAAGGAATTCCATAACCACAACATGATTATGTTTAAATACACATCACGTTAATTCAAATGGTCTTTGACTGGCCAACAGAGCTTCTCCAGCTGTGGCTGGGAGCACAGAGAGCTGCACATCACGGGCAGGAGCAGAGGAACCACCAGGCACCTGAAGCAGCTGCTCTCGTAGAGCTGCAGAGCAAAGTGGGGGAAGAAGCACCCACCACCTTGATTGTTATTCCCTGGTAGCCATATAATAACCCTGCTCCCTAATGAGAAGACAATTCAACCTCAGTAAAGCACAACCTAACGCTTCAAATAGCTGCTTCTTGTTCTCCCAGCAGGGAGTCTCCAGATATTGTGCATTAAAGTCATATTTGAAGATAAAGCGGGGAAAATAATGCACTGAAAATTTGCAGAAGAAACAGAAAAGAGAAGGAAGAGAGACTGAAGACCTAACCTGGCAGAAAACCAAACAAAAATACGTGGCAGAGATAAGGAAGAGGTTAAAAAAGGAAAGTGAAGTGTTTAGATGGCAGAGGAGCTTAAGCAAATAGATGTTCCTTTTGGGAGCGTGAGCTTAAGCCTGATAGATAACACACCTTACCCACAGCTCCATTAAAACCAGAGCTGAGCCTTAGAGCAATAAAGGAAATCAAAATATTTGACAGGAAACAAACAAAGCAACAAACTACAAGAAAACCCTATTTGTTTTTCAGTCCCTGCTGACTTTTCTTCCAGAGCATCTGCTGGGGAAACTCCTCATCCCAATCAAGTCAACAAGACAATTCAATTTTCATCAGAAAGCCCTCTGGGCACTCAACTTTGGGGAGCCAGGTAATCTCCAAGATAAAAGCCACAGCCAGTTGATATAACTGTAAATTCCTTTCATCAACGAAATAAGGACATTTGGTTCTGGGAGCAAACAGGATCAATTTTGCAGTGGTGAAGCCCAGCTGGAAGAAAGTGGTAAAGGGTTATTTTTTCTAATGAAATAAGCAGAAGAGAGTCACTCTACAGAACATTACCACAGGAATGAAAATAAGAACAAAAAGCGTCCTCCACACCCTGGTGTTAATTTAATGGTGAAAGGTCTAGGAAAACATTACAATATATATGGAAAAAAGGACTGAAAAAAACCTCCACTGCAGATTAAGCACCAATGCACAAGAAGAAATATACTGCCAATGCCAGAAACCCCAATATTAACCAGCTTTGTAAAAGCTCTGCCAGGACTAATGAGCTATTCCATTCTTGGAAGACCCCAGAGTCAAAGCACTTTGGAGACCACATGAAATCCAACCAACACAACAGTCACGTGAAGTCACCCCCAGAGTTCCTTTCTAGCATGTTCAGATGGCTCCCATCCCATTCCAATATCTGGCAGCACAAGAATATTCAGAAATACATTTATATTTATTAAACAAATTTATGACAGACTGAGTGACTTAGTCAACATCATGTTATAAACCTCATAGGAAATATCACCCAAATTCCACAGATTTACCATTTTCACCACAGAAAATAGGAATTTCAGAACATATCTTGAGTGCTAACACACTTGAGCTACTATGGACCACAGGCAAAGACACAACTTACAGCCTCTATTCTCTTCGTGCCTTTCACAGTATATTTTGTTGTCCAAGGAGTGAAACCACAGACTCAGGAAGAGGAACAGTGCCTGAGAGAGGCTTCCAGAGGACCTGAAGAGCCAGTGAAAGGAGGAGCAGAGCCCTGGGATAAATAACAGCTATATCAACTGAGCTGAGCTTCCCTTCTTCATCCTCCCCCCTCAGAACCAGCTGGGTGAGGGATTCAGACACAGCCCATCTGTGGGGCAGGGGGAAGTGGTGCTGCTGCTTGCTGACAAAAGTAACAACTCTCTGCTTTTATTCCAGCTCCTCTTACCCACGAGAAATGTGTGTTCATCCAGGTAGCCTGGGCACCGTGCTGTTCAGGTTATTTACTGCACAAAACTGCTCACAAGGCCTGGGCTTCCTTTCCCCGTTCATTATTGCCGGGCTCCTCAGAAACACCAGGCTGCTGGCAGCGCTTTGTTTCGTTGTTAAGAGAAAGAGCCACATCACTTATTTTGGAAGAACAAAACATTGTCACAGAGACTTTTTTTTTGGCCAAAATAGCTGCCCAAAACGCTGTCAGAAGCAACCTTTTGACTCCCAGTTAATCTGCACCACGAAATGATGAAGTGATGAACTCGCTGCTAATAAATAGATGAACATCTGCCTCTCTGCAGCTGAGAAATCCTTCCCACCACCATGGGTAGCATGCTGGGCCTGATTTACACCATCCCAGGGCTGCAGGTGCCTCACACTGGAATTAATCAGGCATGCACAGGTTGAACTGCTGGTGTACACTGGAGAGGGCATTAGCTGACATCAGCTGTGATGCTCCCAGTTGGGTCCCTGGCTCTTAATAGAGCCTCATCTCTTCTTAGCAGCCCAGCTATCAGCAACCAGAAGATGCAGTAATTGTTTAGGGTCCAATCAGCAGGAAATTTCATTAGCTGCATAGATTCAGCCTGTGCTTTTTACAGAGGCCAGGAGGGGGAAAAAAATTCCCCAGGTTTATTTAAGGAATATCTAAATGTTCCTCAGACAGTTCTCTGAGTGGCCTTTCTAACCATGCTCTGTGATTCACAGACATTAAGATCATTAATTCCTTCCCAAAAAGGCTTCCCATAAATAGATACAACAGGAACTTGGGGACATTAATTAAAGGTTTTTCCTGAGGAGCTGCAAGAGGAGCCTTTGGGCACCTGATTGCTTCTGCACAGGAGCAGGGGAGAGGAAAAGAAGGATTTTAGGTGATGAATGCCCCCCCCAGGGACATGGCCAGTGGGTAAAGCTGAGCTGTTTGCAAGTGAGCAGAGATGCAGCCAGAAAACTTCGTATCCTGTAGCTCCCAGGACTTTGGGTACAGAGCCTGCAGTTGAGGGGCTCCGTGCCTCAGTTTCCTTCATTTCTAAACCAGAACTAAATATTAATATTCTGCTTTCAGAAATTTTGCTGATACCCATAAGAGAAGAGGCCTTAAATTTAAGGGGATGTACCTCTCCTGAAGGTTTTGTCTTGTATTTTTTGTAGAGTACTTGGAAGCATTTCCATCTCCTACAAAAACTGTCTCTCTATAACGAGGTAAGACGCTCTCCAACAAGTCAAACTCTTCTGCTGTGCCACAGCTCTTACTTTCCTATGCATTAAAATAAGATTTCCTGTTTCATCTGTCTGTTCGTGTTCTCTGAGCAAGAAACAGGACTTCAGCAATTCTTTTGGATTTATTAGTTTCATTTAACTCTCCCACTCTGCTTAAGGGCCGGTGGGGTCACTTGGAGCTTTAACCTCTCCTTCCTTGTTCCAGCCTGGCACTGGCAGGTGCCATTCCCAAACCTGCCTTTTCTTCTCAGACTCACACAGCAGCTCCATTACCCAGCTCTTACTGCAGTTATAAGTGAGAGGTCCACATTTTCACTTGGTCTGTGCCCAGAAGCTGCATCTGGAGCTGTTTTTACGTGGAGATGCTCAGCGTGGTGTGAGACCCCTCACAGAAGCTCCTGCACCTTTCTCCAGCTGCTTTAAAGCTGCACAGCAAAACACTGCAGGGCAGGGAGCAGCCCAAATGTGGAAGAGATCCTCTTGCCCTTTACCATTCTGATTGCTTGTCACTGGTAGGCTCATTAGGAGAATTTTGCAAAGCTTCTTAAAAGTACATCAAGGCACTTTATGAGGAGATAGGTCACTTTGGACTTTTAAGCTTTTTTATGACCTGTAAGCTGCTGAAGTAATAAAGTCACACTAGTACCTTAAGGGAGTTTAAATCATGAAAATTTAACAAGAGAAGAAAGTAAGCCAATTTGAATTATTAGAATGGCCTTTTCCCTTTGGTTTGCTATTCACAGACCTGGTGGAGGCCCCAGAATGTGAAGTCATGCTCAGACTGACTTCAGGCCTGGAATTCAGCACAACTAACCCACCAGACTGTCTGGAGACATCCAGACCTTGGGAGTGGATTGTATTTCAAAAAAAAAAATTTAAATAGTCAAAAATTAACATAGCAAGGCAAATTCTCTGTGTAAAATAGCTCATTTGAAGGCAAAACCTATTTACAGGAAACAAAAATATGGCTCATTGTGTTCTCCAATTCATGTTTTCATCCTTTACTCTGCCCAGACTTAGACTAATTATTCTCTCCAACAGGTTGTTAAAACCCTTCCTACTTCCTGTAGCAACCACTGTTGTGTGCTTTAATAACTCTTAATGTTGTATATTTTGATAACTCTGAGCAAATTGGAGGCCCCAGGCTACTCGTGCCCTGACGCTTTGCAAGTTCCCATGGAAACAGGACCTCTAAGTCAGAGTTAAGACCTAACTCCCAGCAGAGTCTGGGATTGTATGAGCATGTCCCTCAATTTGTGTTGCAAAGCAATCATAAATTCCTGGTGGGAAATGGATTTAACTCTTCTCTGATGGCACAGAGAAGCCAAGTGGGACAGGGCCTCTGGTCCCACTGTGATTTCATGTCTGTGCATGTGTCATTAACAGCATCCATCAGCAACTCAGCTCCTCGAGGAGAGGCTAAACCAACGGGATGAATGCCTTCCCACAACACCAACAGCTCTCCAGCAAACACTGGGCTTGGGCCATGCAAAAATTGCCACACCATTCCCTGTGGGCTTTACAGGTCTGCATCAGAGCAGTTCTGACTAAGGAAGGGGACTGGTGAGGAGAATTCCTGTTTTCAGCAGGTTATTGAGTTACTCGGGCATACAGCATTAGTGCAGCACGCTGGAATTTTTAGCTCTCCTGCTAAGTTCAGCCCTGGCTGGGTTTTGTGTTACTCTTGAGTTCAAGAGCAAAGTCTTGCCCAGAGAAAGGGTCTGATTTAGTCAAAAACTTTCCAACTGTTCAGAGGTAAAGGGGAGAGTACAGGACAGCTCAAAGTCATGATGGTGAAAGCCCTACAGTGGAAAGGAGAACCAGGCAGCCAATTACACACAAAAAACCCCAAATACCACCACACCACAGTTTTCTTCAACTTCTCTGCATTTTTGCTCATTAAAGAAATACTGCTGCTCCCGAGTGAAATACTTTAATAATCAAACAGGACAAATTTGGCCAGGACAAATGACCCCTAGTAATGCTGGTGTGGCCTCATGCTGCTTGAGACAGCGAACAGCGTGCAGGTAGCACAGCAGGGAAACACAAAGAATCAAAGAACATTTGAATCCTTGAAAGCACTCCACCATCCAGCTGCTGTAGGGCAAGGACTATTTTTTTCCAAACCAGGAATTTCTAGGAAAGATGAACATTGAATGACATTTTAGAATTGTTTTCATAGAAAACAAGATATTCAGAATTAGAAGTGATGCTGATTTGGGGTCAGATGATGTAATTTTATGTCACTTAAGTGTAGTCTTTCCAAATAGCTCTGGTTTATTTCTTTTTATTTTTTTTCTGAGTGCAAGCAGTCAGCTCACAGGGCAGCAGACACGACCAGCGTGGCATCAAGAGCTGGTGTTGACAGGGACAGAGGAGGCAGTTAAGGACTTTAGTTTGTTATGAATAAAAATAAAAACAAGCATTGATGAGAAAACACATCACTTTTGATATTTTTTCAGTGCTGCCTTCCATTCCTGTGCTAATGCCCATGGCACTCGGCCTCCATGTGTGCTCTCCCAGGCTCTGCCACCCTGGTGGGATGCTAATGCTGCCCCTTGCCTAGAATGGATAAAGGTCTCTCTGCAGCTTGTATTGATTGAATCTCCTCAAGAGACACTGGAGTTAAGCAGTTCTCAACCCAATGGGCAGGGAACTGTTCCCAGAGTGGAGCAATAATATGCCTGGATTCCCAGAGGCCTCTGAATAGTCACAAATCAAAGCAAGGCTGAATTACATCTTCAGCCACAGCAGAAAAGTGATTTTGGGCTAAAGCAAAAAAAAAAAAACCAACCAAACAAAACCCCCACGTTTATAGCAAACCCATTTCGGCAGAAAATTTGCTCCTCTAGCATTTGAGAGCACTTAAATTTCTACCTAAATGCACCAGAGAACCCAGAAATCACAGAAGCCCCACAGCGTGGCAAAGGAACCAACATTCTCAAACCCAAGGCAGGAAGATCTCCCACTTCTCAAACCAAGGCCCACCAGAAGGGAGGGGATTGAATGCAAGCAGGAGAGAACCACCACAGCCCCAGGGCTGTGAGGAGCTAATCCACAGCTGTGGGGCTGCAGAAGAAGAGCCAGGGAAGGAGGCAGTTTGTGGCTGAGCACCAACCTCTCGCTCCCTGCCACAGTCTCCACTCACCAAGCCACGGGCAGACCATGGAATTCCTCCTGGTGCCTCGCTCCAGCCTCAGCTGCCCACCTTAAGCAGGTTTGCAGGCCAAAAAGGTGGTGTTTTCATGGCAACAGAACTCCAAGGCAATAGCAATGTTGCTGTTGAATCCTAGGGGAGTGAAGGCAGCTGGAGAAGGTTTCCCCTCCTGCTTTGTCAGTAGAACACCAGAATCTGATTTCAAATTATAGAGGGGTCTAAGATTTTGCCATTCTGCAAAGGAAAGACCCTGGTTTTAACAGCGTTGAAGGCAAACCTGCAGAGCAACTGCCTGTTCAGGTGTAGCACAAAGATGTAGGAATAAGATGATTTTAAGAAGAATTATAGTGGCACTGCTCACTTAGCAAACCCAGCACCAAATACCTGTGAGTTTCCTTCTCCCAACCCAATGCCCATTCCTCCTTTGCTCTTGCTGTCATTGAAGTCAATATTATTAACATGAAGGCTGATGCAGGATGCACTTAAAGCCCAAACTCCCCAAAATAGAGTCCCTGTCTCAGTTCCAGCACTGGCGATGATAAAGGTGAGTTTCCCCTGCACAGCAAATAGTCCATAGTAGGGCATTAGAATTTCAAGGCTTGAACCCTATAAACAATACAGGAATAGCATTAATTTGTGAGTTAACATATGAGGAAATTGCACTCTGCTCACATAGCAGGCATGGCCACAAAGAAAAGTGGCAATACTTACAGGTAATAAAACTCCCTGTTTGCAAACAGCTGCACAAAGCACTATTTGAACTACTTCTCTCAAAGTATTTTTCCTTCTATGGAAATAACTTTGCCTCAGATGGCAATGGCTTCTACCAGACGATTGCATTTCAAGGCTTTGTGGGCTGAAAGAGGCACCAGCTCTTCTCCCTCACCCACTGCAGCAGCCAGGGCCCCACACGGGCACTGAGACCGGGGTGGAAAAGTGCTGGGTGTCACCCCACAGGACAGAGGGGACTTCAGTGGGCACAAGCCCCAAGAAGAGGGCCCAGAGAAACATCAGAAGTGCCATCAGCTCTGGGGAGAACTCAGAGGCCTGTGAGCTGGGTTGGGTGGGAGATGAGCAGAGACAACCCGGAGCAGCCTTGGACACCCAGCTGAGAGGGTCCCAGGAATTCACACATTAATCTCAACTCAGCCAAGGTATTCCTGTTCCCACAGAAACATGGCAGCACATTTTGCAAGTTTGTGCCATTCCCAACCTCCAGCATGCTCCTGAGCACACAGCACTTCTGAGGGAAATTAACCCTGACATTCACCAAACCATCTCAGTGATGGCAATGCCCTCCCAGGCTCCCCACACAGATTCGTCTCCCCATCTTCCCCAGACAAAAATTCTTCTCATCACCCCATTTCTCCTGAGTTAACAATGACACTCAGTGGCCAGGAGGATTCCCTGCAGTCTACACTCATGCTTCAGCATCCAACAGTTAATATTCATTATACATTGCACACAGCAAACGTCTTCCGTGAGCTTCAGGATCCTGAGGCAGGGTTCAAGGGATACAGAACGATCATGGAAGGAAAGGCTTAAGAAAAAGGTGAAACGAAACTATAATCTCTTCTCCAATTTGTGCAGTGACCTGGGAAAAATGTTCCATCAATCCACATCCAGGCTATTAAAAAGCAGACCAGAGGAGGCAAAGGCAACTCTAGACCAAGTTATTAAACAGAGAACGCGGAGTCAGAGCGAGTCCCACTGCCACTGCAGAGATCCAAACCACAAGTGAAGAGTTAGTTACTTAAAATGTGAACCTTCTGGTTTGTCCTCCTCTTCCACCCCCAAGGATGGATGAAAAACCACTGCACAGCTCCAAACTCTGCCTCTGGAGCTTGGTTCTGTTGCTTCCTTGACACAACAGAATTTCTACCTGTGCTCCAGATCCAGTAAATCACAGCGTGATGTAAAACCAGGAGAGGATTAAAAGGAAACGCTGTTGTTTGTGGGCAAATATGTGGTGGATAATCCGAGCCCATTTCCAAACAGCATTTAATCAGCAGTTTGAAGGATTCCTCCACGTCTCCAGCAGCAGAAATCACACTGGGATGATGCCTTTCAGTTTTGACTGAGACACAACAGAGCTGTGAAATGAATTAAGTGTTTGATTTACAGTGTTCCTGTGCTGAAAGAAAAACCAAGCAATTAGATATCGCACTTCAGCAGTGTAAATTATGTATATCCCAGGTTCTGTTTCTCAAAATAATTCTCCTCCTCCCTAAAGTGCTGTGCTTATTATTTTTCAGGAAACAGTTTGACACCTTTTTTTTCAAGATATCTGGGTTATGTCTCAGGCAAGTGCACAAAAAGCAGGAATTCTTCTTTTAAATTATTTTGCAATGTAAAGCACACACAATTTTAATTGTGTTTATACATTGACAGAATATTAAACCATGTATTTTACTCCTTCTAACAATAATAACTCTGTTCATTCAGGATTGCTCATTTCCCTTTGGAGTGCAACAGTAGCACGCCAGAAAGAAAAAAGGTTTCCACCCTATTTATTTGCAAAGAGAATTGGTTTCAGTCTTACCCAGGGTTCTGTTTTTTCTCTTACCTTTGTGGCATAACTGTATTTTCCATCAATCCAGTGAGAGCATCACTAAGATGTACCTTACTGTTAAACATTATTACAGCTGCCAGGTCGAGCATTTAAAAGACAGGAAATGCAAGAATTCACGTTTGTTTCTCAGCGTGTTGACGTGCACCAGGATATGAACTTTATAATAAGATCTGCCCCCTAGTTCTCAATATTTTATGCTCAGAAGTGCACCCACTGAGCGCAGCTTAGGCTCCCTAAAGGCACCCCTGGCAATGCCCACGTCTCTCCAGGGCCATGTTCAGGGTCTCACCTGGCTGCAGTGAGTGCTTGGGAATGCTCACCAAGGACTATGGCTGCAGGACATCAGCTCATGAGACACCAGAATATCAAACACAGAGAGTATTTGATATAAGTATTCAAATAAGGAACTGAAAACCATTTGGGAAAACCATCATTTAAGCAACTTTCCCATCAGCAGCTCAAAAGTCAATATAATCTGGAGGGGAACTGAACTGGCACAGGGGCTCCCTGCCACGAAGCACCCTCGGGCCACCAGGCAGGGACAGCCCCTGTGCCATCCAGCCCATGGTGAGAGCTACAGGACACTCAAATTAAGGACAGAATTTTAGAGGCATTCAAGGTTGAGGGCGGAGAAGCCTCATGTGGGTCACCCATACCCAGAATAAACGAGCACAGTTCAGCACTGATGAGCAAACTGCACTGGGCCTTTGCAGTGCTAAAAGGCATTTCATGATTAGCTCCATCTCCCTAAGATGAATAGCAGCCTAGAAAATAGCATCCCTAAGCCATGCCCTTCCTCCCTGTTTACCATTCCAATGATGGAAGGGTGAATTAAAATGCTCCAGCAGAAAGAAGCATGAGAGAAACTGAAGATTCTACCTCCCATAAAACTTTAATCAGATTCACTGACCAAAAAAAAAAAGTTCTGATTATTAAAGTGATATTTAAATTACAGCTCAGAAGAACTCCAGCTACCAAAATAAGAGGACTCAGTTTTGCAAAGCTCTGACACATTAACATAAAACCCTGCCAGATGAATCAGCTCAGAAAGCCAGCAAAGTGACCCAAAATGTGACTTTTGCCCCAGAACTCAGCTCCCTTTGTCAGACTCCTGCAGGATTGACACCAGTCAGGAGCCAATCTTGGGAAGGAACTCAGCTTGTAACAAGGATTCAGGGCTGGAATGCACTGCACACAAAGCCCCTGCCCCAGGGACACACGACACATCAGCCAGGAAGGTCACTTTATTTACAGGGCAAGCGCTGAGCATTTAATCACACACCCAGACCATCCTAAGCAGGTAATTACAGGCCACCAGCCAACTCATTATTTCTTCCTTTTCCCCATCCTCAAGCCTGCAGCTGCTACATAACAGTGATCACACTCTGACTTTATTCAAACCTTCAATAAACACACAGTTAACCAAGAAGTCTATTCAGTAAATAATAACGGTTATCAATATTAATGGCAACTCCATTTGCATGTTGCTGGGGAAATTATTTACTTGCTAAGGCCTGGGGGGGCTGTTGGAAAGCAAATGAAGGTCAGTCAGAGATTAAACTTGCCCCAGGCCTTGCTAAGCTTAGATAACCCAGCAAATGCCTGGCTCCAGAGCAGCTATTCCACGATGAACCTACACCTTGGCCAGGTGATTACAACCAAAAAACTTCCAGAACAAGAGAAGCAGGAATTCTCCTGAATCTCCTGATCTCTTCCCCCACCAGCCCTGATGCACAACAGAGCTTTTATCCAAAGCCTGGGCACTCCATGGAGTCATAAACCAGGATGTGGGGGGAAATTCTCTCCCGTCCAACCCCATATTTCAAAGGTCACATTGATGCCCTGAAAATACATCAATTTAATCCTCTCCCTTCTGAATTATTTTTGAAAATTGGACCTTGTGACCTTGCATAACTTCTGAGTGAAAATAAAGGAGAAGTAGAAAACAGAGATCATCAAAATAAGATCTCCAGGTGCTGCAGAGGTAAGAGAGGCATATTGTGTGACAGGATAATAAAATGAATTTATTCCTGGCTTTTTAACTGTAGAAAACAAAGCATTTCACAACGGTGCTAAACATTATAATCTGTTTATAGCAGACAGACTGAGGCACAGTGAAGAATTTATTCAAAATCCCACAAACAAGGAACAGCACCAGGAACTGCACCAACCTCCCAGCAGCAGCTTCAGTGCTCCACGTCCAACCCTGCATCATCCAAGGACATCAAACAGCTGACAGGTGGCTGGGGAAATTGAAACACAGTGAATGAAGAGGCACAAAAGAGAGATTTGTATTGTTCAGCTACCCTGTATGACATTCACTTCTGCAGGATTTAAATAACTGCAGAACACACATCTTCATCAGACCTATTCAGAACGGGATGAGTCAAGTCCCAAAAGTGGCTTTTTTTCCTGCCCTCATTTTCAGTGCAAGGTACCTGAGCACTCACACTGATGCAGGCACTGACACTGCAAGTGTTGGAGCTTCACTGGCAGAGTTTGGTGCCAAAGCTCTGTGATTTTCCCTCGGCAATGATTATACCAAGACAATGACTACACCTCTCAAAGTCACCCCTATTGAGACAGAGAACTGGGCAAGTATTTATCCAAACTTTAACTCTCAGATCCAGCAGGTATCCTTTTCCTGTGAAATATTTCATCCCTCTAGAAGGGGCAAAAAATCTAATTTTTCTGGTTTCTAGCAACCAAGGTCACTTTCTGAAATAAAGCATTGAAAACAGACACTTTTCAGGCCAACCTTACAAAAGTTCATGTTCAGCCAAGAACAGCCTGCTCTCAGTTCCCTGAAAAGTTAGAAGTGTTTGAGGATATGGATTGCTTTAAAAAATAAAAACAGCACCAGCCCAAATTCAGGTGTGTCAGTACCACATGCAACGTCCTGGGAAGGAAAGAAGGACAAAGATGGGCTGGGGGGTGCTGCAGAGTCACCACATCTAGGCAGGACATCGGGTGTGTGAGGTGCAGAGAATATCCTTGGCTGCAAAGAAACTTCACCAACTTCTCCACAGGCAACAATCTGCCCTTCAGTCTCTCTTTGCAGTGCAGCAACGGGGACATTTAAGCTATATATATATATATATATGTATGTATGTATATATATATATATTTACAAGAGCCCTCTGGGAATTAAAATCTCTTTGCTTTGTCATGCAAACACAGAGCACTGCAGGATTCCACCTCCCCACAATCCCAGTCACCCTGGGGCAGGTCGGGGGTGCCCTGGCAGCCAGTGCCACCAGGAGTCAGGGGCGATGCCACCCTCCCAAACCCTCATCTCCCGGGCATCGCTGAGCTTCGGTTGCTCCAACAGCAGCAGCACAGAGTGTGCCAGAATGTGTGAACTGCCTTGATACAAAGGTGATTTCAAGACATTTCTGAACTGTCCAAGGCTGCTTTCACATCTAGAAACACAGAGGAAGCTCTATAAAGAATCACTTTACTTTTTCCTTGGGATCACATTGATAAAGCTGTTTAAGGCCACTGAAGGAAAACGCTGCTCACACACGTGCCTGCAGCTGTAGCAACTGCCTGGGTGATTATTTTTCTGGGGCAGGGAGGCCATCTGGATGCTGAAGGTGTGGTCCAGGCTGACCCAAATTCGGCAGCACGGCCAGCTCCACAAACCCTTCCCAGCTCATCTTCCTCGAGACACTGGCAGCATCCCCATGGTTTAGCCAGGTCCAGATCTGGGCTGAGCATTCCTGGACACCCTTCCCCTATCACACAAACTTTATGCCAGGTTTTTTTTACAATTTGTAGAAAAATCCTGTGTGGAATTGCAGGAATTCGAGGCTACAAATACAATTTGAGTGAAAGCTCAGTGGGAAGCAAACCTGGATGCAGCTTTATGGCCAAAACAGCAACTTTTGCTGTGGAGCAACCACTGAGCCCAGAAAGAGTTAAATACAGCCAAGCTTCCTCACTGCTCCAAACCTGTAAAGTAAATAAATAACAGATTTTCTAGGCTGAGGCATCTCCTGTTATCAGCCTGGAGGGATTTTACATCCATGAGTTAAGCCATAAGAAGACATGCTTATGTAACAGAACAGTTTACAGGGCACCAAAGAGCTCCAGGCACTGCTTTTAATGCCTCATAAACTTCCAGGCTTTGGGGCATTCGTATTTACACTCCCCCCTTCATTACCTCCAAGATTTCCTGGGATTTTAGCATGGCACCATTGCATTTTACTAAAAAAAAAAAAAACAACCAAAATCTAATTTCCTGCCATGTTGGTGTGTGACATCATTGCCCTGTCCAAATTATGAAGAAATCAAGTGTCATGCTCCTGTTCACTGCCTTTGTCATCTGCATTGAAGCTTCTTTAGTTAAATAAGGGCTGAAAACGACAGCAGCCCAGCACCTGCTACAGGGCAAAGCACAGGATGTGCCCTCAGCACCCTGAGATATTCTGTCATTTCATGGGTTCAGACAAGCAGAAAGCACAAGGCAGAGCTGGTGCAGCACCGCGGGCGGGCAGAACCTGCAGCTCCTCCTGCTCCTGGCTGCTGGCTCCCAGGGCGTCTCCCAAAACATCTCACAAAGTCTTTTTTGTTCTCAGGACGGACTGAATTTGGTAACAATGTGCTTTCAAATGATGTTTTGGTTATGAAATCCTAGTAAAACTGAATTATGTAATAAGGGCTTCTGTAAGTGCTTAACTGGCCAAGAACCATGGCTGGGCTGAACCTTCAGGTATTTGGTCTCTGCAATGGCTCAGCCTTTGACCTCTCTCCAGCCACTTTTCCCTCTACATCCTACAACTCTCCTGCTCTGCAGAGAAAATACCAAAATAACAGAGATCTGGAGCCCTTGTCTTGACCATCACTGAGCCAGGGATGAGCAAGGGGCACCTGCTCTGCCTCACACACCCCCCTGCCCTCGGCTGTCCAAGGACCAGGTTCTGCAGTGTCCACGTGGCACCCAGCCCAGGCCAGCTCTGTGTTTCCAAACCCACATCAGTCATTTGGGGAAGGATCTCCACGGGCTAAATGTCGTGATGGAAAATTATTTGGGATTCATCCAAAACCAAAACAAATCGGTCTCACTCAAGCCAGGACACCTCACCCTTGAATTCCCTCCAGGCAAGATCAGCAGCAGATAGAACAGTGTCAGGCTTTATAAATGTCACAGAACAGACCCAAAACTGCTTCTGCCTTCGCTGATTAGAAGGGAAGAGAGGCTGTTGTGTTCAACTGCCCTGGCCTCCCGTGTTACACAAGCCAGGGAACTCACCAGGATTTACTCCAGGTGGACGCTGTCAGGAATCAACCCTTTGTGACTCCAAAAAGCACATTTTTCCAAGCTGCTTTCCTTTGGAAAAGATTGTTTTATTCATTCCAGTTAAGCATTCTTTTCTGTATCCCTCTGGAGAGTTTCAAAATCCAGCATTCAATGCTGATGGGAGAGAGGAGAAAGAGTGAGGATTTTTAATCATGTCTTGGCTAAAGAGCACAAAAAATGAGCGACTAAAACACCTGTGGCTTTGGGATATTCCCTGCAGTCAGAGGTTAGAGGGTTGTACTTGGAGTGGTACAGCTGATCAGGAAACCTGCAATGTGTCTGGGAAAGCAGGAATAGATCAGGAACAAGTTGGGGTGGACCTCCATGATGAGATGGGACAATCCACTGCCAGACACTGGAGAAGAGCCAGGAAAAAAAACCAACCAAACAAGCAAACAAACAAAACAAACAAAAACTCCCAAACAGGTTCTTTTCCTTAGTGCTGAGCAACAGGACAAGAGGAATGGGCAGGAACGGATGCCCAGGAAATTCCACTTGAACATGAGGAAGAACTCCTTCCCTGTGCAGTGGCTGAGCCCTGAATGGATTGTCCAGAGAGGCTGTGGGGAGGTTGAACCAGACGACCTCAGTGATCCCTTCCAACCCTACCCATCCTGTGAAATCCTTTCTGCTGCTCTTCAGGCTTTCTCTGCTGACCTGCAACCCCTCTCCAGGTTTCTCTTGCTGGCACTGGCATCAAACCAGTAGGAGTGGATGGATGGATTAAGGCTCCGCTCCCCAGAAATTTTAGATTAAAGCCCTCTCATTATGTTATTAAAAAAGTATGTGTGTGTTTTTAAATGAAAACCACAACAAAATTGTGCAGGGTATTTTTTTTTTGAGTCAGAAACCAATCAAAATTACCTTTCTTATAAATGGCCATGACTCATGCAGGCGTCTCTGTTGAAGTGGTGGATTTCTTTCCAGTAATTTAATAGCTGAAAGAGTTTATCATGAAAACAACAAGCCACCATCATTAATATTCACATAGAGAAACCAGAGAGGTTTTACAAAATCTACTTGCATTTGACATTTCTCCCAGCTCCAAACAGCGAGCATGCATTCCATGGGACTGTTTGTTCCTGGAAAATGCAGCCCCAGCTCAACTCCATAGATCAGTTTGTCTAGAACAAACATTTTGTACTTACAAACAGCGTCCTAATTGACTAAATGAAGAAAGCAGAACATTTGCTCCACATAACTAATGGGGCTGTATTGCCTTTGTCTCCTGCCACATTGCTGAGCACATACGTTAGGATAAGAAAAAATACTTGAGCATATCAATAAATCCCATGTGCCAAAACTCGCAGTTACAGTTTTCATGCCTGGATCTCCGCTCAGGTCCTGATGAAAACTGACATTTTTCTGATGTGAAGAAGAGAATTTGTGTCCAGACAGACACATGCTGTGAATGAGAACTCTGTCACCTGGCTCGTGGGACTCTCCAAACTGAGGGATGATTTAATGCATATCTTTGACTTCCTGCATATTCCTTAACCCCTCAGCATTTTTGTCATGCAAACCACAGCATGAAGCATATTTCTGTATTAATGCTCTAAATCTCTTTAATGCCCTAGGCGAGTCTATGAAAATTTTCTTTAATTCAAAATTTTTCGGAGACTGCGAATGCGTTTCCAGTGATGAGGCAGAAATAATTTCTTCTCTCACCATACCAGAATCTGTAAGTAGCTCCTATTTACTCACATCTCCCAGCAGAAGTCAAGGATGTTTGAATTAGGTTTTTTGAGGAATTAACAGAAGATACAAAGCATCTTTTTTGAGCAGCAAAATTAATTAAAGTTCAACAGCCTGGAAATTAATTTTAGATTTCCCATACAAAAATGTTCATTCCCAAAGATGCCATCCTCAGTCCTGACCTGGCTTCTTTACACCAAAATGATCAAGGGTGGAAGCATTTACACTGTGCACTTTAAAAGTGAAAATCAGTGCTGAAGAGAAGTCCCAAGCAGCCAGGAACATGAACCAAATGGTCCTGCTCAAAACAGGGTCTGACCATGGGAGACACCTCATCCTGCAGGACAATCCCACAGCTGAGCCCCATACGAACAACTCATGTGACTGAGAGGTCCCTCCATTTTAGTTTGAAAGCATTCAGTGCAAAAAGAAAGAGCTTTTCCACAGTCCAAGTTACAGAATTGTTTCGTTTTTGAACAAAAACTCTGTTAAAATTGAGCTCCCCTGCATGGATGTGTTCTCTGTCCGGCAATTTCAGCAGACTCTGCCAGGCTCCATTGGACTGGGACTGGTCAAGAAGAGCTCCCCAGTGAAGCCAGGCAGCTTTTCTCCATCCCCACCTGCCTTTTGCCTCCCCCTGACCTGTGCAAGACACCAGCTGAGACAGGAAGATATTCCCAGAGGAGGAAAACCAGCACCACTGAGGGAAGTGTCCTTGGGACACCCTCTGACAGAGCAACTGGAGATGGTTTAATCAAACCAGACAGGGACCAGGCTGTTTAGAACCTTCTCTCTTCTTCCTGACACCTTGCACCCTCTTTTTGTCTCTGCCACACCCCAATCCCCAGATTAATTATGTAAACCTGACACAGAACACTCTTTTCCCTGACACTCTCATCTCGATTTTTTATACACAGGCATGAAGCACTCTCCAGCCCCTTTCTCCCCCTGTCAAATGTCAAACGTTCAGATAATTTATGAATTTGTCCAAAGTACATCCTCCAAGAGCCTGTTCCTGTGTTTATGTTGAAGCACCAAAGCTGCCAAATCCACAGAGGACGGCAGTGTCCAAACCAGCAGTTATTTTGGCAGCGTACAGAGCCCCATGTGATGTATCCAGCACCACAGCAAAAGCTCCAGCAGCTTTCTCTGATCTTTTTGGAGTGGAACAGGAGGTGTTTTTCTTAAGTGCAAAGCATTTAATATTGCAGCAGCCGCTAAACTCATTTAGCCAGCCCAGACAATGATCACATCATTACCATAATTCCATTTAAAGCACTTGCCTCTTTTAAGAGGACCCACACAGCACAATCATTACAACGTTTTTCTGGCAGTTACCATCCTTGTTTGCTGAGGGAGTGGGAAGTGAATTGAAACATCCTCATTTTTCTTTGATTAAGAGCTCAATTAGGAAATAAAAGACTTATTGATATCGCCACAATATTTCAATGTCACAGTTTTTCCACTGAAGACCACAGAAATGTCAATGGACTTCAAAAGATGAGCAAATTGAGCTCCTTGCTTGTGAGCCAGCACCAAAATGATCTTTACTGATCACTTCTGTCCTGTTTAGAATAAAATTCCTGTTCCTTATGACCAGAGGGTGTTTTGCAAAGGCAGTAAGAGAACACTCACGTGGTTTTTATAGAATGCAAATGCAGCACCTGAGAATTCCTCACCACATCTCACAAGCCTGCATGCCCGCAGGAAGGCACAATATTCCCTGAGGAGCAGCATGGAGAGGAAATGTGCTGTGAAAATCCCATTACAGAGCCCTGGGTAGAAGTGCCAGAGAGCCACCCCCGACTGCTGCTGCCCACCCAGCACCTGCAGGGAAGAAATTGCCGTGCAGGTGATGAGAGACAGATCTTTGGGGACAGCCCGACAGCAGGGTAAAGCCACCCACGTGTGAAAATGCCTCTCAGAGAGCAAGCTGCTGGGCAGATACCCAGCATCAGCTGGAAGGAACCTCACATTCTTTCCTGGGCTAAAAAGACACTAAGTTAAACTTTTTTCAGGAAGGACTGCGTGCTCTCACATTTCAAAGCTGCCAGGTGAAGGATACAGATGGGTAACTCCACGTCAGTGGGAAAAGTGGTTTTCCACAGAACCCTACCTTGCCCAGCCATTCACTGTTTCCTGCAATCCAGCGAGTGAAACCACAAGGCAGCAGGTTTTAAAGAGTGTGGAAATATTTTCCACTCACACCTGTGGAATTAAACTGGGGAAGGGTCTGGCCTGGCATGAGGTGGCCAAAAGCCAGTGAGGAAAAAACACTGCCTGTGCCCACATCTGCCCCTCTCTGATGCTCCTTGCTTGCAGGGATTTTTTCCTCTCTTACTTTTGATGGACACAAGAAGAGCAGCATCAGCTTGCCACGATTTCCTCAAGACCCTACAGCAGCAAACCCAGAAAAACCATGAACTTTATGAATAAAAGATCTCCCAGTTTTCAATCTTCTTGATTTGGTTTATGCTAGTAATTTTTCATTCCTCTCCTACAAGAGTCAGAGCAAGAATCGAAGGCTACAGGTAGAGATAGCACGGCTCAAATCAGCTCTCATCAGTGACAGAGGAAAAGCTGACACTGTCCTGTGCACCTCTGAGGAAAGCACGTGGGCAAATGGTTTGGAGTGTCACCAGGAGCTAGAGCAAGTCTTCATCACGTGTACAAGGTTACATTTCTCTGATTTCAAATTCAGGAGCAGGCTGACACAGGAGATCCAAAAAACAGTATGGGAAGAAAAGTAGTTATTGAGCTGGACAAGCACTGGGAGCAGCACGAGTGAAGGGCTAAGGCAGAAATGCAGTGTCCTAAAATCAGGAGAAAAAAAACTAAGCTATAAATATAATAATTATCTATATTGTTAGAGGAAACGAGCATTTCAAATGTTGTCAAAAGTTACAAAACACAGAATCACAGAATGGTTTGGGTTGGAAGGGACACTTTTCACTAGACCAGGTTGCTCCAAGCCTCGTCCAACCTGAACTGGAGCAGTTCCAGGCCTGGGGATCTTCTTTTGCACTGGACCTGCAGTTCCTGGCTCAGGGCTCTCCTTACTCCACACCAGAGAATCCAAAGGTGAGTGAGTCCCTACCTTTTGTGCCTCCTGCTGCAGCAAACTCCTCCTGAAGTTTTCCCGCAGCTCAGGGAATTCCTAACACCTCCAACCTTTATAGACACCTGCAAGACTACTGAAACCCTGGACTCACACCTTTTTCCCCTCCACAGATCCTATAACTGGGTTTTCCTCGACTGCTGTTTATATTTACAAACCTTGCATTTCTGGAATTTTTCTTTGCTTTAGCTGAATTTGGCCAAGGCACTCAAAATTAACCAGGGGAACTGTCAGAAAGGCAGAGCAAATGATCATAAGGGGTTAATTCTCTTATGAAGAAAACCTAAAATGTACCATTTTTTCTGGCCATTGTGAGAATGTGTTAATTTAAGGAGGAGATTCACAATTCATGGTCAGAACACTTTGGTATTGTACATTCTGGTTCTTTTCTTTGTGGGCTTCAAGTCTGGATAGCTTCAGGCAGAGAAAGTGAAAACTGTGGTAACAAGTCATCCGTCCTGGGTGTGCTGCTTCCTGCCCGTGCCAGCAGCTGGGAGCATCTGCTGCCAGAGGAAATTCTTTTATAATTTCTTTTTTTAATTTTATTTTATTTTTTTTTTATGAATCAGAATCTCTAAGCTCCTTCCAGAACACACAAATTTCTGTTTTGAAGCACTTCTCACTGGAAAGCCTTTCCCCAGCCCCATCCCTCCATTCCAGCTGTAAATTTAAGCTTGTGTTTAGTCATAGCGGGACTGTCAGCAACAGGCTGTGCTGGATCATCTGCAAACTTAAAAAAACAAAAGAAAATAAAAATCGTTGACACCTCTCCATACCCTCTAGTAAGATGTTTTTATCCTAAAGCATCATAAGAACAACAATTACACTGAAAGCAGCTCAGGCACCAGGGAAACGTGGGAGTTTGCTGCCTCATTATGATTAAATGAACATTTATACAGCAACCATGACATGCATCAGTGTCAGCAGCCACAGGGGGAGTTGAGGGGAATCACGACTTGCTGCAGAAAAAACCTGATGTTGTCTTGGATGAGGAATTTGCAAAGGGAAGTTCAGGGCACTTTACAGAGGCATTCCCACACCTCAGTGCTCCTGCTTGGGTCTGTCCTACCCTAAACCAGGCTCGCTGGTCTTCACCCAGAGCCTGAACTGAAGTTTTGCAGGAGAAAAGCTCCAGCCCCACAACAGCACCCAGAGAATCTGGGGTTTCTGCACAAAGGGATGGAGCTCTCCTCCTCCATTTTCAGAGTGAATTTCAATGCAGGAGCAGAGTGCTGAGCCAGGTAACTCCTGCTGGCTTCCCTGCAAGATCCTGCCAGAATGGATTAATTTTTAAAAGATGTTTTGCTCCAGGAGCAGTTGTCCAAAACCAGAGGAGGATAGAAAAGCAGCTGAATTTAAAGCAAAAGAAGCTCCTTCTCTGCAGGAACAAAAGGAGGAGGGGACAGACAGCTCTGCAGTGGGTAAAGGCCACCACAGCATCCTCAGGGTGAAAAGCAAAGCTGGCCCGATGGCAACTTCCATGGGCTCTGTGCACACATCTCAAAGCACTCAGAAAAGCAGAATTTCAGCTAAATTTGTGCTTATTGTCTTTGGTATTTTTAATTTCTTTCTCTGGCCAGACAGAGGATCTTGCCTTGATGGTATCCCACGAAAACACAACACAGACTCTGACTAATATTTGAGGGGCAATGTAAAGATGTGGCAAAGGCAAACAGCTGGCTCCCACCATCAGGTGTTGCTGACAGTCCTCATGATTTGCCTTCAGTTTTTGATGACTAATCTGAAATGCCTGATTTCACAAGAAAATTTTAAATGTCACTGCTGCACATTTTTCTGAAGAAATTTGCCCTTTAAATTTGGACTAGCAAAAAATACAGACTTCCAGACTTAGTCAAATTCCTGCTGGTTCTCCTGAGCAGGCAGCAGATTAAAATATTGGATTTTCTTTTTTTTTAAGTTTTCCTAAGGAGAGTTTTCTGTTGAAGTTTTGGTCTCAATATTGTTATTTCTTGATAGTGATAAAGAAATTTCATCAGATGAAAATGATACTGTCCCAACTAATTTCTCAGAAAAATTTCCATGGAAAGCTCAGGTGGAAATCTGTGTTCCTGCAAAAATATTTTTATTTTTCTGAGGACACATTTCCTCACAGAAGACAGACTCTTTGGTGTCTTTTTAAAACAATTTTCAGAAGTTTTCAAATTTTCCATCTAGAAACAAGAATGCCAAAATCTTTAGACAGTTTTTTATACATTTGGGCATTGATGCACACAGACAAGCAGTGGCAGATACCAAATTTCCTTCCCTTATTGATGCTGTCACTGTGATAAAAGCTGCTACACAGCAGAAAGGCCAATCCAGGCAAGCCTGAAGCGTGAATTGAAAATGAACTAAATAAGATTTCTCATGAGAACCAAACTGTTAAACCTGCTCCTCCATTTAATAAAAATCATGTTAAAAACAATGTTGTTGCAGTATAATTTCTGTCTTCTTTCACTTTATCTGATCAGTACAGAGACAATTTAACCCATTTCCCAGGAATTTTGCTGCCTGGCACGGGAACGCAAGAAATCATTTTGACTCTTTCAGCTTTTTAAAAAAGAACATGTTCATAAAAAATAGTCCATTAGGTGAGAGAGAGAATGGGATTTGGGAGATTGTCAGTGTGTTGGTGTGTTATGCCTGTTCTGCTTGTAGTATTCCCACTGCAGCACTCTGAATAAACGGTGAGGATCACACGCGTCCCTTCAGTTATCCCTGCAGGGAATTCCACGCTGCAGCACATCCTGATGAAGGACCCGTGAGCACAAACCACCCTGCTCTCCTTGGGGGCCCCCTTGCACCAAGCCCTCCTCGTGTCCTCAGCAGCCAGAGCTGGCCCAGCCCAGCCCAAAGCCTGGTGTGGGAACCCAAAGGGCACAGAAGATTTCTCTGCTTATTTTGAAGGGTTCTACCCCCCTGGACAACTCTGGTTTTGACTTTCGCCCATGGAGAAAATCACCGACGCTCTGGGAAGAATTAGAACCAACACTGGTGTAAGCTAGATGATAGAGTAGTTTGTAAGATTGTTACAGGGTAAAAAATTTAGAGGTTTTAGGTTTGTTAATGTAGGAAATAGATAAAAGCTAAAAACTTCAAAATTGAGGATTGTTGTTGTTCTCCAGGCCGCCTTCTTCTTCTTCTACTACTCCATATTCTGCAGTAAAAGTAATTTAGGGGGATTGGATAAAAAATTCTGCAGTTCCTGTACACGCAAGAGGGTGATTTATTGAACATTGGTAAAAAAGTAAAAATATCTTTTGTTTTAAGCCTTCATTAGGTGATTTACCTTTAAAAGGGCTGTGTAACCCTGATAACGGGGGCTTTCTTCTGCATTCTTTACGGGGTGCTGTGTCCAGCACTCTGTTCCTCTGATAAGACTTAATAAAACAACTATCTAGAAGCAAAGAATCTGAAGACTCCTCTCATCTTTTCAACCTTCTGGCCAGGGCTCTATAAATCTCCCTCATCGGGGGAGATTCCATAAATCATGGTGAAGTGATACATGGCATTCAGTTCTTGCCCTCTTCTGTGCTAGAAAAGCTTCCCCACTGCTGCTCTAAATGCTCTGACTCTCTTCCTGCACAGCCAGCACACGGCAGCAAGTGATGGCTTATCCCAGGGGGCCAAAGAAAACCCCTCAGGCTCACAAAATCACTTTTGCCACTGCAGCCACAGGCACGGGGAGAGTTTGTTCACTTTTGGCTGGTCCCGACATCCTCTGCTCTTCCAACTCCCAGACACACTCACACCCACCCACTTCACTCCTGGTAAGGCCAGAGAGCTCCTGGCACGACTTCTTTATGTCCCCTCAAGGTTTCCTACAGAGCCACCCCACCAAACCTCAGCACATCCATCCTGCACCCCTCTCCTGCAGCGGCTGTAGGTCCTGTCACCAGCACAGCTTCCTCTGATTCTCTCATTACATCAGTGATAAAAGGAGGAGTAGGTAAAATGAGAAATTAAGCAAATCTTTGGTGACTTTACCAATTACTGTGATAGTTCCTAAAAGAAAAGATTAAAAATAAGCATTCCTGTTCCATCACAACACAGCCTCCTCCCCTCAAATCACTCCACTTTGATGGTCAGGTTAACATTCCTTGACCTTGATGTCCAGAAACACAACACCAAACATCCAGTTCCAAAATACCCGTTTAAATCCCGAGCACAGCAAACATAAGTTGCTTACAGATGGAAAGGAGAGGGAATTTAAAAAAAAAAATAATAATAATTTTAAGCAAATTTAAGATCATGACACTCTCAGCTGCATCAGTCATGATGACCAGGCAAGGTATCAGCTCATCCATCTGTGTGCAACAACAGTGCAGAGCTCTCTACACACCTTCATAATAATTAACAGGGGCTTTGATCCACAAAAAACTGCATTGCTTTTCTAAAAACAAATCCTAAGAACCTGTAACCTTAATGGATCACATTTCTTAGCCACACTGCCACACTCTTGTGCTGACAGGGAAAAACATAACCAGTGCTAATATTTTGTTTCTGAAACACAGCTTCAATTGTCATCACAGTTTGAGTCACCAGCACAGAGTATCAGCCTGTAGCTGGCAATTTTAATTTCCTGCTGGTGCAAACACATGGCCCTGTTCCAAGCCTACAACTTGTCTACCAACATGTGAAGTGGCATAAACTTACATTTCAATTAAATAAATTGTTCAGATTCTCTGCTTTCAATGTGATAACCCCGAGTGGAGCTCTCAGATTTATCACACTGAAAGGTAAAGTAAAATCCCAAAGGGTGATGCTACAAATTGCATTTTATTGCTCTCTTTTTACAATATATGACAGATAGAACATCAGGCTTGAGGTCTACCTTCAGTTTTGGCAGAATCCTCATGGGCTTCAACTACAAATGGGTTTGCACGAAGCTTTTTGCACCACCCAGAAGCTGGAAGTTTGTAGCCAGCCCCCCAGGAAAGCTTTCTGCTCTGCTAAAGCAGCTAATTCCCTGTTGGTGCTGCTAGGAGGCTTTCCCTGCTTTTACATTTCAGGATGGAAACAAGACGTGTACAAAAGGGGCTCTTAGGTTCTGCTTTTGTGCATCACACAATACCTGGCTGTCCTTCGTCGTGGTGACAAAATTGCAAGGTGGGGCAGGAGCAGAGAGGTAAAGACAGGCTCTAGTCTGGCCTTTGGTGGCATGGCCCTGGAGAAAAACCTCCTGTTTTCTCTAAGCATTGTTTTCTGCAAAATAAAGAACATTGCTGCAGAAGAAGAAATACTCGTGCTCATACAGCAAAAGGCAGATCATTGACACGAGGCACTTCTCACCCCAACCCCAACTCCTCTGTGCCTGAGCTGCTTGGAAACATCACTCCAGCAACCCAGAAAGCATAAAAAACCACCAGTTAATGTTCTTTCTAATGATCTGCACAGATCTGGAAAGATCTGGAAGGCTGAGCTTTTTAATCAGAATATACTCTGGAGAGCTGGGAGCAAAGGAGGTGGGATAGGACTACCCCTTCAAACACCAAGAAAATGAAGATGTTTTTCCCCCTTTATTCTGATCCCTGGAGGTCTCTCCTTAAGAGTTTGAGCAGTTAAAGAGGTAAATATTTTTTCCTCAAAGGAGGTTGAAGTGATATTTAATCAGTAAAAGGCTTTACTGTAGATTGATTCTACTGATTGATTTTCGAAAGTTAAAATCCATTTCACTGAAGCCCTGTCTGCAGACTAATTAAAACCACTTTCTTCCTCAGTTAAGGCTGCCAGAGACCAGCAACCATGCCTGAGGAGCACCATGGGCAGTGATTTTTACCTGTATTGAACAGTGCAGATATTCCATAACCTGTGTTGGTTTATTCACCTGTTCTGCTGTTTGAAAATGCAAAGGACACAGCGCTCAAGTGGCATTTCATGTGCTGCCACCAAATCAGCTTCAGAATCATTTCCCATCTTCTGGAAGGTCCCACCAGCTCTGCCACCACGGTCACAGGGCAGAACAGACCTGCACTGCTGTGGGGACACCCTGGGAGTCGGTCCCCGAGCCCTGTGTCACATAAATGCATCATTTCTGTTCAGCAACGGCTGTGAGGGAAAAAACAGGAGAAAAAGAAGCAGGTACCCCTTTGTATTCACAGCAGGGTCATGAGGGGACAGACATGTGAGAGACCAAGAGACTCCTGGAATCTGAGAAGGGTTTTTGTGCTCCAGAAGGGGTGACAGTTGTGGCAGGGAGGAATAGGAAAACAGAGAGTTATGGAGGCAGCAAGCCACATCCCAGAGGGGAAGGGTCTCCTTCACACTCATGGCCATCATTTCTTTTGCTTTCTAATCCTTCTCTCCCAACAATATTTTGGCTTTTACTGGGTGGTCTGGCTCTTGCCAACAGAGCCCTCGTAACAGACCCTCTAAGGCCTTGTTGGAGAGACCCCTGGGAGTTCACAGGCTGCTTTAATACGTGGGAGGTGATTGCCAAGGGTTCTTCCAGGATAGGGAGGTTAAAGACTGATGGCCTTGTGCTACAATAACACCTCCTATCAGCTCAGATTTGCTCTTCAGCATGGACTCCAAGAGAGGTGAGACTCTGCATCCCTTAACAACACACCTCCCTCTCTGGTCTTCCACACAAAACAACCAAAAACAATTTCAAAACAATCTTGTTTTGTTTTTTGGGGGTTTTTTTAGTGCAGGACAGCTCCACAGCAAAACTTGCAAGCACAGGTTGTCCCAGTGGCATCACACAACTGTAAACACTCCTCACTTGTGCAAGCTGGGGAATAATTTCAAGCTGGTTTCAAACCCCAACATGAAAAGTGAGGGGGCTGAGTGCACTGGTGCCACCTCTGGTCCACACGGACTCCTTATGCTCAGAGACAGCAATACAGACAATATTCAGTGCTGGGCTGCAATTCCTCCTCCCTCCATTCTCTGAGGGTTCATTTATGCTGAATATCATCACTGCCCTTGGCTAATGAGGAGCCAAGCCCTTGGCTCCACTCTGGGCTGCATTGCTGAGATCGTTGAAGGGAGCAGTCTGCTTCCAGCTACGAGGTACCTTGAAAAGCACCAGAACACAAAACATCTCCACGAGCTGCTGCTGTTCATCACCTCTCGTGGGCTCCAGAATGTACTGCCTCAGTCAGCCAGAGAGGGTGGTACAAGCAACAACCTTTCCCTTTCAGCTCTGACACCTTCGTGGCATCTGCAGCCCAAGCTCAGCCCTCCCTCGTTCCCAGAATAAGATTGTAAGTGGGATAAGACAGATGTGTTCTTAAATACACTTTAACTGATATTAAAATTCAACCTGGTGAGGCCAAAATTACTCCTCCCAGTGAGAGTAAATCAGCCATACTTCCTTAGTTTGCCAGCCAGGCTATTAGACACAATTCTTGTTTGTACACAGCAAATCAATAGATGCAGCTGAGCACAACTGTTGAGCTATGATCACTCTTTCCAAGGCAAAACCAAACCAGTTTCTACATGATGATGGTTGTGCCGTTTACTCACCCCACCTGGCAGTGCTGAGAGTAGCTGTAACTCCCAACACCTCTCCCAGAAATGACTGCACTCACACAAGTGGATGCTGAAGGGAAAGGATATCGCATTTTTCCTCTTTTTCTCAGGATTGCTTTCTGGCTTATCCCTTCCAGAACCAAGTTTCAACAAACCCAAGAATTTCTGACAATGCAAGAGCTCATTTTCTAACCCCAATCTCAGGTTCTTGATGAAGGTTTCATTACAAGCTCTGTCCCCCTGGTCTTCTCAAGTTTAAAGAATTCGAATGGAGGTGTTTGAATGCACAGGTTTTGCAAGGGAGTGGAAGGGAAGAAGAGAAAACAAAATAAAGAGCTATCTGCTCCACCACTTCATTTCATTAGAGATTCTTTGCAGCAGATAATGAATTTTGAGCATCAGTAACATCACATGATCCCAGCCACCCACCACCAGGCTGCTCAGCACAAATTTGGCTATATTTTTTCCCCTTGCCAAAGCATTCCTGCAGCAGGCCCCTTAATTGGCAGAAAGGCTGCTGCTATTCTGGCTGCAGAACACATTTCTGGGGAACACTTTGTTCCACTGTGTCAAATTTATTCTCGGCAAACTCTTCCTCCCTACTCCGGAAAAAGGCACCGACACCAGAGCAGCCCCAGCCTTGTTCCTGGCCCATCCATCACCCAACTCCAAAGCTCCACCACCTTTTGCTGGGAGCCTTGAGCCAGCATCAGAGCCCTGCTGGTGGAACCAGCTGTCCTGACACAACTCCTCTCAATGGGCAGCATGGAACACGCTCAGCACAGGATTTGTGTCGCATGGAGGGACAGGAGCCACATTTGGAGGCTGCTCTCCAGCCCAAACTTGGGTTTATTTACAGCTGGGACAGCTGGGTCTTTCTTCTGCCTCAGTTCCCTCAATACAAACTGAACATGATAAAAATCCCTATGAGTGAGGCTGCTGGAGAGAATTTATGCAGAGTTTTCTCCAATTTTCTCTTTCTCCTCAGCCCATCAGGCCTGGAGGCTGTTGTAACAACCTTCTCCTTACCACAGGATCACAGAATGATTTGGGTTGGAAGGGAGATTAAAACTCATCCCATCCCACCCCCTGCCATGGGCAGGGACACCTTCCACTGTCCCAGGTTGCTCCAAGCCCCATCCAGCCTGGCCTTGGACACTTCCAGGGATGGGGCATCCACAGCTTCTCTGGGAACCTGTGCCGAGGAAGAATTTCTTCCTAATATCCAATATTAGGAGTAGGTTTGCTTCTTGTCCAAGTTATCATCACCTCCATTGAGACACAGTGACCAAAAAAGCAGTGGGAGGTGTTTTGAACCCAGACTTCTGCAAAGGGAAGAATCAGGATTGTTTGGGGCTTTTTAATGTTTGAGATGTACCCATCAATGCCATCGATGCTCTTTACCCCTTAAAGCTAGAAGGTAAAACCTGAAATTCCTCAGTCCTGGTACCAGGCTGCAGGCCTTTGAAAAGCCCAGCACAAAAGCACACTCAAGTATCCTGCTCCCAGACTCAGAGCTCTTCTACGAGACCAAAACCTGCACTGAAATGAAAGAAACAGATGTGCACTGCCACAGAAAAATGGAATAACACAAGTTGTAACATTATCAGTGCTTATACGTAACTTTGGCTCAAAATCATTAACCTTTTTATAGCCTGCTTTGTGGCTGAGCACTTTCTATCCCACATCATGTTCTATTGAATACAAAAGCACTCCTGAGTGAATTTAGCCTAATGAGAGAAGCCTGTGATGACACTTAACATCATCCATTTATCTTTTGAAAGGAAACAGCATAAGTGCATTCCCCACACTCAGAAATTTGCTTCAGCATTGTTCTCTGTGGTGAACTGAAGCCCAGGCCAGCTCCATTAGTTTCAGCTTTGGTGTTTTAGACTGGGCTTTGTTGTTCTTTGGGGACTGGTTTGACATTCGCCACCCGCCTGCGCTCCTGGGACCGGAGTTAGCTCAGGGTTAAAGTCAGCTGGGCTCACAAACCAGCAAGGGATTCAAAGGGTAAAGGCTCCACATCAGTTCTCCCAATACATCCACAGAGAGGCTGCCAAAGTGACCAGCAGGGACTGATTTGTGTCAGGAGCTGGCAGAAGCAATGCAGGTTTGTCCTTCCCTCAGCCACAGCCGCTGTCAGGGACAGACCTGCCTGTCCACACCTGTAAATACCTACTTCTCTCATCATCATCACCCCATTTTCTGAGCCTGGCACAGTGCAAACAGCCAGACTGAGCTTTCTCAAACAAAAGCCTACTGAGGATGCACAATTATGTTTGGCACCTACTGCCGTCACCAAGTTTAACTCCCCCGTTATTTTTACACATGTATTACTCAGGTGAAGAGCACACCCGGTTCTGCCCCTGGTTCTGCCACCCAGACTGGGTTTTGTCCAGGGCTACCTAAATTGAGCTTTTAGTAAAATGGCATTTTTTTCTTGTTAATATACAGCAAAAGAATCTTGCTCTTAGGAATAGAAAATTTGTGTTTCTCTGCTGAGAAACAACATGATCAAGAGAGCAAATGACATCAAACTGAACATCTACTCTTCCTATGCCTAGTTATTAAGTGAAAAAGATGAAATCACCTTAAAGGGAGCACAGAGCCATTCTGCCAAACAAACATCTTGACTTGAAAAATTAGAATAATTACTAATGCTCTCTCACCTTGCTGATGAAGTCTCAAGTGAGCTTCAGACCTAAATTGTCCTGTAAATGCAGCACAGCTTGAGCTCAGAGAAGCGCCTCAGGAAAACACTTTGAGAGAAGTGCTTGAACTTAGTTTCATTACATAGCACTGAAGATAATTTGGGTTGATTGGTTTCTGAATGAAACCAAATGAGCTGGTATAATCCATTTAAGGTGTTGCCAGCTCCAGAAATTAAAAGTAAAGACCCTGAAAACCAGCGAGCCTGATTCCTAAAAGTGAGGAGGAGCAAACTAAGAAGAAGAGCAGGAAACCATCCTGATGCTGGAACCCTTAAGTGATGCAACAAGTAACCAAGAGAAGTTACAGGTACTTTTAAAAGGTAGAAAAGGGGAAAATGCATGTATTCTTCGTAAGTTCAGCTCAGTTCTGGGCTGTATGGAGTTTCAGAACATTTCTGCTGACAGCAAGTACATCAGAGCTTAGAAACTACTTGAACTACATGAAAGAAGTACAGGAGAAAAGTTCATCCACACAACGGAGGCCGCAGGCAAACCCTTAATTCTGTCCCTGTCAAACTTTTGACCTGGGAACTCACAGAATTTGTGTAAAACAGATTTTCACTATCAGAGGTGAACGTGCCTCAGGAGCCACAGGCCTTTTTTTGGGAATTGTTGGGGCAGGCACCAGTGCTACCCCCGACCTCGGTACCCCACTCCTAATTGCACAGCATTCCAGTTCTTAATTATCTCCTCATTCCTTCTGCTCTTCCTCCATGTGCCCTGGTCCCCTCGGCTGGCTCTGCCCTCCTTTCCACTGGGGACACCAGAGGAGCACCCAGAGCCCAGCATTGCAGATTCTCCTGCAGAGTCAGGTGGGGTCATCTGGGGAAATTTCCAGGTGGGTGCCTCAGCCCTAGTCCTGGCCTGGCCTCACTGCAGGCAAATCCTCCCTGGAGGATGACTGAGGTGGCAGAATTGGAGCCCAGCACAAGTGGGGAGGTGCAGGAACAGGGGTACACCTCCCTCATCTCCAGGAATCTTGCCCAGATCCTGCCTGGCCAAAGCAACTCTTTAATCACCCTGGTTTTTCAGGAAGAAAACGGCTTCAAAGGCAAAACACAAAGAAAAAAATCAAACTCCCAGCATGGCAAAAGTCTGGAAAACACCCCTGCAAGCCAAAACCCAGGTTTCATGGGAGGTGTTGAGCGTCCCCAGCCCTCAGCAAGCACAGCCCCTGCTGCAGTGGTGCCCAGGGACTCCTTGGTGTCAGTGCCCTGCACGCTGCCAGCCTTTCCCTTGGCTCATCTCCTTCCCAGCTTACAGCAGGCAGCAGCCATCATGTGCAGCTCATTTAGCTGGGGTTTATCCCCCCCAGGTCTAGAACACACCTCTCAACTTGCAGCAGAAACTTGTCCCAGAGACAGAGTGCACAAAAGCCTGTTTCCCTCTGGCAGCAGAAACTCTGAGTGTTTCTTAAATCAGAAGCATCAAATGCTCTCAGCTTTATGGGGACTTCAATTCTCTTCCACAGAGTTTCTGAAGCCTGCAGGTAAAGTGATGGAAGATACCCTGCCAGAGCCAAACAGCCTCAAACTATACAAAGACAGACAATTTTTTTCATCAGCCTACCTGGATTGCCTGGCGGGATTAAGAATGAGGAAACCCCTCTACCTTGCAGGGTAAAAGTTATTAAATTTGGGCATTTTCTGGTGGTTGGAACACAACTCATCCCAATGTGAACAGCTGGAAGCATTAATGTGAACTAATATAAAAGTAGTAAAATGCATTACAGTGATTGTCACTCAGTCAGCAGTAGCTGTGCAATATGAATAAAACCCACATTAAATCTCTTCCAAATAATTGGCACAATGTGTTTATATAGGACTAGGGCTGCATATTAAAACACACCTGATTTGTTCTTCGTAAGCAATGAGTATTTACTACATCTGTGATAGCAGTATAGATTCAGATCTCTTTTTTTAAAATGATTAATTGGTATTTAATTAGCATGTATTACCATACTAGTTATCCACAGCCTAGTTGGGAATGCAAATATAATTCTAATAATTACATAACTAGTTATGCTTTCAAGAGCTTTATACATAATGCAGTGCAGACAGCTTCCCTTGGAAGAGAAAACAGCACATAACACAGAGTAACATTTAAAAAATGCCTAAATCCTCTTTTCAAAGTGGACTTTTACCTAAGTCAAGAATTCTTAGGTTTTCTAGTGTGCTGCTGCCGTTCTCTAACCCTGCTACATGAAGCAGCTTGAACAGATCTTTGCATTGGCATCTTTCTAGGAGTAGTGGAATTGCCTCTCTGAGCACTATCACAGGGATTGGAAGAGTTTTTTTCCTTCACCATGAAATGCCTCTGTCCCACGACTTGCTCCTTTCAAATGCAGAATTGATGTGTGAGGTTCTGGAGATGTGTTTGGATCTCAGCCGAGCAGCAGAGCTGCAACACCTCCAGGGCTGGGCAGAGGTGACACCTTCAACTAAAGTGCCACTGCCTCAACTGCCAGACGTGAGTAAACATCTCACCACTTCTCTGGGAGACAAATATTCCTACAGCCTCCTTCCCTGCAGTGCTGAGTTAATTCAAAGTGTCAGTGCAGGGAACAGCCCCAGAGCCACTGGCAACATGAAGATGGGGAGAATCAAGTGATAACAATCAATGCTTGCATTCAACGTTTTACCAACACCTAAGAAAGGTCTTGAAAGCCCACCCTGAGTCCCAGCAGGTCTGTCAGATACTCTCCCATCTTTTTTCAACTCCATGCTCCCAATGGGGAGATGTTTGTGAACAGCTTAGGAAGGGGTGGGGGGAACAGAGAGCTCTTTGGAAAGTGAAAAAACAATATACTTTCTGCTATTTCTCCCACTTGGGAAAGACATTTCAGCCCACAGCTCACCAGCCTGAACCCTGAAAGAGAAAATCTGATTATACCCCCTAGCAGAAAACCTCTTCTTTACCTGTCTCCCACCCAAGCTATTTGGGGTACAGTGTAGGACCCTTTCTCAGCGGTCAAATTTCCCCTGATACTGACAGGTATCCAGATGTGTCCCCACACATCCACCCTCTCTGCTCAGAGGAAGGCACAGTAATCCCAACCCCTTCCTGCACTCCAGCAGAAAAATCCACCCCCTAATTGGTGGCTGTGATGAAAACCTGTCAGGTCCAATTCCTTGCTCCAACACCACCTCCCATCTTTTCTTTCCACAGCCCCACACCTCACATACACAGGCTCCTGACCCTGTTATTGCAAACTTAGAGATATTCCTGTTTCTAACTGTAGCTCAGGGTACAGGAACTCTCCTGCAGCTCTTGATAGGGCCAAGCAACAGTCCTGCGTCCAAGCCCACGTGTATCTCTTAAGAAGATGAATGCACTCGCTGTGTCTCTGCCCAGAAGCCACAAACACAAGTTTCTGTACCTCAGGCTGAAGCTGCACAGCCTGCTCTCACCTCCCCACTGTGGGGTGTGAGTTTGCAGCTCACTCAGAGGAGGAGGGTACAAGAGCCGCCGGCCTCAGCTCTGCCCAGAGCATCCTGCAGCTGCAGTTAACGGGGGCAAAAAGGCTGCTTTCATCAGCCTGACAAAAACAGCCCCGAGATGTGGCATTTCCTTCTGTTCAATGACTCCCCACGCAGAGCTTCCTCTCTCCAAGCAGCGCTCCCGCAGCCCCGCATCCGGCTCTCTCTGCTCCCCACCAACAGGGACAAAAAGCCCGCAGCTATTCAGCTGCACTGGCCAGCCTCCCCTCCCTGGACTCTGCCTGTCAGTGATGTTTATCTTTCATTTCTCCCCTTGAGCCCAGTGCAGGAAAATCCTACTGAAGACAAATCCCCTCTTTTAATAACGCTGAACTTTGACGGAAGCAGTTTTTAGTCGAAGATTTGCTGATCGCTCACGGCGAATAATAAAGCCTTTGGTTTCTAAACAACTGTGCTGGTATCATCTGGCCTCTCCTTTTGTCACGCCTTGCTCTTGATCTTGCACCTTCAGAGGTGACTGAAGTGGCTGGTGTCAGTTATTGCTCCAAAGAGCCCTTGGATTGTGTCTGTCCACTGCAGCTGCACATCCCCATGTCACCACAGAGTGACACCGACAGTCATTACTGAGTCAGTGCTGACCAGCACAGACAGCAGCAAATTTGCTGATGGGAGGACAACAGAAGCTTGGACAGCTCTTTAGGGAACCCAAATGGGAAAAAGGGGGATTCACCTCTTATGGTACAGCTGTGTTCAATGTTCACTACACTCTGCAAATCCCAGCTAACCCACAGAGTTGTGTTCTTTACACCAAACCCACCTCCCAGGGAAGGGTGCATCAACCAAGTGTCTCTCCTGGACCTGTCCCAACACCAGCAGTGCCCAGAACCACCAAGCTCCTCTTCCCAAGCCCAGGTATATTTTATATTTAAATGAAGCCTTAACATTGCATGCCTTGGGAGGAAATACTTGTGGCTTAGTGCAGACAGTTAAAGCAGAGGCACAAATTCCCATCAGGAAGCAAGGAATAGTGTAATGGCTGTGAAGCTTTGTGGAGCCAGGGACATGCCCACTGCAAAGTGAGCTGATCATATGGCACAGCAGATTTTGGTGTTCTCTTTGTCGTATGTCACATACCCCAGAGCTTTTGTGCCGACTGCCAGGAGACAGGAAAAACATACAATTACTGGGGGAGCACCAAATATTCCATTTTCTAGGCAAACTGTAAGGGCTTAAGCTCTGGGCTGTCTTCAGTAATAAAAGTATTAGTGGGTTTATGTATATAGGCCGATCTAGTCCCAAGCTTATTAGTGAAGAACTGCAAACGTACCTGGCTCTCTGCAGCCTGCAGGGGAAAAGCTGTGCTCCTAATGCTTGGTTCTCAAGGCTTTGAGTTTATGAACATTGATTTTCTCATTGCCTACAAATAGCCATGAACTGAAAAAAACTGGTCCAAAACCCCCTCCAATAAAGAAACAAATCCCAGTGTTTCCTTTATTGCTGGTCCTCTCTGGTGCTTCTGTTTATCTTCATCATCCATGGCGAGGATATGGCACAGTGAAGGCAGGAGGAATCCTTGGGGACAGCTGGCAGTGACACACAGCCATGGCACCGTGTGGCTTCTCCAGGCCCAGAGAGCCCGGCCAGCAGCTCATGGGGCTCCAGCAGCACAGCCCTGCAGAGGCCCTGGGTGGGAAAAGGACCAGGACAAAACTCTTCTGAAGGTAATTTTGGGGCTGGAAGTAGAGCAGATGGAGCAAACCCTCTGCTCCATTTCAAGGCTTTTAAAACCAAGTTTAATACAGATCTAGAGAGACAAAGTCTGATCCAAAGGCACTGGAAAAACATCAGGAGGACTTCACTGCTCCCACTAAAGCTTATGTAGGTACTCGCACAGCTGGAGTTTCACTGCCTGAAATCCCCCTTCAGCAGCAACATCTGACACTGACAGACTCTGACACATAATTAAGCCAGAGAAACATTAGAATGAAAATATAACAAATGGTTCTCAGTTTCCCCAGAGGCACTAGAATGTGGAGACCAGAGTCAGCTCACAGATAAAAGTGGTAGCAGTGAGATTCCCTGCCCGGTGCTGCTGGGTTGCAGCAGAGTCTCCTTTTCTGCATAACACACACACCTGCACCAAGTGCCTCTCTGAGGTGTTCAGGAGGAAGAAACCTTTGAGAGAAGGCAGATAATGAGGAGAGAAGTGACTAAGCAGAGGCTCTGAGGCACACACAGAGCTATCACCCTCAGCCCAAGAGCTGTGCCAGGAGCCAAAGCACTCCTGGAGAGCTCTCAGCACTGCTTTGCAATGCTCTGAGTGCGGCTGCTGCTGGAGGAGTTTAAATAATCCGCCTTTGAAAGGATCTTGTGCTGCCAGCCTCCAAGGCAGAGTCACCACTGAGTTCAAACATCCCTGAAGCCAGACCCAGCTCCGTTCTTGTTTGGTTTTTAATCAGTGGCTTCCTCCAAAGCCCACTGAAATCCAGGAAAAAGCTCACGCTGACTCAAGTGAGCTCTGACCCAGCCACCAAGCGTGAGGCTTGACCGGGAATTGTTCCTTTGGCAAAAGGAGATTCCTTGGGCTTCCATCCTTTTCTCACATCTGTCAAGAGTTTTTATATAATTCTTACAAAACCAATATGAAACAACATCCATTCTATTAACTGTTCCTCCAAAATGCTGCAGGAGTTTCCCTCTCCACCATGCTGGATGCACCATCCCTGCAGATCCCCATCGGTTCCTCTCACAGCTCTCATCAAATGCAGACTGCTCACCTGAAGGCAATTGCTTGGTGTGGACCAAAAAACACCACAGAAGTCAGGAAATAAGAGAGAGTTTCCAGCATCTGAAGCTCTTCATTAACAGCAGGCTGAGTTGTGGAGATGAGAGCATGCTGTAGGTTTTGCACGCTCCAGGTGGAGTTCAGCCCATCGGAAACCAAACCCTCTTTGAGGGAGGAATTTGCAGATACAAAGCCTCTAATTTTTCCATCAGTAGAAAAAGCCATTAAATAGGAATAAAAGCCTTTCCACCTCGAACAAAAACAAATCAAGCACCAAAAGCAACACTGCACTGAGCATGCAACCCCCAGAGATCCTTCAGCAAGACAAAAGGTAACTCAGGTTGCCAAATCAAACCTGCTGCTCCCCCCAGCACCACCCTGTGCTGTCCAGGCCAGATCCCTGCCAGCTGTTAGGCACCATCACTGCAGTGCACAGTCTGTGCAGACGCTGTGCTGTGTAACAATAAAAACCTCCCTGGAGCCAGGACAGTCTCCTTTGCACTCATGTGCATGGTAAAGGAAGAGGGTTTTATTTTTTTTCAGTGTACAGTTCTATCCTTCAGGGGAGGAGAAAGAATTCGCATCTAAGTGTAATGGTAGTGGTTTGAGTTTCTGCAGGAAATGACTTGGGGTTGTTAATATGAATTTTTTTCCATTGTAAAATGATCTCAAACGCTCTAACACAAGGAGAAGATCCTAAAAATCCAGAGCAGCTGAAAGTCAGCGCACACAATAGCACACAACATACACTCTTTATCTTCTGCAAAAAGCAAGGACAAAGCCTTTGATCTCCTCACCTTTTCACGTGGCCATTGTATTCTCTGCCAGGTGTGGCCTTCAGTACTGAAGGTCTCAGGCTTACAGCAGCGCTCCAAAGGTGTTGGATGGCTTTGGATGCACGAGAGGTGAGGAGCAGATTTGGGCTCCTATCTGTCACACAGGTGCTTGAAACGACACGGAATTGGACTCAGTGACCCTGAGAGCACCTTCCTACAGCCGGCCTGCAGCTGCCTCCAAAGGGAGCAGCCAGATCCCCCGTGGGCACAAATCCATGTGGCACCTCAGACCTCACCCTGCCAGGGACTCTGCTGTCCTCACGGGGCATCAGGAACCACAGAGCACTTGCTCAGGAGTGCTGTGATCAAGAGGCACAAGTCCCTCCTATGTTCTTTTTATCTGGGAGGGTTTTTAAAACCCATTCAACTACATTCCTGAAATAATGCTGACTGAAAGCTGTTACACAGTCCTCTTCAGAGATCTTACAGAGGGTTCTCTCCACTGGCTCCTCCAGAGTTAGGACACTTGGATCTCAAACATCTGAGTGAGGAGAGAAAGGTCTAACTTTGATATAAAGTATACCTGTAAATTTAAATCTAAGGGAGTATTCAACTCTATAAGACAGATGTAAATATAGATGTTACCAACACATTCAGAAGCTGGGGATCAAATTTGCTTTTCCTTATAGCTGTGCAGCTCGGGGGTGACCCCACTGCAATCAGTGTGCACAGTCCATGCTTCCAGATAATCCTCTGCACCTGAGTGATGACTGGTTCAGAAACGATTCCAGAGAGCAACAAAGCCCTGTGCGTATCGCAGAGCATAAACACTGCTCCGATGGGATTCACTGGCCAAGCTGCAGGGATTGTACACCAGTGTGTGGTAACCTGAGAAAAGGATCTGCTACTGAGGCAGAAACGCAGCCAGATCAGTCTCTGGCTGTCCCGTGGGACACTGAGCTGCAGTGGCTTTCAAGACCTCTTTGTCATCCACTTCCACTGCAACTTTACATTCCACTTACAGGCTCTGCACTAACAGGTGATAACTGAGCCTCCAAGTTTAGGATTAAGAAATGAATGTATGGATCTCATCTGACAGCACATGCTTGGGATCTAACAAACCTCACCCCTGGGCTTCTCCAGAGACATCCCAGTCTCTGCCCTTCTCACTTGGATACTCTATCAAGACCCCTCAGAACTTGGCCAAAGCAAAATACTTCCCTGATGCTTTGGCAAGTGATCAGTTAAGTCTTTTCACTTCCTGCAGGGTAGGAATCCCATGGGAAGAGGATCATCCATGTGGTGACAGGGCACAAGAGTATCACGAGAAACATCAGTGCCCACCTGGCCAGGCAGAACTTGTACAACTAAAACCAAACTCAGCCAAAGGCTGGACCTGCCCTCCACAGCACCTCTACCTCAAAGCTCACAGCGAGGACACAGATGCAGCATTTCACACGCTCCCTATCCTGAACTCAAAATTCACTCTCAACAATAAAACTCCACCCAGAAGGTACTTTGGGAGGACAACATGTACCAAGATGGTGCCTAACAGGGAGCCTCTGCTTCCAAACACTCATTGCCTACGTTTTGCCCCGACAGCACGTAGTTTGGAAGCCTGTCACAGCTGAATGGAGCAATGAGAGCTGCCTTCAATTTGCCAAGGCAACAGCCTTCAGCTGCCCACCATATACACCGTGACCTTCACAGCCAAACAAAGGGGCACCAGTTATTCATGGAGAAAATCAAGGGCTTTATAAAAAAAAAAAATTGGACATGGCTGCTCAAATAGCCCTCACCACGTAGACTGCTACTGTCTGCTTCCTAACAAGCAGGCAAATTTGTTAGGAAGTTCTAAAATTCGGTGCTGAGCACCTGAAAAAAGATCTATTCAAAGCAGACAATAAAATGCCACATGGAGCTGTATTCCACGATGGCTGGTTCTGCTCAGCATGAGCCATATGTGGCTCCAGAGGGGAAATTTTGCACCTGGAGTACAAGTGCAAGGTATTGTCCAGAGCAGCTGTGGCTGCCCCATCCCTGGAAGTGCCCAAGGCCAGGTTGGACAGGACTTGGAGAAACCTGGGAGAGTGGAAGGTGTCCCCACCCATGGCAGGGGGTGGGACTGGATGAGCCTTAAGGTCCTTTTCCACCCGAACCATTCTGTGATTCCATGAGTTTCCGATTCTACATTATTTATCATTTTTGTACCAATACTTTTTAGAATATTACAAGAAAACCACATAGGGAATAACAGATCTTGAGGTTCATAAGACAATTTGATCCTTGATGACTTGGCTTTGTGTGCAAGTCCCTGAGGATTTACTCTGACAGTAATTATACACCAACCTCCCTATTCCTGTTTGATTAAAATTCATCTTCCAAAAAAGCACTTGCAGTCCTTATTTAGACAGGTGGAGAAATGGAAAATTCACCACTTCTTCTGGGAGCTTGTCACCCACACTGCTGAAAGATGTGTTCCTTGTGTACACAAACAAATGGGAAACATCAGTATTCCAGACTCCTGCATCGTCCCCCTTTTATTTCTGATTGATCACGGTTCTCACTCGCTCCAGGCCCGATTCCACCAGGTGTGAAGTGCTCTGTTCATGCCTGTGGGAGTGCAGAAGGGGCTCAGTGCATGGCGAGAGCAGAGTGTTGGAGGGCAGAAGTGCCTTTTGTTCAGAGAACAGCTTTTGCTGTGCTGCAGAACAACTTCAGGCAACAAACTATTTTTGAAGAGTTTAACAGGACTAAGTTCCCATGGATACATGCGTGTATCCTACATGTTCAAGGAAACAAGTGTCTCTCAGGCTCACTGATGCCTGGTGTTGTTTAATTAAACATTCTTGTGCTGGAAGGAAAATCAGGAAGTCGAAATTAGGTATTTACTAAACAGATGAAGTAATTCTCTGTCTAGAAGAACATATTACTCTGCTTACCTCTAACACCTCGTGTGATCACCCAAAACAAATCAGAAAACAAAATATCTGTTCTGTTCTCTCTTTGCCCTCTGTCCTGGCCACTAGAAGAAGACAGATAAAAAAACAGAGAGAGAACAACTTCAAAACAAAAAGGCAACAGGACTGCTAAAGTTGCATGCAACCTAATTCTCAGAGATGATCCATTCATGCCAAATCCGGATCTTACTTGAAGTCTGTGGCAGCCAATCCCCTTGACTGCCATGCAGGCAGGATTTGGCCCCGGTGAAGCATCCGCCCGCATTCCCAGCTGCTCTGTCCAGCTGCCGCAGAGGAATGCGGGGCTGCCGAGGGCGCTGGCACGGGATGGAGTCCAAACTTCCAGTGAAAAGCAAATTCCACCTCAGTACTTGGATCTGAACTTTGTCAGTGCGATGGCTAAATCTGATAAAGTGACCCCCTGCCTGACAATAATTCAATTTAGATTCTTCTCCCTCACCAGCATGCAAACCATGTTTGAGCCAGCCCTTTATTGGATATAGCTTTGAGCGTTTGGAGCGCTTCGGAGAGAGACACGAGCACTGATGAGCAGTACCAGGAAGGAAAGCAGGGCTGTATTTGTGTGTGTGCTCACTTCACAGCAGATTACAATCAAGTGCTCAAGACAATATTTTTATAGGGCTGAATCCTGCTCCTACAAGTCAACAAGACTTTCAGCACTTCGTAGCATGCCACAGAGAAATAGACAACAGTTTGCAGAAAAGCACTTTCAGGAGGGGTTAAAACAAGCAAATAAACACATTTCGGTCATTTTAGCACTCTGGTTTAAACAGAAATGTTTGAAGGCATAAAAGCCAGTTAATTCCTATTGGAAATCAATGGTAGCTGAGGGAATGCAGCATTCTGGTACCCTTGTAAAGTTGTCCTTGGGCTATGGGCTGCCCTATCTCTGCTTTCTCTAAAATAAGATGGAAATGTAAGGTGCTTATTGATTTTGCAACTGTCCCCAGACTTCTTGCCTAAGGGGAAAAGTTGTTGTGAACCTCATATTCATCCCACTCTGTGCTTCCCCCTCTTCAGAAGAACCAGCCGCCACTAAAGCTCGAATTTTAAATCTTAAGACAGCACTGTCGTGCTTTTCAGGGTAACATTCAAAATACGAGCTGTTTCCAGGGAGAAAGGAGGCTGTTTCAGCTCGAGTTCGGTATCCACTTCCACCTCAGCCTCTCTCCTCCAAGAGCATCAGGAGCGCCCTGCACGGGGCACCTGCGGAGCGCGGCTGCCTGTGGCTCTCCCTGTCGGCCACTGACACCTCTTTGCCCGATGGCTTGAAGCACAGCGCCGAGCCGCATCGCCGGCGATGCCACCGCGGCAGGGAAGGGCCAAATTCCAGCGGAGTGGCCAGGAAAACTTTTCAGGCAGCTCCCGCAGGCTGACGCTGCCCGGCGGGGCTCTCTCCTCGGGGGGCGCGGGGCGCTCCGGACATGCTCCCGGCTCGGGGAGCTCCGTTCCCGGAAGGGAGAGCCACGTTCCCGGCTCGGGGAGCTCCGTTCTCGGAGGGGAGATCCCCGTTCCAAGCTCGGGGAGCCCCGTTCTCGGAAAGGAGAGCACCGTTCCCAGCTCGGGGAGCCCCATTCCCGGCTCGGGGAGCCCCTTTCCCAGCTCGGGGAGCTCCATTCCCGGCTCGAGGAGCCCCTTTCCCAGCTCGGGGAGCTCCATTCCCGGCGGGGAGAGCCCCGTTCCCGTCTCGGGAAGCTCCATTCTCGGCTCGGGGAGCTCCATTCCCGGCTCGAGGAGCCCCTTTCCCAGCTCGGGGAGCTCCATTCCCGGCGGGGAGAGCCCCGTTCCCGGCGGGGAGAGCCCCGTTCCCGTCTCGGAAAGCTCCATTCTCGGCTCGGGGAGC
>VZRS01003599.1:56374-108040 GCA_013398055.1 Ifrita kowaldi | reverse complement strand
CCGGGGGCGGCCCCCTGCTCATCCCGTCGGCCTTCGGGACGGTGCTGTCGGTGATGTACGTGGCCGGGGTGGCCGGCAATGTCTACACGCTGGTGGTGATGTGCCACTCGGCGCGCTGCGCCGCCCCCATGTACAGCTCCATCGTCAGCCTGGCCCTGGCCGACCTGCTCTACCTCTCCACCATCCCCTTCATCGTCTGCACCTACCTGGCCCAGGACTGGTACTTCGGGGACCTGGGGTGCCGCATCCTGCTCAGCCTGGACCTGCTCACCATGCACGCCAGCATCTTCACCCTCACCCTCATGTGCACCGAGCGCTACCTGGCCGTCACCCGGCCCCTGGACACCCTGAAGCGGTCGCGGGGCTACCGGAAGGTCACGGCGGGGGCTGTCTGGTCGGTGTCGCTGCTGCTCACGCTGCCCATGATGCTGATGGTCACGCTGACCGAGGGGGGCAAGGCGGAGGGCAAAGTGAAGAGGATGTGCGCGCCCACCTGGAGCGTGGATGCCTACCGGACCTACCTGACCGTGCTCTTCAGCACCAGCATCATGGCCCCGGGGATCATCATCGGCTTCCTCTACACACGCCTGGCCAGGACCTACCTGGAGTCCCAGAGGAACCCCCCCCACAAGGAGAAGAGCAAGAGATCCCCCCGGCAGAAGGTCCTCATCATGATTTTCAGCATCGTGCTGGTCTTCTGGGCCTGCTTCCTGCCGTTTTGGATCTGGCAGCTGGTGCGCCTCTACAGCAGCTCCCTGCAGCTCACCACCCAAACCCAGAAGTGCATTAACTACCTGGTGACCTGCCTGACCTACAGCAACAGCTGCATCAACCCCTTCCTCTACACCCTGCTCACCAAAAACTACCGGGAGTACCTGCGCAACAGGCACCGCAACTTCTACAGGTTCACGTCCTCCTTCCGCAAGAGGGGCTCCAACCTGCAGTGCTCCTGGGGACGCTCCATGTCCTCCAGCAACCAGTACGACTACAGCTCCGAGGCGCTGGGCATGGCCACGCTCAAGGACAAGTGAGGAGGAGGAGGCGCTGCGGACACACCAGGACCAGCAGAGCGTCCGGCCAAGGTAGGGCTTTGGGACCCCCTAGCCCTGAAGGGTCCCAAAAACTCATTTCTGGTGCTCTCTCTAGCGAGGGGCAAGAAGCCGTGTGAATCCAAATGCTGCGAGATGAGTCTGAATTTCCATCTGGCTGAGGGCTGTTGGGGGGGTCCTGCCGGGAGCCAGCAGCCGTTCGGGACAAATCCTGCAGGGTTTTGGGTGCAGAAGATGAGGTGGATGCTCTGTTCAGTTCTGCCACAAACTGTTCTCACGCTTGGCTGAGTTTCGGCTCCGGCTCCGCACAACGTTTCTCCCGTGTGGTTTCTCAGTGCTGTCTTTGGGCTCCAGCTGGGTCAGAGCTGCAGAAATCTGAAATTGGTATCACTTAACTGAGCTGCCAGCCTTGGGTTTGCCCTGTGTGTTACCGTTGTCTGTTTCTGGAGTGTGTAAAGAGACCTTTAAGACCCCTTTCCTATTTCCTGTTACATTACGGTGCACTACTGTTATATCGAGCTTAAAGTCTCTATTTTAAAATTCATTGCAGCAGCACTTTGAACTCCAAGCATTCAAAAACCACAAGGTAAGCTGTCAGAAACCACAGGATCACCTAAAAAAAAAAAAAACCTTGTAATTTTTTAAGGTTTCTACCTAAGGTGGTTTGAATTTGCCACTGATTTTTTTTCTTTAAAAAGTTAGTCCCTTTCTTAAAAGTCAACAGGGCTTGAAAAACCTGAAAATTTACCTTGGAAGAAATAAAAAATTATTTATAATCCTATCACTCAAAGACCTGAGGCTCTAAGAAAAATGACTGAATCCTATATCATGAAACTCATCATAAAAGAGACAAATTTTTTCAGGACATTTGATCAAAACCTTTTTGCCTCAATGTATTCTGCTCATTTTCTCCCTGCTTGGCATCTCACAGTAAACCTCCACCACAGATCCTGGAGATGCCTGTAAGCACTTAAACAATTGTAAAGTGTCAGTTTATAAATAAACGCTTATTAAAAATGGACCATCCTCAGGTTTCCCCTCGCCTGGTCTCTTCACCCAGCTCAGGGGGGTGTATTTATCAGGGCAGATGCTGCAGTTCCCAGCTGTGGGGATGAAGTTGGGGTCAATATTCCTCCTTCTTTTTCTGGGACAGACTCTAGGGATAAGAAAAGCACGGTACGAGTTGCACAAACTCTTGTCAGCAGCTGGTGATGCCCCGGGAGTTCAGAAGCAGCAGCAGTGTCAGGAATTGTCATTTCCACTTTTTCATTACTCATTCCAACCCCTGTCTGCCTGAGCAGAGTCCCACTCCAGCCCTGCAGTGCTGCTGCATTCCCGTGTCCTTGGGTGATGCTCTCGTGTCCCACACCAAACTCTGGGGTGTGCTTGTGCTAAAGCAGAGACACAAAGTGCCAACACCACAGCCAGGGCTGGGAGCAGAGAACAGGCACAGAGACACGCTGGACTTTAGGCACTCAGCTAACAGAAAAATACACAACTTGGATGAAGGTGTTTCTGTGCTGGAGTCAGGCATTCTCTTGGGATGCTTTTTGGGGAGCAGGGGAATGAGTAACTCACCTTGCCCAAATTACTTTTAACCACAGGACTGCCTTTGAAACATTGGTGATCACTTTGTCATATTCCAATGTTGCACAGACTCCAAGCTGGCTGTCTTAAATAGTCCTGTCCATTCCTTATGAAACAGGGGAGCTAACACACAATTCATGTTGAGAATTGGCAGGGAGAACAGGATTCAGCAGTTTTTCAGAACAACTTTTCAGGAACAAATCAATTTTTAAATTATTAATTCTAAAGCCATTGTTACTTTTCCTTTGGTTCCCATTTCCGAGGCTGAAAGTCGCTCCCATATAAGAATAAAAAAGATAAGACTGAACTTAGAAGGCATTGTGGGAAGGCTGGAGCATGAGTGTCACGTGCAAGGTGTGTCTGGACAGAAGTCCTGGCAGAGCCAGGCATGGCTGCATCCTGTGAGTTGGAGAGGGATCAGAATGAGTTTTAGGGACTTTGCTTTGTACTTTTAAAAGAAAAAGTTAAAAAGCTGAACAGCCTAAAACCATAGTTGTTAATAAGAGGGAGAAGCTGAAAAGGGGTTCTGCATGGAAATAAAAGGGTGAAAATGCAGAGCAGGTGGGGTCTTCACTTGTAACCTAATGTGGGGATAAGCAAACAGAAAGGGCTTATTTCGGATACACTTCCCCAGGACATCTCTCAGTGCCCTGAAGAGATTCTGTTACTCTGTTCAGTGGCACCAGCAGTGTGTGGTGGCTGTGCTTTCTGTGCCACATCGTGGGAGCATTAAACATCAAAGGGTTGATGGAGGAGTATCCAGATGAAAGGCAAAAAAAATGAATATTTCAAAAAAAGTATGTCCAGCCAGCCAAGGAAGATGATTCTCCCCCTCTACTCCACTCTGGTGAACCCAGCCTGCAGTGCTGCATCCAAATCTGGGGTCTCCAACATCAGAAGGACACGGAGCTGCTGGAGAGAGTCCAGAGGGGGCCACGGAAATGCTCCAAGGGCAGGAGCCCCTCTGCTCTGGAGCCAGGCTGGGAGAGCTGGGGGTGCTCACCTGGAGAAGAGAAGGCTCCAGGGAGAGCTCAGAGCCCCTTCCAGGGCCTAAAGGGGCTCCAGGAGAGCTGGAGAGGGACTGGGGACAAGGCACGGAGGGACAAGACAAGAGGGAATGGCTTAAAAGTGACAGAGAGCAGGGTTAGATGGGATATTGGAAGGAATTGTTCCCTGTGAGGGTGGGCAGGCCCTGGCACAGGGTGCCCAGAGAAGCTGTGGCTGCCCCTGGATCCCTGGCCGTGTCCAAGGCCGGGTTGGACACTGGGGCTTGGAGCGCCCTGGGAACAGTGGAAGGTGTCTGGGGCTGGGAGGGTGTAACTGGATGATCTTCAAGGCCCCTTCCAACCCAAACCAACCCAAACCATTCTGTGACTCTCTTCTATGTGTCACTCCTCAGGTTTTTCAGCCAGGATGTGTTAAACTGCCAGAAGTCTGTAGGTTTGATCCACTTCATCAATATCCTGCTGGAGCTGATGTTTTAGCTGAGTTCCTGTTGCCTGTAACTGGGCAAGCCTTGAGTCCCCTTGGTTTGGGCATGAGGGGACTGTCCTCATGGATCTTCCTTCAGGAACAAAACCAAATTAACCTGGTAGCTCCCTTGGGAGGGGGAGGGCTGCTGCCTGTCTAGAGCACAGAGCCCTGTCTGGGGCTGACACAACCTTTAGGTTACCTGTGAGGGGTGCCTTTACCTGCTGTCACCCAGAGCATTTTGGGGAGGTTTGGGGCTGGGATCTCAGCATTCCTAAGCACATCTCCCTGTGTGCAGGCTGTGCACACCTGCTGTAAGGCAGCTCGGGCTGTTTCCTACATGAAGGAGTTCTTAACCTGTCCTCAGCACTGAAAAGGAAGAGTCGGGATTCCCAAAGCCATGAGATTGAAAACATCTTGTGTCCCCAGCCACAGAGGTTACAGGAGTGTGTGAAAATTGAGATAACCAGAATCTGGATGATGGAACTTTGCAAATTCTGTGATTGGTGTCACTCCAGGTAAATCTGAAGCATCTCAGGCCAGGGCTGAGTAACAACAGGGAAGTCAGTGGGGCTGTAACTGAAGAACAACATGTGGAGAGTTCCTTGAAAACAATTTTACTTTGGCTATTTTACATTCCAGGAAATCAAGTTCTGTGTACCCGGGGGTCACTTGTCATACCTAAATCATTGTGATCCTGTGGTTTTTAATGCTTTGGGTGTTTTTTATTATAAATGAAATGTTGCTGCAGGTTCAGTGACACTTCTTCAGAAACATGGGAAATGGGAATTTTAGGAAAAGCAGCAGCCTTTTCTTGTTGGGCCAGAGGCTGTCACTGCAAAACTCTATACACGCTTTACAAGAAAGAAAATAGTTCAATCATTAGAGATTTTTTTTCCAATACTCTTTAGGATTTAGGGGTTTGTAACACAAAAACCCAACCCAGACTGGGAAAGGAAAGCAGTTTCATCCTGAGTGCTCTCTCCTTCCTTTATGGTGGGATGTCCTCAGCTGGGAGCTGGTGTAGCAATGGCAATTTTTCCACTTTTACTTGAAAAGACCAAGACCACTCCTTTGTGGGGCAAATGAGAATGGTTGTTTTCATCAGACACAGAAGAATCCACCTGAGCCTTACGGAATTTTTGCAGCCTTTACCTTCAGTCACTTTTTGTAGTCATCCTTCTCTCCATTTTTGAAAAACAAATTTGCAATAAACACTCAAAAGCCCCACATTACAATTCCATTGCGAGTGCACGCAAATAAGTAACTTTGAAACTGTTATTTCAGCAGTCAGGTTTGGTGCTTAGTGTGTGACTGAACACCAGGGAAGCCAGCAAAAGAGAGGGGACTTTATGAGCATTTCATACCTTGAGCTGCAAGATGCACAGCTGGATTAACTGTGGGGAACTGAGCTCATAATCTATTATAATCTATTGTAATCTATTATAATCTATTCATAATCAGCAGGATTATGAGAGAAGACAGCACATAAAGCTCATATCAGAGCTCAGCCCTCAAGCCCTGGGTGCAGAAAACGTAGAGAAATCCTCAGAGCAGCCCTGTGAAGCCAAGAAGCTTTGCCAGGAAGTTTGCCTGGTTTGAGGACACTCGGCTCTTCCATCGCATTTTGGAGTCCCTCTGGTGGCAGCACCAAGTTCCCATCCCGAGGTCTCGGGAAGAAAATTTGCTTTTTATTTTTAGGCTTTAAAACACAGAAGTTGCCCCAAATCGCAGCACAATGTAAGAGGCTTTTATACCTTAAAACAGAACATTACTGGAGGGGAAGAGAAGAGAAAAACCCACTTCCAAGAGTTAACTTTCCTCTCCCACGTTTCTTCCCATGCCAAACCCAGACTAACTTCATTCCTGTCATTTTGCACAGCATCCTCCCAGCCAGCACCCACAGAAACACCCAGAGCTGCTGACTAACTCCAGTTTAGCCCAGCTGGGGTTTTTCTGCCTGCTAATATTGGGGTTTGCTGTTAGTTTCTAGTTTTTTTCCGGGGAATAGAGAGAAGCTGAGTTAATTACTGTGGCTTATGAGGAATATATTGCTTTGTCTTCAGAAGAGTAGCCACAGGCTCGCAGGGTGTAAGCACCCTGTACAGTTATTGTTATTAGCATTATACAAGTTTTTTGCCCTTGTTTGGGAATGGATCTAAGGCACAGCAGGGAGAAAGGATGCGTCAGTTGGTGGCAAAGTGTTGGGAGGGGTTGGGTGGCTCAGGCTGAGCTTTGTGAAGGCAGATGGAGGAACTCCTCCCAGCCAAACCTCGGGGATGCAACGAGCTTCTGTCAGACACCCAACACTGAAAAAGGTTATTAATCTGTTAATATTATACTAAATATAGGTATATTAATGTCCTAAATGGGGCATATATCAAAAGGGGTTTTTTTGATCATAAATATTTCTGCTCAGGAATGCAGCTTTCTGCCCACACTAAGTTTCTGGTGTGGCATATATCACCTTTGGGGGAGACTAATTTCAGTTTAACAAGTTTGAGTGGTCAGAACTGAGCTTTGTGATCTGTGGTCACAACTGGAGCCATCTTGTCCCCAAAGAAAATGCCCCCAGTGGAATTTACCAAAGCAAAACTACTGCATCGTTTTACTTTGGTCCCCACCCAAGAAAGGGAGAATTAAAAGAGGAAAGGGAGAATTAAAAGAGGAAAGGGAGAAATGAATCCTGTAGAAGTCTTCTGGCATTTGGGCTCTGCTTCTCTGGTCGTCTTCACTTACAATATAAATTTTAATTTAAATGAAACATTTTGGTAAGCACTAGGAATACTTCTACAGCGAGAGACGAGGTGAAGAGTTAAAAAGCATTCATTAAAGCATTTATTTTAAAAGGCTGAACTTCAATGCTGTGGAAGATCCTACCCAGACCCCTCCATCAAGACATCTGGAAGGAAAGCAGTAAATAAGTTTGTGCACAAAGCACCAGCAGAATCAGCCATGCTTGGCACAGGGAACAGTTCTAAAACCAAAGCCATGCTAATGCTGGAGAAGTAAAATCTGACAAGTTTGTTCCAGCTTGTTTTGGCCAATCTCTCTGAGATGCTGTTAGTCTTTCCTTGTGCATTCCTGTTAGCATCTTGAATTCAGCTCCTGAATTCTTAACTAGAACCAAACACGATTCCATCCAAACAAAGCAAGGGAGATTCCTGAAGCTAAATGTGGTGTGTCCATAAACACAGCCTGTTCGAGACAGTTACCCCTTCATCTGTGTGCTCCTGCAAGCCAGGGACGTCCATCAAACTCCCAGCCTCCTACCTCTGTTATTCTTTTAAATATCAGCTTGACATTTGAGAAGCACAAGGCTGCCTCTTGCAAGAAGCCTCCCAGGAAAAGGCACTACAGAGCAATTATTCTTGGGTACGTTGAACCTATCTTTCAAAAATCTGCAAGAATGGAGCAGGGAAATTAACTGTAATGTAGTAATGCTGAAAGGGGAGAGCCAGCAGCACCCTTGACACGTGCAGAGAGGACACCTAAACCTCCTGGGAGAGGCAGGTCCCACCAGACAAGCTGGGCATGGCAGGAGGCAGCACCAGCTCCTGTGCCACGCTCCCACAGCACCCTCCCTTTGGGGAGCATGGGCTGGCAGCCAGCCCCAGCATTGCACTGCTCAAAATCCCACTAACCCCACAGGTTTACATCGAGTTTCTCCTTTTTTCTTTGTAACCGATGGTTTTTTCCTTTCATTTAACACCGTAGAAGGCAATTATTTTACAGAAATGGCATTATTATAAAATCAGCTGGAGCCGCAGTTACCTCCAGCCACCACTTTTTGAAAGCAGCTTCCTGCCCCTGGGCAGTGTCCAGGCAAAGGGCTGGTGGCAGGAACACTCGAGGAGTCTGCAGCCCCTGCAGCCAGGTGATGTATTTACCTTCCTTCACAGCACCTGCTGCTGGGGACTCAGAGGCCTCTACCTCAAAAGCATTTGTGCTGTTGATAGCTCAGGCAGGCTTAGAACAAGGCAGTGAATGAAAGGCAGGAGAGATTTACAAGGGTTTGATGCTGGAGCTGCCTGTGGAGGCAGCACTCCACAGTGTGGGAGCTGAGCAGAGGGATGCACTGAAATGGGGCAGCTCAGAGGTCCGGAATCCTCCTAGAAAATGACCTCAGGGAGGTCACTTGGTCTTGTGCTGCTGTTCATGAAGTGCCTGGAAAACAGCAGTGCTATTTCCAGTGTCTGTGCAGGTGTTTTAAGGTGTCACTGTGGTGTGGGACAGGTTTTGAGGTCGCTGGATGAGAGATGATAGGTACGAAGGGGAAAAAGTCTCCTTGTAGGGGTAACTTAGGGTTCAGGGTAGCTATTCATGGTCAGGCAGAGGAATTGTTTGTGGACCAGAACCTCTCTGCTTTTCATTTATAGCAGCTGGGCAGTGAAGATGCTCCTTCACCCCCAGCCTTGGCAGCAGTGCCCGGCTGGGATCACGACTGGAATGAGCCTCCTGATTAAAAACACCATTGTTTCAGTGCATCAATACCCTCTTTAAAGCCCCTCCTCGGTGAGAAACAACAGGAGGAGATAGGCAGGGAAGCAGAATCTCTTCTTTACCTCCTGGGAGCCTCCTCCCCACATTATGGGCTGGGAGCACTGGGATCAATGGAGGTAAGGGCAGAGCCTGTGCCTCAGCCAGCTCTAAGAGCAGGATATCCATGCAGAGGAGGCTGCATAGAAAGAATGATCCCAATGCTCATTACTGACTGCTAAACACAACAGAACTTCCCTGTCATTTTGCTGTTGGCATCCTTTTAGAATGATTAAATTTGTCGAGGAACCTCTGCCTGCCTGAGGCACAGCACAATTAATTCCCAACAACAGCAGCAGAGGAAATAACAACCGGCTAACTTTGCTTGGCTGCTGTCATGTGTTGGGTTTTCTTCATACAAAGACGAGTTTATTATGGAAAATGTCCCTCAAACTTCAAAGCATTCCTTCAATCCTTGCAGCAGCTTCTTTTAGACCAGATGAGAAAGTGAAGCCTCACATCCTGGAGTGCCCAGTGTCAGAGTAAAAGCTCCTTGCAGATTTAAGAGGGGAGGGACCACAGTGGAGTGATGAGGACAGGGCTGGAGCATCACTTGGGCGTTTACTTCCATCCACATGAGAGAATATTTTTCTCTCCTGAGCATTGTGTGCTCTGGGGTATTCGGTATCTATCTCTGTTATTCATGGGGAAAAAAAAGTAAGAAGTTTTGGGTTTAGTCCAATGAAAGACAAGAAAAAGCTTTAAACCTATAACTTCGTGGTATGGGGAAAGTGTTTCTATGCCCCAATTCCCGTTCTTGTGGTCACAGTCCCAGAGGGGCCTGTGGAAGCAGCATGAGAGTGACCTCAGGTGTGGGGAGAAGGGTTTTGACAGCCACACTCCCTGCAAAACCCAAACGTGAATTTGTTGACGTGTCACCCTGAATTACTCATTAGTGAGAGCACAGAGAAATGACTTTAGGCTGAGGAAGGCAATGCTGCATCATCTCCGTGCTGCCTCTGGAAATCAGGCTTTACAGCTGCTGTGGGGAATGCAGGGGGAGCAGATGGGCACTGAGGGGCAGAACACATCCCCACACTCCCAGTTTGGGGACATTTCCCCTTGTGCCAGCACCTCTGTGCAGAACCAGCCCTTGCTCTGACAGCCACGTGCCCCTTCCACAGGCAGCCGAGTCCCAGGCTCCTCTCTCACAAGCCCTCCTCCCTTCCTGCCCTGTTTGCTGTGCTCACAAGCAAACCTGGTCTGTACAGGAGCTTCCACAGTGCAGGGTGAGGAGTCCCAGAGGCAGCCTGGGGCAGCAGGAATGGGATATTCCACAGTGCAGGGTGAGGAGTCCCAGAGGCAGCCTGGGGCAGCAGGAATGGGATGTCCCTGCACCTCTGGGAGTGTCAGGGCACAGGAAGAAATAGAGAAGCTCCCTGGCACAAGCATGTTAGCTTAGAGCTCAAAAAAAAGGCATCAAGTCAGCATCTCAATAGACATTTTTGTCTTCTGTCACATTCTTCAGTAAATGTTTCTCTCCGGAGAGCTCGAGGTGTGTGTTTGAGGCTCAGCCTGTGGAGGGGCTGTGTGTAATCACAGACCCCATGCCAGGGCCTGTCTTCACAATGTGCATTCCCACTGCTCACCAAAGATGGAATCCCCTGCCTGTGTGGAGAAGAGCTTGAGCAGAAAGGTCATGGATCAAACGTGGTGTTTGGGTTGTATGTTCAGCACAAACGTGTTTGGTTTTACCATGTTGCTGTCTTTGCTGTTCTTATTTTAACCTTATGGGGTTTATTTTTCTGTCCCTGCATGTTCTGTCCCTTCTTTGTGTCCTCACAGTTCCTCCTCAGCAATAAGCTGTAACCTCTCCCAGGGACTCTGCTTCCATCCTGGCTTTGCTCCACAGCTATAACCACCACACACCACGTTCTGTGATACCCCAGTGAGAGTTTCAAGGCTTTAGGGACATTTCTACCTCTTGGATTTCAGAGTTGTTTCGGGTTGCCCACAGAGAAGGCAGAAACCTCTCCTGATTTCCACAACCTAATCACAAAGTGGGCATGTTCCTGCAAGTGTAACTATCAGCAAATCCTTCAGCTCCATTTGGGAAGTTATATCTGCACAGACAGGAGGATGATTTAAGAAGCTTTTCCTTTGCTGCTTGCTCCACCTTCCACCTCCTCTGTCCCCTCACTGAGGCTGGTACATCTGTCTTTGCAGTTTTGTAATTTTAACAAATTAAGTCATTTTACTTTATAGGGTTGAGGGTTGGGTTTTTTCCCCAGTCAAGACAAAAGCAATTATTTCTTGTTCTGATCAGGTTCCCTGCCTACCCCCAGGCAGCTGAACTGATAAAACTGATGGGCATGAAAAGGAGTGCGTGTGAAGTATCTTCAAATCTGTTTTAAAAACCATTTAAAAATGATTCTGTGCACTTGAGCTTGTTCTTGTTTAACGCATCAGTTAAACTCAGGCCAGTAAATGGCCAAATTCACAATCCCAGAGACTTTTACTCTGCTGCAACTGGGAAAAATCTTATGTTCTCAGAGGGTTTGGGCTTTGTCTGCCTTCTCCTTTCTGGTCAGTGAGTAGGCCAGTGGCTTCCCCCTCTAGAGATGCCCATTAGCCCCCAGGGAGGCTCTGTAAAGCCTCGTGAGGCAGAATAACCATGAGGAACTTTCATATCCCTGCCAGAGCACCCATGAAAACAGAGTCCTGCAGCTCCAACCCGTGCTCATCGTGTTCATGCTGGATCTTCAGTCTGGGAGGGACACTCAGGGACTCAGCACGGGGGAACAGCTTTCCTTACAGTGCCTGGCAACCTGGGGGGCTTCTTCCTGTTCAGTTTTCAGTTATTTGACTCACACTTGATGGGCTTCATTTCCCAGCACATGAACAGCTGGTGGGTTCCAAGGCTGCAGTTGGTGAGGAATGGAGAGTAATTACTTGCTGAGCTCGTTATAATTGTTCAGTTATTGAGTAATTTGGAAAGGCAAGCAGGAGGAATATTTGGTTAATTAAGAGCTCCTTTAATCACTGCTAAATTTAGCCTTCCAAAACAGTGCTCACCTTCCCCAGATTTGGAAACCTTTGGTCCTTGTTCCCTCCCAGCTCAGACCCTCCCACATTTGGCTCCACTTGCATTAAAGTCTCTCTGAAGCTGCCATCAGTCTCCAGCAAGATGTTTAATTAAAAACAACTCCCCTGCAGCTGCTCAGGTACTTTTGAGGCCAAACTCTCATCCAGTGTCAAAACCAGACATTACAGACAGAAGAGCAAAGCCTGAGTGCTTAACAGAGCCCAGGCAGTGTGAGCAGCAGAAAATCTGTGGAGCCCTTGATGTTTTTTGAGTTGCTGCTGGTCCCACACATTTGCTGGGCACGTGTTTCTTCTGTTGGAGGGGTTTGATAATTTAAGGTTTAGAAAGCAGGTTTAGCATCCAGAGGACACTCTCTGAAGCCTGGACTGACTTCCAGAAGCTGCGGGGAGTCTTCAAGGCAGCACTTGGGACAAAAAGGGGTTTCCAGCTTCCTTTCATGTCTTCACTGTTGCCCAAAGAATGTCAAGTGTCTGTGTGTGAATTCAGGCAGGCTTGTAACCAAAAAGGTTGTGTTTGAGGACTTTTGGGAAGAGTTTTGAAGGATGGACTTAAATGGGAAGCAGCATTTCCCTCACAATGAGTATAGCTTCATTTTAAACAATGAGTTAGTAGATTTAAAAGAATTCTTTTGCTTTGGGCTTGTTGTTTAAGTGTTTTTATGGTTTGTTCTAGATTATTTTAATACATTATATTCTTCATGCACAGTCAGTGGAGTGTAACTACTGCTGCCCACGGGATGTGGCCATGAGCTGGCACATCCTAAGGGAAAGGAGACCTTCCTCCCAGCATGGAAGTCAGTGGCAGATGTTCATAAAGGAGAGAAAAGAAAAAGCAAAGCCCTGAAACCTTTGCTGAGCACAAGCAGATTTATCTCCTTTGCACTTCCAGAGTGACAAATGTTCAAAGCCTCCAAGAGGTCGTGGCTCCTCCAATCCTGTAGGAAGGGAGGAAGAGTCTGTTCTGAACCTCATCCTTCCCAACACACTTCAGAACAAAGTAAACTTATTTTTTGTGCAAGGGAGAAGACAGGAACAAGCCAGATCTTGTATCTCTGGCAACACACCAGTCTTTTACAAAGGCATCCTTGAACTTCTTCTATCTTGCTTTCAGTTCAACTGTTGCAAAAAAAAAAAAAAGGAAAGTCATTTTTAAACAGGTTTTTCAGGGCAAACTCTGTAAGGTAAATGCTGCAGAACAGAAGAGTCATCAAAGCAGGTTGATTTTAAAACCTGACAACCTTGACAGCCTCCTTGCAGCAGCGCAGAGCCACATCAGTTCTGCTGTTACCCATGGTTACAAAATTGGTGAATGAAATGAAATGGAATCCAAAGCTGTCAAGAGTTGTAACTCTCACACAGGCAGGACAAATGACCTGGAATGGCAACTCCTGGAGTACTCTGCTGGGTCCTCAACTGGATATTTTGTCAAACTGCTCTGAATTAACAGAGCTCACCCATTCTGAGTCTGGGCTGCTGAGAAGATGAAGCTCCTGGTGGGCTCCAGCTGATTTTAAATACCCCCTTTTTTTAACAAGAGGACAAGGCACGAGGCAGATCTCCAAGAAATCCTGTGATTTCAAGCAGAGCAGTGTTATGGGATAGTCTCTCACTGCCCCAAAGGGGAAAAAAAAATCAAGTTATACTACGAGCTAGAATTTTCTCTTCAGTCAGTAATTTCTTCTAAATTAATAAGGCAGAGGCAGCTGCTTTAGCAAAACAATTAAGCAGCACCTCAATAAAGCAGCTGCTGCCTTTCACCAGGCAGTGACTTCCCCGTGGGCATGTCCCAGGTTTCTGTGGATGGAGGTCACTGAGGCAGCCACACACTGCCTCTGTTCCCTTACATTTTCTGCTGGATTTTGGAGGTCTGGCAGGCAAGAGGATGACAGCAAAGCTGTCAAGGTCCTTCCTTCCTGCTAAGTGCCCCTGCCAGAGCATCTTTCCATGGCACACCAGGGCAGGGCACTGCTTTCCCAGCAGCCTCCTTTCCTTACCCAAGAAGCTGGAAAAGGTCAATAACCACAGAGTCCTGGCAGCAGAGGATGGCTGGAGAAGTGCTGCAGACTGATCTCAGCCCTCCACATGAGGTGAAATGTCTCCAAAGAGCTGTTTCAGTCTCTGCTTGCAAAGGGATCCCACCCTCTGCTGAAGTCCCTGGGACAGCAGTTCCTTTTACCTTTCCCCATCCTGTGTATCCATGTGATTTCAATCCCTGTCAATGGTCATTTGGGATGTCAGACCTTGCCATTCAGCAGCAGGAGGTCTCACCCTTCCCATCACCTGCAATGTGTTGCTGAGCCCCAAAAAGAGCCCAAATATCCTCTCCCAATCCCCCCACGGGGACTTTTCTTCTCCCACCACCTCCTTGGAGTGTCCAGATGTGTCCTCCCCATCCCAGCTGCTCACTGCCTTTTGGACTGAGAGCCAGAGCAAACCCTCCAGCCCTCACCACACCCCAAACCTCCTGCTGGGGTGGTTCCCACCACCCACCTCGTACGGGGCCGGGGGACACGAGGGTCTTCTTGTCTGGAGTGGGTGCAGACAGAATTCTTGTAAGCACCAGTTTTACTGTCTCTTCCCAACATAAACTGCACAAATTGATGGAGCCCTGGCCCTGAGGATAAACACCATCCCTGGTGTTTAGAGTAGCTGTCTCCAGAGAGGAGACAGGGCAGCCGGGCTGACACCCTGGGAGCTCCCGTGGGACATGGTGGGGGGGTCTGCAGGCTGGTGGCACCTCCCTGGCAAGAACCTTCCCCTGCTCTCAGATGTGCACAGACACAGTCCACAGGGAGGAGAAAGACTAGAAAAACCTCAAGGATCATCATAATCACCTGAAAGTTATTTCACAGGGGATTTGTGGCACCTGAGGCACTTGCACAAATTCTTGCCGAGGACTGGCTCCAGCCCGTGCCCAGTCCAGAGGGAGCGCCCAGTTTCAACACACCAATGTTGCAAAATGTTCAGTTTTATGGAGTTTCCATATTTCTGATTAGTTTCAGCTTTTTAGCTGTTTAGGAATGGTAAATCCTCATGTGGTTAGGAAGCATTCTTGGCTATTATCTCTAAAAAGAACTTCAGGCTAGTACTTACGAAGGAGACTGAGATTAGATAAGCTCATTAAGCCAAGCATTCTTTCCACACCTGTGTTCTTCCCAACAAAACAGTATTTTTTCAATTTCAAGGCTGTTAATTTAGAGACAGATTTTACTTGTCACACTGATGCAAACGTGAACCCCTGGCATGCTCCATGACTAAAGCTGGCTCAGACGTACACAAGGCCGTCCTCCCCTTCCAGGGCCTTGGACACAACTGGAAAATCCGTGTCTCCTAAGTGATACAGTCTGGTGCAGCTGGACTACTCAGAATGCATTCAGCAAGCAGGTCCTGCTTTTAGAGAACTAAAATATTAATTTGAAACATTTGGAATATCCTTTGTCTCCTCTGCAGTACAAACAAGCCCTCAGCAGCTCGTAGGAGGAAGCTGTGGATGTCTAGAGCAGGAATGACTGAATCTTCTCCCAGCTCCACATCCATCCCCTGCCAGAAGGAAATAAAACCAAGGGTCACTAACCCTGTTCAGGGACCAGGCAGACAATTATATCTGCTTTTTAAGCTAATTGATCCACTGACACATTCACTCAATTTCATTCATTATAAACAAGGCTTCAAGGCTCAAAGATTTCTGGTTTTTTGTTGTGTCATATGGTCTAACAAGAGGCTGTTGCTGTTCCTAATGACCTTGTCACGTTTGTAGATTTAACACAGGGACCCTTATCAGTGCACCACAGTTACAGGATTATTACACCTCCCACTCCAGGGGAGCTGGGCCATCAAACATCTTCACTTCTGCCTTGCCCAGATCCTGCAAATCATAAACCTGGCCTGACCAGAGGACAGAGTCATTAATTCAGACCTGAAGATCTCAGAAATATCTCCCTGTACAACTCAGCTATGGAAAGGTTTTTGATTACTGCCTTTTTGTGCATGCTTTATGGCTGAAGTATTTCATTTAAGGAGAATGATCAGGAAGAGGACAAGCTTTAGTAGTCTGCTCCAAAGCCTAAGTAGAAAATTAGCAACAGAGTCAAAACGTGTTTAACTTGTATAGAAAGCCATCATTTCTGCAGCACGCTGGAATTCACTGACTCACGGCCATCTGGAGGTGCTAAAGGCATTCAGAAAACAAAGTCAAGAGGTCTCAAGTTGCAGTTGATGAGAGGAAAAGGCTCCGAGGCAGAGGGCTGAAAGGGGAAGGCTTCAAGGCACTGCTAAATGTGAGGAGTGAGAGTCCCCCTGAGCTCCCGAGCGGGCACCGCTCGAGGGGGGAACAGCCAACCTGAGACACCCCCAGGCTCACGCAGAGAAAGGAGACTTTTTTCCTGTTCGTGGTCCGAATGGATCAAGATCTCCGTCAAAATGAGCACCTAGAAAGGGAAAACGGGCAGGGAGAGGACTGGATTTCCAGACACGGTGCAAACTTGTAAAAGCAGAGTGCAGCCTCAGTGGGGAGTACTGAGGAGCAGGTGCAGATTCCCTACAGCCCCACTAAAGGATTAATAAATCAATAAAACTTTGGTTTTTCTTACAGTTCCAAAACCCACAAATATTTCAAAACATTTTTTTTTCCCCCAAGGGGAAACTTTCTGTACACTCCTGTATATTTATTAACTCAGTTTCAATTCCTTCTTAGATTATTTCTTATTTACAGGTCTAAATTCTGCCCAGTTCCAGAAAAGGTGCAACAGACACAAGCTATGCATGGAGGACACCATCACTTAAAAAAATGCCCATTTGATTCACAAGATAAATGCAGAAGAAAGCATAATTCATCATTTTTTAAATAGGTGGATGTAGCATCACTTAACTTATTTTAGCATATTCACTGTTCATTATTAATTCAACAGAGGATGGACAGGATAAATAGCTGAAGCAAATGGTTATCAAGAGTTTTATAAAATTTTATAAAAGGTTTTAACAGCTTTGCCACCTGGAAGCACTCAGTTTCCAGTTGTCTGATCTTCTAATGAAACAATAAAGCAGAGTGAGGAGGAGGAGAAAATGTCAATTCAAATTGACACGGATGCATCAGTGTGGGAGAAGTCTCCTGTAGCTGCTCTCTGCCTAACACCATCTTTTATAAATTTAGCTTCCCCCTCTGCTTGGCTGACTCGGTAGCACTGCTTTTTTCCTACTAGTCAAGGTTTATTTTGATCATATTCATCCCCGTGGAAAGGAATGACTCTCAAATTAATTCCTATTTTCCTTCGAAATAAAGAAACAAAGAAAACACAACATTTACGGCCCATGGTGAAGTAGAAATAATCCAAGTGCAACATCACTTCTCTCAATTCTTTTGTGTTGAGAAGCGCAGGGACTAAATGGGCTCAGAGCTTATTCCACAGCAGCCTTTTAAGTTTTGAATCACCTGGTAAAATGTGGCCTTCTTTTTACGAGGTTATTCAGTGAACCACAATTAAAGCCCCATTATGCAGGGAGGACTCCCAGAACACGTCTGCTCTCTGGTAACATAAATCAGAAATAAACACATCTGCCTGCTAGAGGGCATGGAAGAAACCACCAGCCAGAGCCAAGACATGCAGAGTGACTCCATTAGGACCTGCCTTTGTTTATTCCCACAAGATTTAATGGTCTGGCTGGCAAGTTAATACGCTGAGGAGGTCACCTCCAAGGTAGGAATCCACACAGAGACCTTCCCCTGGCAGGGGAAAGCTCTCTCGAAGGAAAACAGTGAGATTTTTTTCTGTGGAGTCAGCAGCAAAGTGTCCTGTCCAGGCATCTATATAAATAACTTAAAATAGTTGTGTAAACTGAGGAACGAGAAAGAGACAAATCCTCAAGGTGTCTGAACAGAAAAATCCTGGCTCAGGAACACAGCTGGGGCTTTTTTGGGGGGTGGAGGGGCTGCTGTGGCTTGTTATTAAAAGAATAGGAAGGGTATCCATGTCTAAAATGAGCTTTTTTGAACACTGGATGCCTATTACAAGAAATTCCCAGAAACAAGTAACATGAATGCTCCACAAATCTCAGTTTCTCTCTAAAAATAGAGTATTTCCTTCAAAAAGGGGAAGGTTTCAGTGCAGTTCATTACGAACAATAAATCTGACCTAGCAGCTCATGGATTCACCCAGACTGGACTCCTTGGACTGCCTCAGGATTATCCAGCAGCAAACCAAGATGTTTTTATTTAGAGGCATCTAAATGTTTCAAAAATAAAGGAGATGGTACTTCCAGGCTGCTTTATTGATTCCAGAGTAAGAACTGTTCCAGCAAGGCATTTCTTCTTGTGATCCCAAGGTCTGACCTGCTCTCTCTAGTATCTGTTTCAAAATTCCCAACTCGTTGTCCATGAGGTATCATGAAAGACAAGAATGCTCAGCAGCAGCCAGCACTGATCCCCACCTTGTCACTATTTCAGCTTTACAGGAAAACAGCCAAGATGGAATTAAAGTATCTCTGAAATAAAGGGTGTTGGGTCCAAATATGGACAATGCCTCTGCCAGAAGAAAAATAGGAGTATTTGGAGAAAAAAAAAACGAATGCTGAAGAATGAAAAATCTCAAAAATTGAGTTAGAAATCCTTCATAAAGAAGGATTCACAACCCCATGTGGGCTAAAAGGATCAGAGGAAAAAGCCAGCTCCTCTGCAGTGCTAGCCAGCCAGTGAATAAATAATGCACTGAGTCAGTGCTGGCTACAAGTCAAGGCTCAGGTGTGCTGGGACAGCAGTGAGAGGTGAAAGAAGTGATGTGAGGGGAGATGATGGCCACACTCAAAGGTGTGCACTTGGGAAACTGGACAGTTACTTCCTGTGCACAGTCCACCCTGAAAAACTTCAGTACAAAGCCACCAACACTCACAGCAGATAAAAAATGGCCACACAGATACTTTGGGGATAAATTAACAATCAGTAAGGGAGAGCTGGAAGCAGGCTTCAGCCAAGGATGTAAAATGAGCTTTCAGCTTCCTAAGAATGTCCACAAGACCCAAAGCATGGCAGAGCCACAGCTCTGCAGGGTGTTCCACAAGGAGCAGAGGACACTCAGCAGAGGATCCCCACCACTCCAGGACGGTGCCTTTGCTGGATTTTCCCAGGCTGAGACAATCCACGTGTGCCAGAGCCACCTGTGGTTCAGAAGGGAAAATAACTCTGCTGCTGCTCCTGGAGTGTTTGCTTGGATTCCCACACAAGAGACTCAAAAAGGAAAGACAGGAGTTGGGATTTTTTCTTCTCTTTTTTTTCACTTGCAGAAGGGAGATTGGTGGTATTTATTCCTCCCCACTCAAAGAGCCCTGACCTCCAGCAGCATTTCCTGGTTTTACTCCTAGAATTCAGACAAGACAAAAACACTGCACAAAGCTCCCCATGAGCAGAGAACCAATTCCCCTGCAAACACTGTGTAAGGACAGCTGGATGCAGAAGGAACACGAGGAACTCTTACATTAAAAACAATGTCATCTTCATTTACCAGGGAAAGGAAAGCTGTGAAAGAGAAATCCAATACTGAGAAATGCAACTGAAGAAACAAAACCAGATTTCCTTGGCAGCACAGTCATCATCAATGCCTTTTCAGCTACATTTATTTTAATGTGCACATTATTATGTGCTGCAGCCTCCTAAAGCACACAGCTTGGACCTCAAAAATAAGTGAGACATGAAGCTAAATTTCTGCTATAAATCCAAATTAAAATCTTTTTTTTCAATAGGGTATCCTTGTAAACATTTCTGGACTGGAAACTGATTGAGATGGAGCACAGAATATTTCAGGTGGATGACACATATTCAGGAAAATCTCAACATAAATGTACCTCCCCAAACCTTCAGCTGGCTCACAGGGAATTAAAAGCCACAATGATTCCACAACTGCTCACACAATGAAAATGTTATACAGGAGAAATTCCAAGAAGTCCACCTAGAGTTCCTAGAATCACAGGGGACAAAAAAATTAAAATTTAATGCATGCTACAGGACTGAAAGGTAGGTATACACTAAAAACCTAGTCTGACCACATACCTGCCAATTTTTCAGAAGTTCCTGATATTCCACAAAACATTTGAATGGAAATAAGGTTTTAAAAGTAGTACAACTTCACAGAAATCCTCAGGAGGCTTCACTCAATCTCATTGTAGGGAGTCAAATTTGGCTTCTCTCCTGCTGCATTTTCTATTTTACTCTGGGACTTTTCACACCAGCAGCTCTTCCCTTTCCTTACAAGTAATTTCCTTTCAAAATACAAATCAGCATTCCCAGATCCTTGTTACAAGCCTGCTTTCAGGTGCAAAGCTGTAATTTTAACATCAGGACTCAGCCCCAATTCACACTGCACAAGTCCTGGCCTTTCTTTACTTTAGGTACAAGAGCTCTTTCCAAAGGTCCTCACACAACTGGGACACATCAAGCCACATTCTGTCATCCCCTCTGTTCAATTAAGAGCCTTCTCTGCAGCAGTTTGGCATCAGATTTATGCTACTTGAACAAATCCTGCCCTTGGAGTAATCAGAGTTCCAAGAATCAAGCCCTGCAGTTCCCAGTAGCAACAGGCAGCTGAGCCTCAAAAAGGGCAGAAATGAAAATATTTCAAATTCAGAATTATCTGTCATTATCTGGAAAGAGAGACCCTTAATAAAAAGTTATTCAGGGGATTTAAGTGGCCTAAAATAAATTCAACCAAGTTGGTTCCTAATAAGCAGTGAATTCTACTTCCACTCTGCCCCAGGCAGCCTTCTGCAATTACTGCTTCCTGCTGCAGGCTACCTTCAGAAACTTTCAGATTGCACTTTACTTCCTCATTTGCCATGTAAATTCTCCCTAGATCTAGGCATTGCTTTTAGGAGTCTGGATATTGAAGCTTTAAATAGAAGAATCTCAGTGGCACTAAACATACATCAAATTATTGTACTTCTTCCCAAAGAAGACCTCTCCTACCATGTACAGTGCACAACTTCCCAGCAAATTACAGGTGACAGGTTTGGTCATCATATTGACCAGACTGCTGAGGCTTGGAGACTCCAAAAGACAAACACCAGCTTGATTTTATTCCTGACCGTCCATCAGTTCCCAGCAGGAGATGCACCATGTGCTGCAGGAGTTATTACAAGACACAGGATCTTCAAAAGATGAAAATCCAAGAGGAGATGAGCTGAGATTTCCCCCACAGCCTGAGATGATCTTGTTGAGCAGGATTTGACAGAGGGCAGCTCCAGGAGTGCCACTTCCTTTTAGTGCCACTCACAGCTGGCATGAAAGACAGGAGTAACCAGCAACCACAGGTCCATTCATGTTTAGATTCCACTGCTATCAGGTATTTTTGGGGGAAAAGCCCTACATTTAAACCTCAGGGTAATGGCAGGAATCAAATGCAATCCAGTGAAGCAGCTGCTGGTGATCTTGGTCTGCCTTCACACAGACTTAAAACATGGTGTAATGCAAATTCCTTGGAATAAACAGGCTTTAGGACAAGCATTTCAATATGGAACCCAACTGACTTTATTTCCTTGCATTTTAACAATTCTCCCTTGTTAGTACAGACATGGAAGACTTTTTCAGGTTTGAGAAGAAATAAAATTACAGAGGACTAATCTTGCTGGTGTGCCCAATGAGAGCTGCCACAAGTCCAAGTGTCCTCTCATCATTCCTCTTTATACTGATCTTCAGTGTCATTCCCCCCAGTACTTATTATTTCCATAAAAGGGTCCATTATAGAGTCCAAACTGAATGCATAAAATTTAAAAAAAAAACAAAGCACATTCCCAGATTTTCAGTGTTTCACAGAAATTATACATCCAATTAATAAACCAGATCAACATGGTTGCTTCAGAATTCAACTGAGGAAAAAAATTAGCTTTTTCTACCATTTATTTATCAACCTTCTGACCCACAGAAATCTTTGATTGCAGTAAAAAACCCAAAGTAGTTGGCAAGATTATGCATGTGTTTGTTACATTCTCTGTACTGCAATGCACACAACCTCCTCAGGGAAGTCCCTGCAATTTAATATTCAGGGAACACCAATGGTCCTAGTTAAGAGAAAACGTCTTTATACTAAACTGGAAAAGAGAAGTCCAAAAATAGCTATTGAGAGACTTCCTGAATATTGAATCAGTAGTAATTCAATAAAGAAAAGTTCAAGTAGGTCCCAGTAGCCAAACCCAGGTGTATTCCCCACTGATCCCACACTCAGGAGAATCCATCCCTCTCAACAGAAGGTGTGTTCTGGAGAACGACACTCACCTGGCTCAATTAACTTAGGTCAGACTTTCTACATCACATTAGTAACTGAAGAAAGTGAAGAACTGAACAGGTGACAGCAGCCTGGGACTCAGATCAAGGCATGGCCCAAAAGATCGTTTGTATCTTTCAAACTGAAGAATTTTTTAAAAACAACAACAAAAAAATGAAGAGCCCAATTCCTCTTCTCTGTAGAGCTCACCCTCTCTTCTTTGTAGCCTGTCCCTTTGGGACATGAAGACAAAACTGTTTTCAGAATGCATCAAATTGAAGATTGTCCTTAAGCCACCATTTGCAATGCTTATGGAAAAAGACACATGAAAACAAAGGCTGTGACAGTGTGTTCCCCCAGCTGGGCAGTTCTAATTGCATGTGAGGTTACAAGAGATGGCATCTCCCTTTCTCCTCTCCCCTTGCAGGGTTTCTCTCCTGCATCTGAGCTCCTGTGCCATGCCCAGAGGAGTCACCCCAGGAGCGGGTCCCCGATGCCGTGCTCCGGGTCGCAGGTGAAGGAGATGGTGATGGCAAAGCGAGTGCCCCACTGAACCTTCTCCACCCGGTGCAGGTTCTCTGATCCAGAGGTGAAAAACGACACCCGGCCTGCAAAGACAAAGATTTTAACCCGTGAATGGAGTTTGCCACTCAGCTGCAGCTCTCCCTACACAGCTCAGCTGTTCCCTGGCTCCAGCTGCTCCCCAGTGACCTGAGAGCCCACAGGTGATCACAGACAAACTGCTATGAGCTTACGCTGCACTCTGACAGCTTTTTACTGTTTAAAACACACATTAATCCTTTGTGCCACGAAGCTGGAGATGTAATTCCACTGTAGCTAGTAGTTTATAAAAGGCAGGAGGAAGCCAAGACAAGTTCTTAGTAGCCTCAATTAAAAACGAAAAAGTGCAACTCCAGTGACTGTCAGCAAAGTGTAATGATTTCCTCCCTGCTCCCCTTCTAGTCTAATTTTAGACCACAGAAGGAGGAAGCACTACAAAGGTGGCAAAAAGCCTTCAGTGACAAAACCTCAGCAGGTTTAAAAGCAGCTGTGGCAGCTTATCAGCATTGTACTGAGTGTTTCCTATAGCTTTCTGTGCCTGGTCTGATCACTCGCTGTTCAGGCAGGTTACAAAGTCATGTATCAGCCATGTACAAACTCACTTTCCTGAGGAAGAGCCACTCCATCCATGCTCTGGCTTGGCAGTTGTTTTATAGATGCAAGTGCTCACTGCTGTGCTTGCTCCTGCCCACGGCTCGACCATCACCGCCCTGCTTGGGGACACTCGGGGCCTCAAGTGGCATCAGGTGAAATGGAAATGCAGTGACTTTGATGATGACAGCAGAGGTACACTGCCATCCCACTGGATGAGGCAGCAGAACGGAGCCCTCTGCACTCCCACATTATTGAACTGTTCTGAGAATGTTCAAGTTTGATGTCCAGCAAGGAATTCCAAACAACGTGGCTCCGTGGGACTGCTCGAGTTCTCCTGAGGAAGTCAGAAATGCTCCCCTGCACAGCTCCTTCATCCCAGCAGCATGCTGCCTTCCTACTCAGGCTTTCCCCCCATTGTTCAAATTAAAGTTTGTTTAGAAGCTGATGCCTACTTAAAGTCTGCACAACAACAACAACATGAACTACTCCAACTCTTACTCCACCTCCACGGCAGAAATGGGCACCAGGCACGTAGCTGGGTTTCTCTTCTAAAAGGGATCCCAAAGATCCAGAAGTTCCTTTGTTTGCATACTCTTAAGCAGCACACGTGGGAGATCTGGACAAAACTAGACTGGCTTTGTGGGGCTGGGTTTACCCACTAATCCCTGAGTCCCTTTCATGCTCAGCTGCAGCTCACATCTAATCCTCAGAGTGCAGCTCAGAGCATTTCATAACAATTTCATCCCCTTCTGTGCCCGTGGCTGCACATCAGTAATGGGCAGAGTTACACCCATGGAAAGAAGAGATCCATTTGTATGCACAGCTCATTCCCACCTCGGTGTCCTGCTTTTCTGGATGAAAGCCTAAATGAAGGCAGCATGCTCCTGTCCTACCAATGGTGCAATGAACAGTGCTGCCCTCAAGGATTCCACACAAAATCCCTGGGTCATGATTTTTTTTTCCTTTTATACCATATTTCAACTTCATTAAAATATATTATAATTGGTCCCTCACCTGCTCACCCAAAGCTTTGCCTTAAACTGACTTTCAAGCTGTTTTGTTTGATCTCTGACTAGAAGTAATTCAGAGCTAGACAAGGTTCAGTGTGTTGTTTAAGCCAGCTAAATTGATTTTTTTTTTTTGCTATACTGAATGTCTTTTAAGTTCTTCCTTTAATAAATATGTCTTCATGTATATGGTATCACCTGCTTCCATATGCATCCACTGGGGTCTCTGGGTAACTGAACAAGGCTATAGTCAGTTTTCAAAGGTGCTTTTTCCTCACCTGGGAGGAATTCCTTTTAAACTTACTTCCTTTGCAAAAGTTTTGAAGCAAAAGCATGCTCTTTCCATGGTACATTGTTTTTATCAGTATAAATGTTCAAAAAGAGGGCAGAGAACGTTAATTCCCATCCCATCTGACAAAACCTTCAAGGGATATAAGGCAATATCCTCATCCAGATGATGGTAACTGGCAGTGACCAAGGCCAGGGCACTCCTAAGGACCTCTTACAGGAAGCAAGATCTTAATTGTATTAGAGGTAACCACTTATTCTCCTGACTTTTTGAGAACCCATTTTTTGCACTGACCCACAGGAATCATTATTGAAGAAGACATGCCAGTGCCAGTCACAAGATCCACTGCTACGAATTTTATGTGATCCCAATTTAGATGAAGCAATGCTGTTATTTTAAGGAATAATATTTAACAAGCAGCAAAAGCAATGGACATTGCACTGTGCAGCAATCGTAGCATTTAATTACTCAAACAAGAAACCACTGGAGGAATAAATGTATTAAATACAAGCCTTTGTTTTTCCCTGCTTTTGCTTTCCCAGGTTTAATTCAGAACTGCCCCTTAGCAGTGAATTCTTAGATGCACTCAGAGCTATGTCACAGCAAAACTCACCATTCCCAAAAGGCTTGCTCTTGGGAAATGTTATCCCTGTTGAATCTTCAGCTGCACTTCCATAAAGAAGCTGCCTTCAATTTGCTCCCTAACCTCTGTCCTGAGAGGCAACACAGATTGGAGGGAAATACAAAGGAAACAATTTTCTACACCCTTGACATGTAACCCTGACCTCAACAAAACCACTTGCTCTGTCATTTGTTTCCTTGGCTCTAAAATGACCTTACAAGGTTTCTGTGAAAATTAATTAGTAAGCATCTTTACAATATTCTGCAGTTAACACATGCTCTGATTTACAAGCATTATTAAAAAAAAAAAAATCTTCTGTTGTTCTTACTCTGGCAAGAGGAAAATTAGTAGAGCACACCAGCTTAAATTATGACAAGATGTGGGGAATATATTAAGTGGTTTTGACAACCATAATAAAATTAACAGACCACAATGCTCATATGAAAAAATACCCCATAATTATTATATCTCTAATATTATACATTTGTTGCCTAGCAGGTTGGAAGAGCCCTTGGGAAGTTATCTGGTCCAATTCCCTTTCTCAAATCAAGGCCAAGTCCTAAATTGCATCCAACTCCTGAGGTCCTTTCCAACCCCAGTTATTCTGATTACACATGGAACAGGCCATCCACATCAGTATCAGTTTTGGCAATCACTTATATCTGCAGCTTGCCTGTTTTGCCACTGGACTCTAAGCCCCTTCATGCTCCTATCCTTCACATGGAATTTCCCCTTCTGCTTTCTTGGCAGCATATTTCTGGTCCTTCTAGGTTTAATTCGCTGCCAAATTTCCTTGTAAACTCCTTGAGTCATGAGAACTTCAAGGAGAAGCAGCCAATTATGTGTTGGATTGTCTCGACCATCACTCCATCAAGTAAGGGAATGGTAACTGTGCCCTCACTCTCCTCCCTGGGGACACCAGGGAAGGGCAGGGGCCACCCCTACCTGGGGCCAGTGGCAGGGAAGGGATGCAAAGCAGGGCTGGGGGAATGGAAAGGGCCTCACCACAATCCCCTGTCCATGGCAGGTGGCTGGGAGCACTGGGAAGACTGAGCTGCTGCTCAGAAGGAAATGAAGCAGCTCATCTGTCTGGTTAAAGGGAAGCACAACAGTTTATTTGGCACCACAGATCTATTCAACATCTTTCATCTCAGGCACTGACAGCTTCCACTGGCTGCCTAACATTTATTAGCTCTAAGAAGTTACTCAGGGAAGAAGGAAAAACTGCATCTCATCCGCTGAGTGACACCCAGACAGAAGCACTGCCAGGGAAAATGCACACCAGTTGTGTTCTCATCCTCGTCATCTGTTCAGGATTAATCACCAATTCATTCTGGTGTAGAGTGTCCAAGAAAACCCATCATGTCACTAGGCAAATAAACTGATCATAATGTTTTCTGCAAGCACGCAATAAAACTGATTTAACAGATATACTTATTCAATTACTTATAAAAAAATGTTGAATGGGCAGAATTTCAGCAAGTCCTTTAAGCAAACCCCACAAAAGGAACGTCGACTGACAATGTCTGCAAGTGCCCTAATCTGGGGTGAAGAGAGCACCCCAGAAAACAGGGCACAAGCTTCTCTGAACAATTTTTCTATATGTATGTCAAGCACAGAAGAATAAAAACCCTATGGCCTAAAAATGAAACCCCAAACAAAAAACTACCTGCAATGGGTATCAAAGCCTAGTTACAAACTTGTCCCAAATTTAGTTACTAGACAGAAATTCCTTGCTGTTATAAATAAAATCACTGATTCACATAGTGAAGTCTCCCACAGCCAGCTTGTAATTTGCAGTATTAACAATACTCTTAAAAAAGTAGTTGCTTCTACTTTAAATTCAGAAGGGACTGGAAAATTTCCAAATTACAGTTTTTAAAGAAAATTAATGAACTTACTTATTTCCTGCTGCAAGTACATGAACATTTTCAGACATCAGCAGAATCCCTGCCTGCTTCTCTCCTACCAGCACAGTTGGTTACTCAAAATCACAGCACTTTCCACTCCATCTGAAGGTGTGACAACCCTGGCGAGTATTTAGAAGTGAGAACTGCGTATTTGCTCTCCCCAAATCAATGATGAATCTCCCCAAGGGCTTTTGGCTCCATCCTCTCCCTACAACTGAGGGAAGGACAGGGATATCACCCCTGCTCTGCCTCCCAGTTCTCCCCTGCAGGGCTCAGCCTCACCCAACCAGTGCTGCCAGGTCTGCTCTGCTCTCCCTGTCAGAGCAGCTGCACGAGGGCTCAGAACTGGACTCCTACAAAAAGTTCTCACTAAGAACAAAGTGTTGCAACTTCAGTCCCATTAAACAATCTCAGGATCATCTATTTGACTTTTCCTGACCTTGCCAAACATGGTTTGTCCAGTAGAGCTGTGGTCCAAGCCACAGAATTTCCATATATATTTAAAAGTAACAGATGCTACTTTAGATCTGTTTCTTTGTCACAAAAAAATGTTTTCTTTTCAAAGTCATATTTCCCTTGGCACTAAGAATTCTCTTCCTCATGGTACAGTGAGTTTCTTGTGGCAGACAGAGGTCCTGACTGAAGTCAAAAGACACATATCCACTTCTGAAGCCCATCAGAGCACAAGAAAAATGTGTTCCTTCATGCCACGTTTGGTTACGAATTAGCCAAAGGTCTGTACACTTGAACTGCTGCTGATTTGTTCATTTCTGTTAAAAGGAAAATAATCTCAAGAGCCTCAAGGTTAATAAATTGTAATTCCTTCTTAAAGCTAACAACCAAACTAGGGGATGTTAAAGATCATCCTACAAATTAAGGGAGTCTTTCAGTTAAATATGTGAGAGGCAGGACTTACAGACTTCTTAGGTAATCTGCAAGTGATATACACTGAGGGAAGTGAAGAGCAATTTAATTTAGGCTCCACTCCTAGCAGAACAGTTGTCCCTGTCCCCAGCTGCCTGGCTGACATTGATCCTCACCAGTGAAGTGCTGCAAATGCATATGCAGCAGCAGTGGGACCTGCCCAGGCAGCACTTCCAAACACAGGGCATCCCACAATGTTTTATTTTTAATTGCTTTTTCTTGTATTTCCAATGACTGCTTTTCTGTTCTGCTGCATCACTAACAATGCCTTTCTGCTCCCCACAGACACTTCAACAAATTGCTGCTCACAGAAAAAGAAACCTGCTCATTTTGGCTCACAGTATCAGGTCCCCAAAATGCAGGCTAAGTGTGAGACAACAATAAGTGCCAGGTTTCAGGACTGCAGTGGCATTAGCAATACAGAAAAGTAAATTAGCTGTCAAGCATGAAAACTGAACCAGTGATTATGACAGTCATCCTATAAAAGCCTAGAGTTCCTAAATGAGAAGCATGAAAGCTCATCAACATGTGGTTTAAGAAGTTGAGCCGGAGTGACAAGAGAAGCACAAAGGATCAAAACAAGCATAAAACAAAACAAACAAACTAAAGCCAAAAAGACAGAAGGAGAGAAAAACCACTGCAGAGGAACATTATGAACATGAAAAATGCATCAACTTGTACCAGCAACATAAAACAGCCTGGGGTCATTCTTTCACAAACCACATTTTATCAGCAAGAGGAAAAACAAGTGCAGATGCCTTCACATGGTGCTTCACCTCTAAAGCTTTTCTCCTTTGCTCACAGGATGTCAGTGGTGATTGTGCACCAGAGGTTGTGACACAATCACAGGACCCCTGACAACTGTGGCAACACAGAGTTGTGTTAGAAAAGTGTAACTGGCATTAAGATGAATTTTCTCTTGTGTCCATGAAGCACATTTGTGCAGTTCCCTATGAGCTGTGCACTGTTTTGTTTCAGAAGGTCTGTCCCGTGGCACACGCTGCCCATACAGCCCCCTGGCGAAGGGAACAGCCAGAAAAAATATTCTGTATTTCATCAGCTTCCCCTTCTTCCCCCAAAACGACAACAAGAGCAAAGACCCTGCAGCAGAAAACCTAAACATTAATAGATGGGGCTGAATGGAAGCAATTTCACAGTTACAGACTTTTGGAAATTAAGTCAGGGGTACGTTGCACACTGCAGCCAGGCTGAGTGCCCCTGCACTGAGGAGACAGCTCTCCTCACATACCTAGAATTCAGCTGTGATTTCTACACCTATAAAAACCTGGTACTCTTAGAATTGCATCTGGAAACAAAACAGTTTAATCTGTTCCCTTCCAAAATACTGGGGGCAGCATTTTGTAAAAGATGATGCTTTCAGTTTAGAATTTATTTCCAGTCATAAAAGACAAAATAATCAAGCACACAATTCTTGAATAGTAAACCCAGAATGCAGGTAATCTCAGAGTTTATGTAAAGAGGCATCACTGCAGGTGAGTGGATCACTATGATCCATAAGTCAAAAAACTCCCATCCCAATTTGCAGGCAGCAGTAGTCTGAAGTCAGTTCTGCTTGGGGTAATGCCTGGCAGCAGACAATTACTGAGGCTCTTTAAATGAGTAAATTCCCATCTTCTCTGTCTTGAAAAAAAAAGACAGAACACAGCAGGAATATAAAGTTGTCCTTTTTTTTTTTTCCCCTGCAGTAGTGTGGCTGATCTTGCATTATAAAAGCTAACACTGCTGGAAGCTCAGCACTCACCTGCCACACAGATGAGCTGAGGCTGAGCTCCTCTCTAGGCAGCCCCAGAGTAATTCTAGTTTCAAATTATCCACGTATTAGAAAATTCTCCAACCAGCCTTAAAGGTTTTTTATTTATTTATAACTGATAGCCATCAGAAGGTTGATCCCTGCCAGGCCTCCTGGAAGCAGGGATGGACTCACACCCCTGGTTTGTCAGCAGAGCTGTGGCAATCAATCACCTTCACACCCAGCCCTCAGCCATTACAGGGTACTAAGCCCCACCTTGAGCAGCAAAGGAATTTCAGGTCAGTCTAGAATAAATTGCTTTCATTTGGATTTTCTGCTCTGCTCTTGCTTGCACAGTGACCTGCTAAGCTGTCAGAACTGGCCACCTCTTCTAAACCCTACAGCTTTCAAGAAAGTCACTTCTTAGGGCTTAACACCAGCTATTGCAAACCATGGCTAAATTTTAACCTGCTTCAATCCTTACTTTTTATGTCATCAGTCTGAACACAGAGTGCTGCGTGACCCCACGTTATTCCTGCTGACACAAAACACAGTCCCACAGCACCTGCCAGCCCAGCCAGTCAATAAAAGGCACAACCTGCCCAGCTGCCTGCAGCCAGCCTGGGCTCGTACCTGCTCGGGGCTCCACTGTCTTGTTGGAATCTGCATCCATGAACACGAACCGGCCACCCCCAAAGTCTTCCGAGTAGTCAGACAGATAGAGCAGAGAAGTGTAGTCAAAAGAGCCATAAGTCACCTGTGGGGAAAGCCAAAATTACCAAAAAATTACCAAATTCTTCATCTTATCTCTGCAGGATTGAGCAGATAGATCTGGTGGGTTTTTCCAATTTTTCATGTGTTTAATAAAGGGGTCTTTGAAAACCAATAATGCTATTTTCTAGAAATTATATACGTTTATTCATCTATTCTCTTGTGTTTACACACAGACACTACAAGACTAGCATGTTATGTTTATTATTTCTATGTTACAGTTTCCATAATTAGAGAAGTGCTCCTATACATTTCTATCACCCAAGAGCAAAAAACAACGTAGTGTCAGAAGTGCATTGCATCAAAGACAGGATTTACACTATTCCAAGATAAAATTCCACCAGGAGGTTAATAAGCAGAAGGATAGCCCTTGCCTAATGACTTCCACTCATTATCTAATCTTGGTTATAAGGTTTCTGGATACCTCAGTTGTATTCTTTCACCATGGAGATTCATGGTAACAGTAAATCAGAATTTCCAAGCAAACTTGGAGGAGCTTCTACTCTTTTCCATACAGGTTTTGTTTAAAACTCTTCAAGCTCGACTTTGGAAGTCTCTGGTTCTTCTCAGCCCACAGACCAAACATCCCACTTTTAAGTATAACAAGGTGATTTTTCCTTCCTTTTAAAGCATTATTTTTGGTCGATATGTACGCTGAAGTTGGAGAAAAGAAATACTATATACTACTTCATGCTCCTATGCTATCTAAGAGTGAAGCTATCTAAATATTTAACACTGAGTTTAGCTGATTCTGGAAATATTTCCTTTCATATCTACATGTCACCAGCAATTAAAAAAATACTTGAAATCAATGTCTGTATTCTCCAATTTCTTTGTGTATCACAACTCAGAAGTTCAGTCAAACAGTGAAATGTGCAGCACAGCAGCACTGCATAAATACACAGCATTTGCAGAGTGTTTTGACTGACCTGGTGATTGTTAGAGGTAGGTGCTACTTCCAAACTTAGAAGTTCTCTAAATATTTTCAGTTTCAAGTTATACTCACTAGTGCCAGTTAAATTTTGGCTCAAGAGCAGTTGTACACATTTTCCTGGAAGGGCAGTGACCAAAGAGAACATAACAGCAGATGGAACAGGCAGACATTTTCATTCATACTCATGTTATTGTTTTGACCATAAGGGCCTAAAGGAAGAAAGCCAGATCTGGTGATATGCTGCCCTACACGGTCTGAATCACAAAAATCAGCGAAATATTACAGTGATCCCCTTCTCCCTGTATTTTCCCAAACTTTGGTAGCAATACAAGGCAATAAATGGGAATTAAGAAGCAAGTGCTAGTGCAGCACCTCAAACTACCCATTCTACAGCCCTCCTCATGCCAATCAGCTTTGCAAAGCCATCTTCCACTTCACTGATTTGGTGATAAAAACTTCCAGTCGATTTAAGGAAGTCTCCAGCCAGTGAAGGCGTGAGCACAGTGAAGAAGTTCATTCAACTCATACTTGCAAGTTTAACGCATTAGAATTGTTTTTATCAACTCTCCAGTGGAGCAGCAATCTTTGCTCCCTCAGGCCACTCTCCCTCCTCTCAGAGGTGGCTTTACCAATTCTGAACTTCCAAGAGCTGACTACAAATCATTTTAGCCTAACCAAACACACTTGATTTCTACCCATGACTAATTTGGGGAATGAAGTGTGCAAGGGAAAATGGCTTTTCTGTTCCTGTCCTTATTCATTACTCACTCTCAGAAGCAGCCAGGCCTGAGAAATGCAACACTATGGAAAGGAGGCACTAAATTATACTCAGTTATTTAAAATGCTAGAAGTCTCCCCATGTGTATCAAATATATTTGTTACCCTGGTAATGATTTCCACTAGCAGACAGATTAATAACTGAACCAAAAGTTCAAACTATGTGACAAAAGCTGTCATTAAAAGCAGCTGATAAGCCATGCAGCCACACAGCTGCAAATCAAATTTCTACAGCTCCTTGTAAACAACTCAAGAGAAAAAATGCAGGTATTTCCATTCAGCCTGCTGTGTCATATGGTTAGTGGGCTCTTTTTGAACAGTCTTTATCCAAAAAGTCAAACACAGATAATATTTAATGGTAGATGCTCATAATGGTGTTTATGTGACACTTCTTTACAGGCTATTATTACAAATAGAACTAATTGCCAGAATGAGCCAGCCTCATTATTTTGCAGTGGGTTTTTTTGAGGGACACATTTCTATGCAACTAAACACTTGTAGGACCATGCAAGAGGTCTGCAGATACTGAGGATATTTAGGACAGCATCCTCTGCTTTCCAGTGCAGAAGAAAATTCACTTTCCAATCAGCATTGGTCTAGCATGCAGAAAAAGTGTCAAAGCTGCTCTTTTCCTGTAAGCCTTCACCTAATTCTGTGTAGATAACCACCAGAACAGCCTTGATAGCTACTCCCAGTGTTCTGTTTATTGGCAGCATCTGTTCAGCAGACAATGCAAGAGCAAAGAGCACATCTCTGAATTACAAGGTGAGCTGAGGTGATGGGTCTGAGCAGACACGAGAATCAACCTCCTCAGTTTTCAGAGCTATTGCTGTCCCAGGGCAGAACTAGGATCTTTTCATGTGTTTTATTAAATGCAGGGGAAGAAAAGAAGAGTCTGCCAGAAGAGACAGCAGCTGCTCTCAGCGACAGACTCAGCAGGTCAGGAGACTTCAAGCTTTGGCTTGCTCAGCTCAGAGAAACAAAGGCTGAAAAGGGTTATGATTCCCACCTATAAATACACGGGGGTGGAAGGAGGGACAAAACCAGCTATAAACTCAGCAGGGATATGTTTAGGCTGAAAAAATAACACCCAAGCAATTTTGGGAAAATGTGCACTGTAGTGCTGGAATAGCTCTGATAGAAGAAATTCAAGGAAAACAACCCCCAAACCATCTTATGGCAGAGCCTGACAATTCTGTGAAGGATGACAGGATCCTTGCCCAGGCAGGCGACTGCACAAAGCTGCAAACCCCACACTGCTTCTGTCAGACAATGCTGTAAGACTGTACTGATGCCACTGTGAAGTGTGCAACAGCAACTCCATTATAAAGCAGATATTTGACATTTGGAAGCCTCAGTTCTGAACAAATTCCATCCAAGATGAAACTCCACATCTTAAACCAACACTCTCTTATTTGATTTAGGTGCTTATAAATTCAACAAGATTAAATGAGTCATTCGGGTGAGTTCAGGGTTTCCATTCCTAGGTAACTACAAACCAAATAAATTTTAGGGAGAAAAAACCCAAAGCCTCAGACAGACACAATAAATCTGCACTACTCCAATATGCAGTTAAAAACCTTCAGGGAGATTCAGATTGAGAAACACAATTGCAGGAGACTCAGCACCATCACGAAAAAGGCAAGAGAGGTTGTCATGTGTTCCAAGAAGCCAAGAAGTTTTTTTAACAACAATGTCACTCTGAAGCAGAAAATACAGTGAACTTTTTCTCAGGCTTCATTTTACCTTTCTTTTGGAAAGAGGCAAGGAAAAAATCCTGATGTCTTCTAGGAGCAATGTTCACTGTTAAATTATGCAGAAATATCTTAAGTGACTTGTTCTGTTCCAAGGGGAAAGCATAAAGAATGATCCAACACAAAAGCATCCAACAAACTGGCAACTTTTATGGATCTTTCTTCAACTTCCCAGTATTCACACTTGCTTTGGAGGCCACATAAGAACACTAATGCTCTTTTCTGGGAAGCACTTCCTACCTCAGATCAATAGAAATGTATTTTTTTTTCCCTTCTTTCAACTGCAGTCTGGAAGTGGAAAAGTTTGCTGGAGGAGGTGAAATACACTGAAGGCAACCTGTGAAGCTGCACATCTTCATCCTATTTAGTCTCTGCTCAAACTATTTATGATTATGAACAAGGTGTTTGGTAGCTGCCCCAACTGGGCTAATTCTCTTCACAGATTCAGAATTATTTAGGTTGTGCAAAAGACCTCCAAGATCCCCGAGTCCAACCACTGTGACAAATCAGACAACCCAATTATTCAGGATAGACACTACTAAGGCCTAGATTATGCATTCCAAGTCCAAGAGAGCACTTTTTCTGCCTGTTTTGTTTTTTGAAGCTGGAGATGGGTTAGAAAAAGCCAAGGCAAATCATTTGATGTACCTGCACCCTGAACAGACAGCCTGCAAGATAAATAAAACATGGACAAAAAAGAAGGATAAAAACAGGAAAACATTCAGCCTGCTGTCCATCATGTTCAGGCACTCTCAGGATGACAGGATAGAAAAGCAGCCTCCACAAATTCTCTTCGTGGAAACCTATTTGCATGTAAATGACAAAATAACTTCTACATTCCAGGAGATATTTAGGTGGAAGCATTTAATTGTGAGGTTATCCAACCACCTTATTCATTTCCCAATGCAAAACACATGCAGAAAAGAATAAAGAGAATACTGGCGAGCAGTGCTCGTGCAGACACAGATCTCATTACAGCAATAAATCAGAGTCTGAAATCTAAAATATCCTTTTTTGGGGCTGAAATAAAAGAGTGGAGAAAACAGGCATCAGCTGTTGAAATATACTGCTTTTCCCACCCTTGTGGCAGTCAAATCTGATTCTCTGAAACTGTGGAAAAACCGTAAGGAACTGAAGAATTTACTGCACTTCACACAACCAGAATCACCAGTTTACTTTTTTCCAAGGCTCTCTTGGAAGTGAGCATCACATGATGGAATTTCTGTGAATGCCACCAGCACAGTTTGCTCCCTGCAGCCATTTCCTACCAACACAAATCAAAACAATCTGGACCTCAAAATCACCCCCCATGCAGAGCCACTCCTATTCACTGGTTACATCACAGCTTTTCAAACCAGAAGCATCCAAAATCTGGCAGATTCCACCCTGCAGGACTTTCTGCTTTCAAACACAAGCTGTGCCATCACTACCACCACATTTTCAAAGTTTAAGCTGCTTCTGCTCATATGACAAGGACACAGGAACTCACACCAATGCTGTGACCAATATCAGACATTGTACCTCCCTCAGACTGGACATACTTTAAGGCAAGGAGTATTTCTGTTTGATTTTTCCATATCTCAGGTCATAGACTTCAAGGTACACTGCCCACTTACAGACTCGAGCCCTGAGGAATAACTTGGATTTTGCTGGGATTATTTTATTTGGTTTCATCTTGGTAACCCATGACTCCAGAGCGACTCATTTATAAATCCTGAAGGCATGAAATGTGGGTATTGTGGTGTGGAGGGTTTTTTTTTGCTTGTTTGGGGTGTTTTTTGTGTTGTGGGGTTTTTTGGTTTGATTCTTCCATTGTTTGCATTCTGCTGTACTGCACAGACTGTTAGAACTCAGTGAAATTCAGAAATAAACTCAATACCAGGTCATTTAAATCCATTGAGAAATGCAAAGTATTAAGCTATAAGCCTTCAGATAAGAATGTGCAGTTGAAAGGATGCCACAACCCTTCCAAAAGGACCAGAACACCAAGTTATAGAAAGAGGGTACCAGGCACCACATCCCCACTGAAACACACAGTAAAAAAGCCTCAATTCACATACAGCTCAAATACCAATATTAAGCATTTATCAAGAGGTTCAGATCAATAACAACAGCGACCACCTGACCACTGTGAAACAGCTCCTGCTAGGCCTGGCTGAAAGAGCAATTCAGGTCATTTTAATCAATGCTTCTGACAAAAGAGATTCCTGAGTAGTCATTCTCACAATTTATTAATTCTAGCAAAACTAAATTAGAGAAAATAAAATTAAATGGTATGTAACAGCCTCTGTTTCTAAAACTCACTTATCTCCCATTAGGTTCATCCCCTGAAGCACCAGTTTTCAAACCTGTTTGATGGATTGTTTAATGCAAAATGATTTCAAGGTGATCTAATAATAGTAACAGGAGATGTTTGCATCCCATCTCAGCCTCCTCCTCACCTTGTCAACGTGTGGGTGCCAGTACTCATCGTGTGTTGTCTTGGCTCCTGTGCTGTTCATTCTGGAGAAGAACGTTGGCTTAGTCAGGTACATGGCAGAAGAGCTGATCCCAAACACCTGAGCAATCCTGTGCTGGATCCTCTGTCTCACATCCCTGCAAGGAACACACACAGAGCACAGTGCTCAGTCAGTGACACACAAATAAATAAGTAAATAAATAAACACATAAATAAATAAATAAATACCCTTCCGTGGTTTTGTCTGGGGTTTGTTGCTTTGGGTTTTTTTAATTCTCAGAATATCGAAGAAAAGAAACTACGTCTCCTGTGGCTTAGGTTTTAAAATTTCTGTCTGTTTGTGGCTTAAGTTTTAAAATTTCTGTCTGTTTTCCTGAGTAATTCCACTCCTATCTCACTGTTTGTTAACTGCTGAAAACATTCAAGTCCTTCACAAAGATATTTTTAATCCAAAGCAGGTACAAGTGAAGTTGTACCTTCATAAAAGGATTGCCTCTGAAGAACCTTCAACTACTTTTAAACCAACTGGTGAAGTCCCTGGCACCATGAAATTCAGGGCTCTTGGTCAACATATGTATTGGTATTAAAACCAGACCTTTTAAAATGAATGCAAGATGTCTTTCACAATTACACAATTACAGTGTACAAACAAGATAAAACACATAAAAACACATTTCTGAAGTAGTGCAATGGAATTACATTTGTAGTTTTGTATCTTCCCTTACGTTTCTCCACTCGATAGTACTGAACCTCAGCATAACTTTCAAGAAAGTTTTTCCCAAGTATTTCTCTAGGGAACTTAAATGGTGACTAAAAACAAGTGATAGACCTAAAACAAGACCTGTGGTGTGTGTCTACAGGCTGTGAAAGTCATCTCTTATAATCCACAAGTACTAAAAAATCCTAAATATTCACTCTGTTCACATCTAGTCCCTCATGAAAAAAAGAAATAACACAAATTTGATTTTTTAACCTCACTTTACATTTTTAGGGGTCAATTCAAACTATTTTACATGTGAAATATCAAAAGCATTCAATGAATTTAGAAGGATTTTCAGGGATTTACATCGGGCAGGAACTGAGGTTTCAAGCTGAGAGCTACACCATAGTGGTGGAGTTTGCAGAACTGACACCAGGAGAGAACCTACAGGAAAGAACCTTCCTCTCCGTGCTGTGGGAGGCTGATCTTCCTGTCTGCTTTTTCCAAGGAGCAGGGCTGCATGAAAGGCTCCCAGAAAGCATTAAATGCAATTACTCATTTTGTGAATTGAGAGCAGGCAGCACTTTGAACAAGCCAGCTCAAGAATCCATAGCCACAACCACCAAAGCAGCTGATTCCCTGGCCCTTGCATCAGTCAGCTGGAATAAATCTACTCCCAAGCAGTCAGGCCACAGTTTTGAAATAACTAAGTCTCCAGCAGTTGTCCTGCTCTGTAAGGAGTCCTCCCTCTCCTTTCAGCCTGATTAACTTCCCAGTTTTAAAAGCTTTCTATTAAGGTTTGCTGTCTGGTGTTTATAAGGCTCTGTTAAAGCCTCACTCCTCCTTGAGACTGATGCAAAGCCCTCTCAATATGCCAAATACAGCACACAGCTGGTTTGAAAATTAGAGTAAGATCACTTTTTAGCCTAGAAAAACTCTTCTGTACAGCATGTTTTCCGCTGGCCAGGCAATTTCAACATTTATCAATATCATGGCTGCAAGTTTTTCACTCCATTCCTCGTCCTGCTGCTCCAAACACAGCCTACTAGCAAAATATTTAAGTACAAAACACATTGTACTTTATGTGTAAATCAAGTGACAAGATAAGCCAAATTTCAGCTTAGAAGATGCCATCAAGAAAGGAATGAATGAGCCCAAAACTGGGAGAGCCACGGTGTTCCCTCAGCCAATTTTTTAACACCCAGAAGCAGCAGGAGCCTCAGGCTGGAGCCTGCCTTCCCTCACTGATCCTGGCCCAGTGGCTCTTCAAAACTGTTGGGACAGCTCTGGTGTACTGTGGCTACAAAGAAAATACTTCTTTATGCTGGAGAATATAAGAATTTGTTTTCATAAGCACAGCAACTCTTGTGTCATTCAGGCTGCTGAGGTGCACCCTGGCTCTGAGCAGATCCACTAACAGAGCTCTGCAGTGGCAATAAATGCCCAGGTACAGCATCCAGTCAACAGCATCAGTACCAAATTAATCCTCCCCCCACATCTGTCAGCAGCAGTCCTTGTCCATTTGCACTGAGTCACTGGAAAATATCAAAATGCTCATGCCAGACTCAGGGAAAGACAGACCAGAACACCCTGAAAGGAGCACATGACCACCAGATTCTGTAAAAGTTACTGGTTTGGAGTTAGGGTGATGAGGAAGAAAACAAAAAAAAGCCAGTGAAGCAGCTGGAAGTCCAAAGAACACAAAACTTGAGAGAAAGGAAGTTCACTAGCTTGCAAAGTAGCAGCACAGAGAGCTAAAAGTGCCACTGAGAAGTTTCTGTGAGACACAGGCTCTGCCAGACCTACAACAAAAAAATGCAGTGAGGAGCCACTGCAGAGTGTGATCCAATCATGGTGACAGCAACACTCAAAGCTCAATCCCACACAACTTCCTGATTATCCCACTTGTCAGCACTGTCCCAGGCAGCTGACACAGCAAAGGTCTCCTGCAGTCAGAGAGCTTTAACAGCAATCACACACAGAACAGACACGGGGAGAAAGCAAATTAACAGCTCTTCCTCTGCTCCTCCTGTGTCTCTGCCTTCATAAGCTGTGAGGCTTCGGGAATAAATCTTTGATTGTGCTGTTCTCTGCTCAAGTCACCCCTTACAGCAAGCATCCTGATTAAAGGTCTCCCTTCTGAATAAACATTTCATTTATTATGTGAAACAGAAGGGACTGCTGTAATGTGCTTGGCAGATGGTGGCTAAAATATCAACCTAGAAACCATAACTGATTCTGAAGCAACATAATTTTGACAGAGATAGTTCAGAAATCCTGGCTCAGGATACCTACTCAACTTCATTATTGTTGCAATCAGTACTACTTAGACATGAATTACATTCAGTTATTTCCCTCAAGAGTGTATTTTTGAAGTGACCTTGGTAGGTAAGGGAAAATAACAAAGATAAATGCTCCCCCAAATAGCATAAAGTCATTCATTAAGGCCATAAAGTACTACAGTCCATGCTAAAGCACTGCCATTAATAGGAACACAAGCACTTAATAATATATTTTGTATTAGCTTCATAACCAGCAGGCTGAAATATCCCCTATACTGGCATGAAATCCCAATGGAATATTGACATCCCCTAGCAGCTTTCTCATCTCACAGCATAAAGTCATAAAATTATTGAAAAATTGAATGCTTCTGTTCATGTGAAACAGAAATTATACATTTTCTTTATGCAAAGTTCAATAATAATCAAGGCATCATCTAATTTTTGCATAATTGGGATCAGAAGTAAAAACATTTTAAAGAAGTTCATCTGTAAAGACAATGGCATCTACAAACAGCTGTTAAACAGAAATAAGTTTAAAGTGATTAGTATTTTTGGATTATATTAATTAATTACTATTTTAATAAAACTAATAAACCCATTTGGCTACTTGACATTCCTTCCACCACTAGAGGGAGGTCAGATTTCTTCACACAGGCAAGGAAAAAAAAGACAAAAAAAAAAGAACTAAAATGTTCAAATCAGGGACATTTCAAATTACAAGAAACCAACTGAAATGCATAACTAAAGAATTATTGTGTCTAGTCAACAAAGAATGCTTGTTCCTAAACTTTGGCCACACACCTTCCCAGCCACATGGAACTGGTTAGGTTTGTTGTGTTTGTTAAGTGCATGAGCAGGGCTGCAGGAAAGCTGAGAGCATCAGCTGCCAGAGCTGTTACATTATCGAGCCATTCCATCCTCTGGCTGCTTCTCCAGCCAGAACATGACTAATCTGAAGTCCTTCAACTTCCTGCTTTACCATTTTTAATGTTTTGCTACACCCTGCCTCAAAAAAACCCCAAGTTCCTAATGCAGTAATAGCCCAGAATTGTGTCTGTCATCTCACACAGCCCCTTGGATAACGTGTCAAAGAGGAGGTAATGATGAAGGATTTTCCATCCCAGCTCTCATGGTCCAGCAGATCCCCCAGAGCTCAGATCAGCAGCTCTCCTTGCTGGCTGGGAGGGAAATGTGGGGTGCTGCCAGCACCCAGAGTACATTCACACCACAAAACTGCAGCTCCAAGCAGCTGATGTTGTTTATCAGTCACCAAAAAGTCCTTTTACTTCTCTTCCTCAAGTCATCCTAATTCTCAGAGAGGACTATTTTGAGCTGCAAAATGCAGTGTATGAATGCAAATCCCAACCTGCACTCTACAAAAACACCCCAGAAGATAAAAGTTCTGGCTTGTGGTTCATTCAGCAGTTTTTGGAAATCTTTACCGGTATAAGGCAAAATCCTCTTCTGTGAAGATGTCTTGAATTTTGTCCCCAAAGTACCTGAAAAATGAAACAATAGTCTAAAAGAGGAGTTGCTGAATCAGACTGAGCAACCCCAAGACACCTTGTCACCCCGACTCCTGCTTTACTCACAATCAGAAAGTGAAAACACAACAGAAAAAAACCTTACAAAAGCTTTTGAGCATGATGTCCGAAAGCAATGCTAAAAGATCAAATGTTAAAAGATTAAAGGATTGAAATGCTGCAACTGGTAATGGAATTCCTCAGGCATTAAAAAAATCCCCTCCCACACCATGAAATAAGCACATGGATTCAAGTTTTTAAGGGTTCAGGCTATTTGATTTCTTCCACTGCTGACAAACTAAACTATAACGGCAAAAAAATACTGATTTACTGGTGCAAGAACATAAAAATAAAGATAATGGCAGCTTTCAAAGTGCCCAGTTCAACCAAAGATCCATTTTCATGCCAGGAAAACTCTTTAACTGGTCATGGAAAGTGTGGTGAATCCAACCAGCTTCCAGAGTTTCTCATCACTAATCCCAGCCCGGGGGCTCGAGACACTGGAAGAGGCAGTGGGCAGGGAAGGAGTAGGATGAGGCAGGAAACCACAGCCCTGTTTTACCTGTACAGATTAACAAAATGCTTCCCCAGGGAAAGAGCTCCAGAGTGCAAGTCCAAAATTGATGCCTGGAAAACGAAACAAAGAAGGAAAAATGAGCATGAAAAGGTTTTATCATTACTTAACTATGACCTTTAATAACTGTTCCAAGTTGGCTCTCACTTTCCACAGCCTCCCAAATAAAAATAGTAGTTTCCAGCCCTTGGGTTCACAATATAACATTTATTTTACAACTACAAACCTCCCTCTGATCCCTGCAGAGATGCAGAGATTATTGAGGTACTATAAAAAAAGCATAGGACTGCTGTTCCTGAGATTCAAACCTGACAGGGAAATGCCGCAGTTTCCCCCAATGGGCTCAGGGTAAAACACTGCTCCAGCATCCCTTCTTGAAGGCACTTCCCTTCCACAAAAAGATGACTCATTTTCCAATATTTGTGAAGTGCTCAAGTAGCAGCACTAATGTTTATCTTGCCCTGTACTTGTTATTAAAACTTCTCCTTCACCATGAGCTCCTGTATACTTCTCATATTTAATACAGACATTCAAAAGTCTGTTTAAAAGAACAATTTTAAGGCTTACTAGAGCCAAACTTTCTTTTCCTCAATTTCTAAGCTACTGTAAAAGAAAACCACACAGTGAAAAGTTTTCACATATGAAAATTCAATCCATTTCTTCATCCAATTCAAGCCAAACTCTTCTGCTGAGCTCTCAACAAGCTGCAAAGATTAGAATTCAGACTTGCCAGGATAGAGAGCTACCTCTCAGGACTCTCAAATATTTCTCTAAATTGAATAAAGTCCCCTTTTGTATGTCCCCTGCTGCCCACAAAATACATGTTTGTTTTGTATCAGTTCAAAAGTATTTAAAAATATAACTGATAAAAGTCTTTTTGTCTTTTACACTGGAAATATCAAATAGCAACAGTTACTTAACCTGACTGGCACTGAAGTAATGACATCTCTGATGGACAATATCTGGGCACTCATCTTGGAATTTGGCATTGTTTTGATGCACCACAGACCATTCACATTATTCTAACAAAATCCCAGCAGTAATTAACACTGGTGACAGAGGAACACGCTCATAACAGTCCCTCAGAAAATCTCTGCAGCCTCAATTGCTCTGAGCTCCAGAGCTGAATCAGGGGAACCCCACGAACATCTGTTACTACAAGAGATAATAACAACCTTTTTTTAATAAACCTACTCAAATAACCTTTGAAAAAATACATAAAGTAGTAAGTTATTCAAGTGGACACAGCATGAGCTTTTCAGATCTGCCCTTCCCACTGTTCTCCAAAAGCTTCAGAGAACTGTTAAGAAAACAAGCAATCTCACACTCATGCAAGAGCAGCTCTTGCATTAAGCTTTACTCAAGCTTCAGAAGCAAAATACTTACATTTACTGGATTCTGATTCTGTACAAAAATCTAACCCACAACAAGAAGAAGAACTGCTCCTGTGTAGCTTCAAAAATATGTTTGTGACCATATTAAAGTAGATTGTAAGAAGTAGCACAACACAGCTGAGAAGATGAATTTAATTTTAAAATGAATTGCCTTTCTAACTCTTTCCACATGCTTCTCAAACTTAGCTAGCTTCACTCTGTGTGTGTCTGCATAAATAAATATAAAGCCAGGAAAAGTTACAAAGGAAGATAAGAAAGCTCAGCATGACAATTCAGGCACAACCCCTGGGAGGCCTCAATAATTCAGGTGTTTGTCAAGACTTTCTCAACATAAAAAGATGGAATGGGAAACAAGTTTTGGTGCTATGCTCCAGTACTCCAGGGAAGGACAGCAAACACAGGGAGGAGAGAACTGACAAAGTCAAAAAGTGCAAGTTTAGACCTCTGAATTAATAAGTTATATCTAGACACACAGACACAAATCCACTTCTGAGAATTCAAAACATAACAACTATGACAGGCAAAAAAACCCCACAAAACCCCACACATGTTGCTTACACAGGGGTTAAGAGGAAACCCCAGGCAATGAAAATGCAGTCTGCACCACAACAGAAACCTGCAGACGTTTTATTTGGAATAGCAGAGAGAACAAAGTGGCTAAAGAAAGAATTAAAAATAATTAAACAGCAACAGTAAGTTCGAGGTATTTTAAAGGAAAAATCAGTCTTACAGCAGACATAATTGGACAGAATTCTCCAAACACTCTAAAGCCAAAGAAATTTAAAGCAACACACTAGACCTACTCCAAGTGGCTGGAAGCTTGGGAGCAGCATACAGACATAGCTGGATGAAGTAAGGCTTGAAATATTCTTTATGCTCTGTGGGTAAGAGACTGCAAAAATGAAAGGCTCCAATGAAGACAGACAGTTTCATCTAAAGCCCATCAGCACACATGCAGCAGGATCCAGTGGTATCTGAGAGCCAGGACAGCACTGCCAGGAAAATACTCACTCCATGACACCGGGAATATGGGCTGGCACATGGGGAAAGGAAGAGCAAAATGGCAGCACAGGAGAAAGAGGTATAAAAGAAACCAGGCAAGGAGAGTGTGTTTAAAGGCTTCTCCTGAATGTGATTCCTCCCTGTGGTGCTGGGGAGGCCCTGGCACAGGGTGCCCAGAGCAGCTGTGGCTGCCCCATCCCTGGGAGTGCCCAAGGCCAGGCTGGACATTGGGGCTTGGAATAGCCTGGGATAGTGGAAGGTGTCCCTGCCCATGGCAGGGGTGGCTCTGGATGATCTTGAACGTCCCTTCCAACCCAAACCATTCCATGATCCATTCTATGACTCTACAGTTTCCCAGCAACACTGGTCAGCTCTTGTTTCTAACATCTTTCAGTTTTTATCCGTTATTTTGGGTAAGTGCTCAATACAACATTACACTTTCTTCCTGAACCTTTCCCTAAGGATTAAGAGCACACAAAAACCACCTCACATTTACAGATGATGAGACATGTGAGAAGGCTTGGCTCAGAACCCAGACCTCTCCACGGACAACAGATTTTTAACAGATTTATTTTATTGCAGTGAGAGAATCATCCTTCCCTCTCCCTCATTTCCCTCCCCTTTAAAAAAATAATAAAAGGCACAATGAAGCTTCCAAAATAACACAGGTGATGGATTTATATTTGTCTGTCACTCTGGCTTGTTGTCCAACTAAGCCAGCTCAGCACCCCTGCCCAGCTCTGGGCTTTGAGCAGTGTTTACCTCCCCCTCTCATCTCTTCCCAGCTTTCTCTGCCTCAGTTTCCCCAGTTCCTGACCCCCAGCTGGACAAGAGCTTTCTGTGCTCCAGATCCAAGCTCTGTGTGTTCCACCTTGCCATTCTAATCCCTCTCTGTGGGAGAGTAATGAAAAATCACACCTAGTCCCAAAAGCAGAGGAGAGGAAACCCACGTGGCAGCCCCAGGAGCCACACTGGGGGTCCCAACAGGCAGAGCAATCCAGGGAAAGTTGCAAATTATGCAACCACAGAACTGAAAAAAAAAGAAAAAAATCCAAGGGATCCCAACAGAACTGAACACAGAATGTCAAATCTTTTAAACACATTGCCTGAGATGGGCAGCACTGCTGAAGTTTCCCAGTTTGTATTTTTTTGCAGATCTTTCTCAGCAATCACAAGGACAGCAAAGTCTTATTTTTTTCCACTGAAACCCTTCTCTTTTTTTTGCTAATATATGCCCTAATTCAGTAGAGGCCTAAAGAAGTGGCTGTGTTTACAAATATTCAAGGAACAGTTCCTGTCCACACACAAAAACAATCTGAGCACAAAGATGGGGGAAAGAAATTAAATTAAATGTGCTTGTTAAAGAGAAGTGGGATTCTTTCAATTTAAAGAATATTATTCCAAGGTCTCCTTAAGACATTACATGGCTTTTTTGTCACTACACAAAACCAACTTTTACATGATGCTGTGAACCACTGTAATTTACTTTCAGAAGTCAAACTTTTGCCGTTCTGCTACAGCAACTGTTTCCAGATGAAGACAAAATCAGTTCAAGAGAGGTGCTAGAAATAAATAAATAAATACAAGGAAATGGCAACTGTACTGCACAGGTCAGGAGTTACACTGCTAGCAGAATTATTATTAATGGGAAATAACTTTCCAAATCAATTTTTTTCCAAGTCTGAATGGAAGGAAAAAAATCTCCATCTCCTCACCTCAGCCTCAAAAAATGCATTTATAATCTTGCCTTGGCAGTAAAAGAATGTAGAAAGTAACAGGACACTGCTCACCCCTCCATCAGATCCTCCCAAGGACAGTCCCCTCTCTGCTATTCTGCAGGCAAAACAATAATCTCAGATGAGAACTGAAGTCTGATTACTTTGTCCTTTAATGTCCTTATTTACAACACGTAACTCCTCACTAAGCGATATTTGATGCACCAGCTATAACCCAACTGAGTTAAAAGAAGCTCCCACTTATTAGAAACCCTTACAGCCTGTCATGAAAATAAAGTATTTCTGTTGCAGAACATTTCTGAGCTTGCAGCTCCCTTCCACAAATCCCAAAAATACCCTAAAAACAGTCCCTTCACAGAGGACTTCAGGGTCAGCAGCAGCTGGTGATTACCCAGACAGAGACACAGCTGCAATAAGGCTTACATTGTTTTGTTCTGCTTTTACAGGCCAAATGGAGGCCAAGTGAAAACCCTTTAAAACTTAATTAATTTTCCTTTCTTTCTGTGAAGTGCTCATGCCCCTCAGAGACAGGCAGATTCTGTGTGAAAGAACTGCCCCCACTACAGCAAAAATGGAAAATGGCTTTAATAACAAAAATTTCATTGTTTTAAACAGTCTAACCCATCCTGCTCGCCCATCCTACACCTCCGACTGGCACAATGTCATTGAAACTTTTAAAAATTTGAGCTAAAAGAAAAATTACCTACGAATTCTTTCAGCTTCTTCCCTTGTGATTACAGTGTCGGTCACACCTCTTCCACACTTCCTAGGAGTGCACCCTGCAACACAAAGAGGAAGAAAAGAACCCATTGAAGCCACTTCAACCACCTGAAGGGCAGCTTTTTAAATGAGACTTTGCACAAAAGTCTCTCTTGAAGTCACTCTTGAAGCACACGGCTTGGATATGCAAGATAAAAAACCTCTCCTAAAATTCGTTGCTAAGAAATCTAACATTAAATTTTAAAAGCTCCTGGGAATAACAAGTCAGCAGCAAGAGTTCCAGGTGAAGAATATATGAAAGTTCTTATAAGTCTGGTTGACAACAATCTTCAGGCAAGAAGAAGAAATAAGATCAGTTCTGAGCCACCAGAGACCTTGGGATGTTACATTTGGCAATTTTCTGGAGACAATCCCTATACTGATGTAAAGCCACAGGAGAGATGGGCTGAGTGTGTTTTCTGCCACCTGCCAGAGCACTCAGTGCTGCTGAACTGAGTGGCACTTCAAGGATTATTTATTCATCAGAACACAAAATTCCTGGAAAGAAATCAATCAATTCACCCATGGAGGACAAAACCATCAGTCTGCTCTGATCAAAAGCAACCAATAACAATGACCAGGCTGACAGGGGAAGTTTTGCCAGGAATTTTGTAGGAATTTCCATTTCATATTACTGGATATACCCCAGCTATGTCTCAGGTGGGCTGCAAGGGAAAGCTGATGTTCAAGTAGGGAAGAGCTAGGAGGAGTAAACTCAAAGGAGAAATTCAATACCCCAGGACAAACACGGCTAGTGAGAGCTTCCTTTTTACAACATTCTGCAGAGATTTCTGATTTCAGAAGAGATTTGTTCCTTTTCAGATGCAAATATCAGCACAGCTCTTATCCTTTGGAAAGCCTGATGCTGGAGAGTCCAGGCTTGGCAAAACCACAGGGTTACCTCAGACAATTGTTACATGTCTGGGATCTCTGACAGAGAACTGGCAAAGAGTACTGGAAGCAGGAGGTGTTCTGAAAGCAACAGCAAAAGTTTTCCCAAATGGAGAAAAAACTCCAACAAACAGAAAAATGTAGTCCAGCATAAAGTCAGTCAGGTACCAACAATACAGCACAAACACTGGGTGAACGCTAAGGAAAAACCAGAACAGTCTGAAAACAATTCCAGCAGGAAGAAATGTGTCCTCTTTGTCTTAGAGACCATGGCACATGTGAGCAAAGAAGTGTCAAAGGCATACCTGGAGAATCTCAGGAGAAATTCAGATTAATATTGCAAGTAGCCGGTAGCTTCCACAAATGTGTGCCCAGTAGACACAAAACCATCCCTTTATCTAATAAGGCACGATCAGCTTTGGTTATTGGGTGAATCAAGTAAAGGAGGAACACACCAAAACATGTCAAAACACAAGTACTGTCTCTGGTACTGTCCCTGGCCCCTGCTCCTGCTCAGCACAAAAACCAGAATGTAACACAAAGGACCAAGCACCCAAAGTGCACTACTTAGTGGTATTTAAGTGTCTCCTACTTAGTGGTATTTAGCCAAGAACCACTCACTGCTAAGACAGAGATAATTCACAGGAGAAAAAAAGCTCCATTAAGATGTTCCCCTGATGCACAGGATCATAGAACAGTTTGGTTGGAAGGGACTTTGGAGATCATCTCATTCCACGCCCTGGCCTAGGCAGGGAACAATCCATCTCAAAGCCAGACAAGAGCAGGTGAAGATTTACAGCTGCCATCCCCAGAGCAGTCTGTGTTAGACCTTTCCAGGCATCTCTGCTTTCCACATCCCCTGACCTTGTCTCTGGAAAAGCACCTTAACTCTGTCTCCTGGGCAGTGGCCATGGATGCTTTGTGCACTGACACAAAATGCCAATACACAGGAGAAATAAGATTTCATCACACACAGTAGCCACTGCAGGTTTAAGCAGTTAACGTGTCTCAGGAGAACAGAAATGGCCAAGATCTGGCCACAGAGTTTAGAATGTAGGTGAGACTGTGCTCATGTAACAAATATAATAAGTTAAGTGCTTGGCCTCTGAAACATAGCAAATTTTATTTGGTATGAAGCATGCTTACAGGCAAGCAGTGCTATGGAAATAAATCCTGCTCTGACACCAGCTACCAAATCACTTGAAGCAAACTGGAAGCTCAGTTGCACCAAGTTCAGCTGGAAGCAGAGACAGGTGCATAAATAAAAAGCTCATTTTAGCTGTGGAAACTTCACAGCTGAGCATCAGACACTGAGTGGTGACAGGAATGTGCCTCCTCCTGACACAGAGCCCGCAGCTGTGGGTGCCACGCCAGAGCAGAGACTGAGAATGAAAGGCTATTGAGTGACAGAAACCTATTTCCCAAGTGCCTAAAGCTGCCGAGCTGATCCATAATCCGCATTTTCTGCCTCGCTCGGCTGTGGGGAACGGGACACACACAAAGCTCCTCCGCAGCTCATCACCACCCTCGCGTGGGGAAAAGCCCAGCGCTGAGCTCGGCTCGTTATCTCAGCTCGTTATCGCAGCTCGGCTGCAATTAACCAATTAACAGCGGCTCCTAACACCACCGATCCTCGGGAAGCACAGTCACAACAGATGCTAGAAACCCAAATCAATCACGGGACTTGAGCAGCAGCACCAAGCAAACATCTAATGAGAAAGGCGAGTCCATCGTGCGCGTACAGAACCAAGGGGTGACACCTCACCCTGCAGCCAGCACTCGCTGCTGCTCCCCAGGACACCCCCAGAAATAAAGAACACGCTCCTTCCTTTTCCTGGAGAGATGTGCTTAAAGTTCCTGCCCACCCTCAAGTTCCAGCCTTCCTTACAGTGAAAAGAATAGAATGAAAATGAAAGACTGGAAAGAAAACAATTAAAAGAGTAACTGGAGGGATGGCCCAGACCACAAGTCCACAGCTCGAAAAAATTGCTCTTGCAAGCCAGGGAAGGCAAAAATAAGGTTTTGTTGGTTTGGGGGCTTTCTTTTGGTGAGCAAACACCGCAGTAGCAGAATCCAGAGACTTTTAGCCTCAGTTCAATCACAACCAAATCACCAGCTGCAGTTTTCTCTGGCCTTGCACTTTGCAAATGCAGCCAGCAGCAGTTTCCCCTTACAGTCATTATGAAAAGTGAACACAGAACTTATGTTTTCATGTGTTCTGTCAAAAAAAAAATTACCTTACCAAGACAGTTTTCTTGGCCTAAATAACACTTGGGATGAATCCTCCAAAAAAAGATGCTTCAATAGCAGCACTGAGGAAAAACTATGTGACACCAGACTACACATAAACTTTTGTTTTGTGTTGTAAGTCTTTTTGACCAACAGCACCAGGACCAGCCACCTGAAGAGCACAGGGGGCTGCAATTTGTCCAATACTTTCTGTCAGAACTGGCATATAAGAAAGTTAAAAATTGCAGAATCACGTAACAGCCCAGGTGGGAAAGGACCTCCAAAGAGCATCTGGTTCAGCTTTTTGTGGTCAAGGGAGCCTGGATAGGATTATCTAGCACAGTGCTCAGCACAGCCTGAAAACTCCCAGTCACAGGGTCTCCTCTGCATCCTTGGGGAGGTTGTTCCAGTGACTGAGTGTTCTCTGTGTAAAGATTTCTTTCTTACATCAAGATGAAACCTTGCCCAACACAACCTGCACCCACTGTGCCTTGTCTTCTCCATGTAGCTCCTTGCAAAGGCAGAGCTTCTGTCCTCTGTAGCTTCGCTTTAAGTACTGGAATACTGGGATGTGTTCTCCCTGAGCCCTCTCCAGAGAAAGGAAACCCAACACCCTGAGGCTTTCCTGAGAGGTTCTCCAGCCCTTTGATCACCTTTGTTCTTCCTCAGCTCCAAGCAGCTTCTTCCAGCCTCCAGCTTTGTGTCAGCAAGTGTTTTCTCAGCCACATCATGAACCAGATACAACCACCAATTTGGCTAAAAACTAACTCAGAAGTATTATTTTTTTAGATCCATCAGCATATCAGTCAACACACAGCCAGACATACTGACAAAAACCAAGAGCAGAGCTGCTCTCTGGCAGCTGTACCAACTAAAAATGCTCATCACAACACACTTTGCAAATCTGAAAGAGAACATCATCCATGAGTCCTGCTCATCCATGGAAGCTGCAAGTCAGACTCTCATTGCTCTTTGTCAGAGAAGATTAAAATCTTCCATGTCACTTAAAGAACCAACATCAACATTCCAAAAAAAAAAAAAAAAGTGCCAGGGGGAACAGATACCAATTTGACAGAAAACAGGCTCAGCTGAAAGACACAAACGCAGAGAAGTGCTCTGCAGGCACCCCCCAAAGCTACTGGCAGCCACACATCTCAGAACGAGTGTGTCAGAAGCTGGCACTTGTACAATCACCCATGCTGGTGGCACAGACAATGTCCTGAATCCACTCCATACCCTGTCTGGTACTGACCTGCAGCAAACTCACTCACAAGCCTATTAGAGGAATCAACAGAGTATGAAAAGAAATTAGAAACAGACTTAGCAAAAGGTTTATTTCATAAAGTCCAACCAAACCCATTTCAGAAGAGAGTTATGTAGGAATGACGGAAAAAGAATCAACTCAGAATCAACTTCTGGGCTGGCCCGAGGGGCACGAGGGTTTGGGGTTTAGCCAAGAGACACTGACCAGGAGTTTGCTGCAAACACGGGAGTTTTGCAGCCCAAGTTTGGTTCCCAGGCCCAGGCAGCAGCCAGGCTGTTCCTGCCCTCTGAGCACCGCCATCCACTCCGGACAGCCCTGTCCAGTTACCTTCAAATCGTTTGTGGCTGTCGTAGTCCTCCGAGCAGGGGATCTCGATGAACTTGTCCCGCAGGTTGTCACTGCGACGTGCCAGCACCTCGGTGACCCCATCTCCAGCGGTTCCACCCTCGGTGACCCCATCTCCAGCGGTTCCACCCCCGGGGATCCCATCTCCAGCGGTTCCATCCTCGGCGCGGAGGCGGCTCCAGACCACGAGGCCGCCGCCGGCCGCGGCGCACAGGAAGAGGAGGCTCACTGCCTTCAGCCACCTTCCCCGGGGATCCTGCTGGAATCTGCCCTTCCTGGCGCTGCGGAGAGAGCATAGAACGGACCCTATGAGCGAGGGACATCCGAGCGGGGAGGGACCGCCCTGGCCGATACCGGGGAGCCCCGGGCCCGTACCCCGCGGGCCCCCGGTTTAGAGTACAACACACGCGTTACAAACACACGCGGTCCGCTCCCGCTCCCGGGCCCGTACCTGCGGGATCCCCGGTTTGGAGCACAACACACGCGTTACAAACACACGCGGTCCGCTCCCGCTCCCGGGCCCGTACCTGCGGGATCCCCGGTTTGGAGCACAACACACGCGTTACAAACACACGCGGTTCCCTCCCGCTCCCGCGACCGCCTCCCCACCGGGGCCCCCCCGGGCCTCGGCACCGCCGCCCCCGGGACAGCGGGCAGGAACTGCCGGCCAGGGCCCCGCGCCGGT
>VZRS01003599.1:0-55969 GCA_013398055.1 Ifrita kowaldi | reverse complement strand
GTGAGGGATGTGTCTGGGGCAGGTGTGGGATGAACCTGGGGCGGGTGAGGGATGTGTCTGGAACAGGTGTGGAATGAACCTGGGGCGGGTGAGGGATGAGTCTGGCACAAGTAAGGGATGTACTGGGCTCAGGTGATGGGTGTACCTGGTGCAGCTGAGAGGGGGACAGGGTGGTGGCACTCGTCATAGCCCAGCTGCATCGCCACTGTCCCCTCCCTCCTGCAGGTGCTGCCTCTGCTCCGCGCCCTGGGTGCCACCGGGCTGCTGCTGGAATATGAGGACACCTTCCCGTACGCGGGGCCGCTGGAGCTGCTGCGGGCGCCCCACGCCTACAGGTACCGCCGTGTAGGCCACAGGTAGCTCTGGATACCCACAGGTGCCCCGGGGCCGTGCCCAGCGGGCACTGATGTGTCGCTGTCCCGCAGCCCCGCGGAGCTCCGGGCGCTGCTGAGCCGGGCGCGGGCGCAGGGCCTGGACGTGGTGCCGCTGGTGCAGAGCTTCGGGCACATGGAGGTGAGCAGGGGTGTGCTGGGCTGGGTGAGAGTGGGGGTGTGCCGAGCCAGCACTGCCCACGGGGACAACAAGGCCGGTGGGATGCCGGGGTGCAGTAGCCAGCATTGCCAGCAGGGCAGGGAGTGATCCTGCCCCTCAGCTCAGATGGCGATGTCTGGAGCGCTGTGTCCAGTTCTGGGCAGAAACTGATGCCCAGGAAGTTCCACCTGAACACGAGGAAAAGCTTCTTTCCTGTGCAGTGACCAAGCACTGAAAAGATTGCTCAGAGAGCGTGTGGAGTCTCCCTCACTGGGGATATTCCAGAACCGTCAGGACACAGTTCTGTGCCCTGTGCTCTGGGGTGGCCCTGCTGGAACAGGGAGGTGGGGCCAGATGAGCCACTGGGGTCCCTTCCAGCCTGAACCAACCTGTGATTCTGTGTTGGGAGATTTCCGATCCAAGTCCCGGTGCTCCGGTTATCCAGCTCTGCCAGCTGCAGGATTTGACATCAGGGTCACACTGCAGTGACCTCCCCGTTTCCTTCACCCGTCCTGTGAGGTGCTTTGTGGGTCAGAGACTCCCCAGCACCGTGGAGCAGCAGCTGTGCCCCCCAGCCTGTCCCTGGGGCTCAGTCAAGCCAAACCCCGGGTTTAGCAGGACACTTCTCTCAGAGCCTCGGTGACAGGAGGACGCTGCTGTCCCCTCGTGTGGCGGCTGTCCCCGAGCTGCCCTTTCCCTTGCAGTTTGTGCTGAAGCACAGGGAGTTTGCCCATCTCCGGGAGGTGAAGGAGCTGCCCAACGCCCTGAACCCGCACAAGGAGGAGTCGCTGGCGCTGGTCAAAGCCATGATTGACCAGGTCATGGCCCTGCACGAGGACTTGGAGTGGTTTCACATCGGATGTGATGAGGTGGGACTTCTCTTGAGCCGGGAATGTTCATTTTCTTTTGAGGACTGATAGTAAGGGCTGAGGCTTCTGCCTTTCAGTGGTGCTCAGGCCACATTTGGGTGGGTTTTTGGGGTCAGAAAACACCACTCAAGCCAGCGTAGAAAAGTCTTTTTGACAATAAATGATTCCAGTAGCACAGGTTGTCATTTCCATAGGTATGAGTGTAATATCAAAGTATTGAAAGCAGCTTCTTAAAACTAACTCAGCATTTGGGTTTAGGTCAAGTGAGTATTTGAAGTGAGATATCAATTAGAGCTGTTCATTAAGAATCCTGTAAGTTTGATGTAAGATGTTGGCTCATTGTTCTGGCCAAGTTACTCAAAGTAAGCCCTTTTGTGGTGGGAAGTGTTGGGGTTTTTTATCTTGGTAGTTTGTCTCCTTGAGAAAGGAGAAAACTCAAGTTTCTCTTTTTCATAGTTTCTTAAAACCATCCTGATGGCACACACATCCCTGGAATTCATTGTGACCACTTACCTGTACTGATCTTAGTTTAGCATTTTGTATCCAGTTGTGTTGAAACTGGTGGGAAGGTTAGCCAGGGAGCTGCAGGCTTTTTTAAAGCAAAATGCTATTTTATGTAGAATAAACATGTTTTAGATAAAACCTGCCCTAAACCAGCAAATTTTAGAGCATTCACTCTCTGCATGGGACCAAGTATGCTGGGCCACCCTTGGACATGTCCCCGGGTCACTTCTAGACCCACATTTGGATGATCTCCTTCCCCGAGACAGGAACCTCATTTTATCTACCTCAGGTCCTGATGGGTTGCCAGATTTGAAGTGAATAAATGTGGTGAGAGCTACTTCCAAGGACAAACCTTCCAAAGGCAAATAGGGCATGTAGGTATTTTAATTTCTGTAGGAAAATTCCCTTAAGTGATGCAGGTAATCATGGCAATAGTCTCCTGGAGAGTGACAGAAATGCCTGCAGTGTATTCAGCACTGAGAGGCGCTTTTGAATGTGTCCACTCAGTGGGTCACATCTGGGCAAAGGTTTTGAATATTGTCTAAGTCACTTTCTCTATTTCTATACAAGAAGTTAGGATTATTTGCTTGGTGTTTCAGGTCTACTACCTTGGCGAAGGAGAGGAGTCAAAGCAGTGGCTGCAGCAGCAAGACAACACTCCAGAGAAGCTGTGCTTATCCCACATAAAAGCAGTTGCCACTTGTTTGGCCTCGTCTTACCCCACGGTGACACCCATCGTGTGGGACGACATGCTCAGGGGGATGAGTGAGGAAACACTGGCAGGTGTGTGACCAGCCATGGGGTGAGGCAAGTTTACACAGGTAAAACAGACTGGTTGGCAGCTGAATATAATGAAAACAGCAAATCTGACAGAAGTTGATGTGTGGTCTGTTTGACTAGAGAATAGAAGCACTCAGTCCTGTCACAGAGTCCCTGTGTGCGTGTGGGCCAGTCTGAACACTTTAGTTTTCCATCACAAAACGCTCCCCCTGCAGTGGCTGCCATCAATTCTACTTTCTTTACACATTGAACCAACAACCTATTAACATTTGTGGTCCAAGTCTAAACCTCCGTGCCTCTCACCACCTTCTAATGTTTGTTGCTGCCCTTTGCAGCACCTGGTCCCAGTGGTGCAAGCTCCCACATAGAAGCTGCAGCCCTGTGAGCATCATGAGGACTTTGATACTGAATTGTGGGGTAGCTCCAAGACCTTGACATCACAAGTCTTGTTTGTTGAAAAATATCAAACCACTGCTAAAATTTGAGTAGTCTGAGCATAGATGGAGTTCCAGCTTTTTCAGAGCTGCCTTACATGGCTGCTGCAAACAGATTTAGACAGTACCAGGAAGAGCTGTGCAGCTCATCTAGCAGTGACTGACCTATTCAAGGCTTTGATAGCGGGAAGTCATCCCCAAAAATGCAGGTGGGACCCATGGAGTTCCCACAAGAGCAGTCCAGCACCTAGTTAAGTGCACTCTACTGCCACAGGCAGTAACAGACATGTGATGGAGTTAAAATACTGAATTTCTGCACAATTTACTGCAGTTTCTCTAGGGGTCAGTTTCACATGTTTAAAAGTAGCTGAGTAGTTGATTATAAAAGGATTTAAAGCTAAATTGGTATCTTTACTTGTGCTTTAAAGGCATCTTGAAAAGCTACATTCTGTGCAAACACAGCCCAGGCACTCTGTAAGTGAAAGAGTGAATGTTACATTTGAATTTAGCTAAATCTTGTGTGTAGAGCTTGCAGCTCTGCCAGTGGAACCCAGAGGTACACAGATAGGTGCAAGGAGCTAAGAATGAGGTGGGCTTGGGACGAATGGGATCTCTGATAAATTTTCACTGCTCCACCATATTAGTGGTTTCACGATGCCTGAGGACAGTGGCCCCGAGTATGTGCCAGGCTGAAAATGCCTGGGGCACTTCAGCTGTAAGTGACAAGCCATAGTTCTAATCACGTGCTGCTGCACCAGTGCCCTGTACTGAGTTCTCATTTTAACTGGCTGTTTTCCATTACTTGGAAAACCTTTGTTCCTTTCAGGGTCTGGGGTCCCACAGCTGGTGCAGCCGATGATCTGGGACTATGCAGCAGACATCGATGTGGAGGGCAAAGGTTTGTACTTCTCTGCTGAGCTGTGTAGAAGTAAAATAGCCAAAGCAAAATTCTATCAATTAAACATACCTTAGCTGGACACCAAAACATTCTGGTTATGTTAAATTGGTTTTTGTTGCTTTAATAGCATAAAGACAGCCTTTGTTTGATTTCACATCATAGTTGCTATTACTTATTTTCTATTTATGTTTCCCCTATGAATGACTTGCGTTGTATGCTGCTTAATTCTTTTCAGCAGAGCTATGGAATCACTGATAGGAGATTCAGAGGTTTTCCACAAGCATTATTACATTAACTCTCCTTGCATTAACACCAGTAGGAGCACATAACTCAGTATTGAATAGCTCTGCAAAAGAAGCTTCAAAGCTTCATACATCTATAGAATTCAAAGGGAAGCTCCTAAAGGCTCCAGTCAGGCATCTAACATGCATGCAGATATTTCTTTGTTGCAAGAGGAATCAGCTGTCAGATGTTGTGCATGCTTATTACATGCTCACAGCTCTTAGCATGGTTGCAATACAAGGAAGTGGAATACAGTAACTGGCACATGAAAATAGGAGGACAGCCACTCAAAAGGCTGCTCAGAGAGGGTGTCAAATCCCCCATCCTTGCTGATGCTCAAAGCTTGACAGGAAAAGGCTCAGCAGCCTGTTGGATCTGGAGCTGTGATCCTCTTCACTGCAGCATTGCAGTCAGGGCTGAAACTGGAGAAGGCTCATCCTGTGTGTGTCCCTTTGTGTCTCACTGCAGTGCAGCTCTTAGAGAAGTACCGCAGGTGTGGCTTCTCCAAGGTGTGGTTTGCAAGTGCCTTTAAGGGAGCCACGGGTGTGAATCAGTCTCTGACACTGATTGGGCACCACCTCAGGAACCAGCTGGAGTGGCTGCAGGTGGCGAGCAGGAGCCCCGCTGATGTCCTCGAAGGCATCGCGCTGACCGGCTGGCAGAGGTGAGGAACAGCCTTTTGTGTGGTTCCAAAGGTCACAGATAAGCAAACTTCCACCCAAAAGCTCCCTAGGAGGTACAGGGAAGCTGGGGATTGAGAAGGGAACTTGGCAACTCTGCAGTCCTTCCTGTCAGTAACTGCTGGGCCTCACCCCCGGACTATGAAGGGTGGATTTCAGAGTTGCAGTCAGCTGTACAGCACTAACCAGCAGGAACAACGGCTGTGGGGACACCACCACCAGCAGGTTGGGTTTGAAGGCTTGAATGAATTTCGTGCCACCTTGAACTGCTCATAGACACTGTAGCTCATGTATGGTGTGTCTATCAATGTCTGATGGGAACTCAAATACAGTGAAATTGCATAAGAGACAAGAACTTGTTGAGGTAATGAAGGAGTAAAACACTTTTATGCAAGTCAGGAGGTCTCAGGGAATACCAGAGAGTTGAATTCCACCTTCTGACCCTAATTTGCCTTGAGAAGAGAATTTGGTTTGTATCTGTTATTACTAGTAAAACAGGAGTAGTTCACATTTCAGAGAAAAGTGACCCATTCTCTGAAACAGAAACTGATGTTTCTAAGGCTCCTTGAATTTTAGTGATTGAAATATTAAAATTTCCCATTGTTTAGTATGTTCTAACAGTAAAATGTGTAATTAATGGATGTTTTCTTACATAGGTACGATCACTTCTCTGTTTTGTGTGAGCTGCTCCCTGTGGCAATTCCATCATTGGCCGTGTGTCTGCAGGCACTAAAGAATGGTACAATGACAACTTTCTTCTCTCTCAGCTAATGCCTAGCACAGGAGTGAAGTGACCTTGCCCTAAGGTTGGCACAGGCTTGTTATATTTTGAGGTGGTTTGCTGAATTGATCACGGCCTGAATTATGAACAATAAATTACAATTTGCAGTATGGGAGCAGAGGGTTGGCCTAAGTGTTTAAAAATAGCCATTGCAGACTCATCATTTACTGTGCTCTAACACACAAATGGTCAAAAACTTCATGCTTATATTAAAAAATAAATGTAAGATGCAGAATTGCTTTTCAAACTGATTTGAAACAATACTGGTACATAAATGGGACCACTGCAGCTCCTCCTCCCACCAAAAAACAAGTGTTTTTTCCTTCCTTTACTTCCATTTTACCTTTTAAAAATTTTTTCATCAAAGGGGAACTACTAAGCCAATGCAGAATACACCAGAAAACCCCTCTTGTATGAACATTTTGGTTCCTTAGGCTCTTTACTCATTTCCACTGTCTTCTGCCAGGTGGCTATTCTGAAAAGGTTAAAGAAAATGTGGAAAAGCTCCTGGGAATGTCTAACTTGGAAATTGATACTTTCATGAGGTAAAATTCCAGCTGCAGAATTCAGGTGCTTCTCCTTGTGTGGTAAGTTCAGAAACTAACAGATCCTCTTTGGACAGCACAAGTCTGGGGACCTTTCCTGGGAGCAATATCCTCACACTTGTGACACAAGTTAGTTTCTACCTCAAGTCATCAGTGGATGAACTTCTCGAAAGGAACAGGTAATGGGGTTTTTGTTGATTCTCTGCCTGCCTGCAGGAGTGTTGGAGCTGTATCATCTCAAAGTGGGGCACAACTCCAGAAACGTGATTTAAATATCAAGCTCTGCATTTCAGGTGTCATTAACACCTCAGCAGAACATAATATTTAGATGAAAATTTAAAATATTTCAGCAAAATTCCTAAATACTGTATGCTGCCTTATTTGAAGCATCTACTTCTTTCCTTAATTACATTTTACTGTTATTTAAAATGAAAATTTTGAATGGTGCAGTTAAAAAAGTAGCTTGAAATGAAGCTTATATTGCAGCAGATGATCAGGTGATCATCTGCCAGGAACACTCTTTCACAAGCTAATTCCAAAGATACACAGACTTAAATAAACTTACTCCTTAAGCATCATCTCTGTGCAGGAGTTCAGCTAAAGCCTTCCCCACCTCCCTGTCAGTGACAAACACAGAATTGCTGCTGTTTCATCACTGCTCCCACTAACATCCATTTCCAGGTATGTCACAGGCTGGTTCAGCCCCTACCACAGGAAAAGGAAGATTATTCATCCTATCATAATGCACCACGTCCAGCCAGATGCAGTCAGGTAACACCACTTGTTTTGCACTACAGGGGAAATAAAGTCTGACATATTTTGGGCACTCAGGTACAGAGAGTTGTGAGTCCTTAACCTCTTTCTGTAATTATCTCAGAAACATCAGTGGTAATCAGACAAAGTATTCATAATATGTTTTTATACAACATGTTTGGGTTGGAACTAGATGATCTTCAAAGTTCCCTTCCAACCCAAACCATTCTATGATGCTAATTTTATCTTTGCCTGTCTTCTTTGAGAACAAGTACAAAATTGGTCTCCAAAAGCCTCTCTCTTGTTACTCCTGTACAGTCCTGCTGCACTTGAAGCAGAGGTTGGCTTTGGTGTAGGAGCTCACCCTGAGCCAGATTCCAGGCAGGGCTTGGAATAAAACCAGGCCCTTCCCCCTGCTCCTGTCACCATGGGATTTTCAGAACTTCTCCTAGACATTATGCCAATTCTTGCTAAAAGGTTAATTTATAATTTGTTCGTTTGTTTGTTTGGTGTGATAAGGTGAATATCCAACTGCATCTACTCTTTCTGATAAAACTAAGAATTAAATTCCCAATGAGTCTCACAGTGGGTTTCAGTTACACTTAAAATGTGTGTAGTGTTTTTTTGAGCTCACATTTTGGTACTTTAAAAGTCTTTGCATGAGGAAAGTGCCAAGATAATGGAACTTAAACAGAAACAGCATCAACCTTTTGCCATCTGAACCAAATCAAGTCCTTTGGGCTCTTGTAATAGATGCTGCTTTTCCTGTAAAGTGGTTTTAAGGACAGTACTCCCTTCCAAAGGCCAGGCAGCCAACCCTCCCTTGAGGCAGATCTCACCTGCAAATGTCATTGTTTGTTCTCATTTCTGCTCAGTCTCCTCTCCAAGTGGAATGCTGTGGTGCAAGACCTCCAAGCAGCCATGGAGCAAGTTTTCTACAAGTGTACTATAGAGGAGTGGATGGAGGAGAATGTCCACCCCAGCCTACAGAAGCTGCAGCAAGTGGTGGATGATTTAGACGAAGCAATAAAAGCACAAAATTAGGGGCATTTCAATTAGTCTGACTCATTCCCTGGGAAAACATGGCTAGTGAAAATCTGCAACTAGTCCTTGAGCTGGAATTTGTCATCTTGAGAGTTGAAGCATAAACTATGGTTAAACAAAAGTGACCTGAAGGCATGAAGGAATTTATTAGCATAATACACTTCAACTTAATTTTCCTGTCCTAACACATGCTGAGCCTTAATTCACCTGCCTGTAAGTCGGGTTTGCTCCCCTTGCCTAACTGCAGGAGTGAGTCACAGCTCACCCTCTTACAAGGCAGGAGAAAAACCCAGTTTCTTCCAAATTCAGAGTTTGTAGCAATAGACTCTTACACAACAATGACCTGGGAAAGTTCTACCCTAATATTTAGGATACTTTAAAAATGGTTGGGTCGTTATGTTCTGTACCATAACTCCTTCATCTGTCAGCTGCGTTCTGAGTTGTGTCCTGCCATTCCATCACGGGCTAGAGGGAGCTCCTGAGGCAGTGACACCTGGGCTTGGAGGGAAAACTGCCTGAACACATTGGGCTGCATCACCTAAGCTCAGCGTAGTCTCATCCCCACAGAAAGGCACCATCCCACTCACTGAGGCATCTGTTAGCTGTGTAAAACCTGCAACTGCAACCTGCACTTTCCAGGTTGCTCCCAATTTGAGCCATGACTAAAGTTACTAAATACGAGGAGAAAGTGCAGGTTTATTCTGCTTTAATGTCAAACTGTTCATAATGTACAGTAATATATTTTGGGGACTTTACTGGAGAATTGAGATAATCACCAAAATGAAAATAATTCAGAATTATGGTAGTTAAGTATGTTACTTCACCATGAATATTCCAAGTATTTATTTTTGTGCTTCATTTATTCCTTTCTTTAAATTATTTTTGGAAGCACTTGTATTGAAATTTTCTTGGAACAAATCTTGAGATACAGAAAGTAAGACTACAGCATAAGACAAGCTTCAACTTACTCAATGAGAGCCTCAGTAACTAGGTCCACGTGCAGATTTTTATCCAAAAACAATCAATTGCTATGTATCCCTGTCACATAGCTTAAACTAAACAAAATCTTAATTTTTTTACTTGAATAAAACCTTTGATACTCAAAATGTTTGTGGAAATGTGCTTTTGTGTGTGTGTGTGTGGCATGCTGGTTAGGTTTAAAGGAGGGAAGATGGAAATATTCACCAGTGGAGAGTTGGATCTATCAGCTTATATGGAATTAAAAGCTGGACTGCTGCGAGTGTCAGCAGGGTCACTTCTAAGCAGGTATTTGGGCTTCCTCTATTCTGTCCTCCCCCTCATTAACTCCTTCAGTAGATCTGTTCCAAGGAATAATTTAAACAGCCATTAATATTTTAATAATTTTAATTAATACAAAATACTACAGTGATGCAAAACAAGTTATCAAAGTTTATTTTATCAATGAACATTTTTTAAAAAAAGACAGTTCAACAAGGCCTTGCTGAAATTCTACTTGCAATTTTAAAGTTTAAAAAAAAGCAATTTCTAAACATTTTCCAGAAGTATTTTTGCCTCCCAGTAATCTACAAAACTGTCAGAACTAGCACACTTTATTTATTATGTAAGCCAGCAGAGGGTTTGGTATCTGTGTAACTTCATAAATACAGCCCAAGAGTCAGAGCTCAACTAGAAATATTTTGATTTTCTTTGAGACTTGCACAACTGATGCTAGGTATGGAATATCTCATTGTGAAGTACCAGAATATGAGGTTCCACCTTACATAAAGCAGTGCTCTCCCTCTGTACAGATGCACTCTGGCTTTTGCTCACTGCAGCAGCCAAGGCCACAATGCCATCCCACCACAGCCATGCGAGGAGCTGCCACTGTGCTGCTCAAACATAAACTGAACCATCTGCCAAGTGGCACTTACCATACAGCTTTGGTAAAGGACATGACAAGGGGTTGGTTTTAGGGGTCAGGGTCTTAGATCTAACCTAAGGTCTGCTATTCAGGTTTTTTAATCATTTATAAGTTATGTAAACTACAGCTGTCCAGGTAGAAGTCTCTAGATGGCCTGAGATGCAAAAGTTAATGACTACATCTGCTGTAATAGTCTTCTAGGAGTACCTAATTTCCTAACCAAAGCTAGTCTTTCACATCATTCCTTTGAGCACAAGTCACTTTACACCAGGCACATGTAAGGCTCTGTTTACTGGGCCTTTGCCTTTGCTGGGCCTAAGAGAAGTGAGCAGAACCATCCAGAAAAGCCTTTGGCAGAATGGTGAGAAGTGGCAGAAGAGAAGGATGAGAGAGGACTTGCCCAAAGAGGGAAGAGTGGAACCTGTCCTGAGTCAGCACCTGCTTCCCACAGTTCTTCAAGCTGATAACATTGCTGAGGAGTGCACAGACATTGCCATAACCAAATCCAATTGCAAGTTAATTATACGTGCACACAGTTACTGCATTATATCTGGCCATGTCTTCCAGCTACAAACAATAAAAGTTTTTGAGGGCAAGAAGCTCCAAATGTGGATCAAGAGAAATACAAGAGAAAACCCCATCAGCCTGTGATAACATTGGTGCAGTGTCCCATTTCCAAGCTCAGAGAGGCTCAGATAGATCAGTGCCACAGGAAGCTCCTGGGTGCATCAGCCTGCAGTGCCTGACACAGCCCCACAGACAGCACCCACAGCCTGGCAGAATGTCCTCAGGGCCCCGTCCTGCTAGCTCAGACTACAGAACTCAGGCTCCCATTGAAACTGTACCTGTGGGTACAGTGACAGCTGCCAAATGTAAAATGGAAATGGCACAAGAGGGGATGGCACCAGCTGCTCCAAGTGAAAGGCTGAGGAGTCAAAATATTCCTCCCAGACACACAGTGCATGGCAGCAGCCATCCCCCTCCTGCCTACCACAGCACGATTCTGAGGTGTTGAGTGGGATACTAGAAAGCACCTCTACAGAGGTGATCACTGCACATCAACCCAACAGGCAACTTACTCCACAGGATGTATTTCAAGTTATACTGTACCTTACTATAGGTCATTCCCCTTTCTATAGATTCTGAGTTTTCCTTACATTGTTTTAGTCTTTGTGTAAGATACTGCATAGTCCATAAGCATGCACATGACTAACACCATGAATGCACAGCAAGCTGGATGCACTATAGCTCAGCAGAAGCAGGACACGTGATGCAGTGCAGGGTTAGATCCACAGACGTACCTTTCAAAAGCTGATTTTTAACTGGAAAACTACAGTGTGGTTTATATCTTCCATGGAATGTCAGCTCTCATGGGAATACAAATGAAAGCCAGTATAGCTAAGATTAAAGGCAGGTAGTTTTGTCTGTTTTATCCATGGTCCACTCCATGGGCACAGAGTAAGTGCAATGCACACCACGAATGCCCTCTGAATATCCTTGGTACAAAGCAGCCGTTACCACAGGCTGAGCCCTTGTGCTTCCATTATACCATTACATACTCTAGGACAGTACTTCTTACTGGAAGTGCTTGGAACACTCACTGTTCTCATTTTACAGTGTGGGGGAAAAAGAGTCCTCCAAAGCCCCAATCTCATGCTCCTCTCTCTAAAATGAGCATCACCTGGGGTATACATTACAGTGGATTTAAATGAGGAACTCTACAAGTGTAACACCCTGCAATATATTTTGAACAGGTTTGATGATTATGCTTCACTACAGCTGTGCTTCAGAATAAAGGCAAAGTTAGCTAAATGCCTACAACCTCATTTTCCCACATTCATACACAGCAGAGGTCTGTATTGATACCTGATGTGATTACAAGTTTTTTATCTTATTTAAAAGAAACAGACCCATTTCTGTGCTGCAGACAAGCTACATCAACAGCCATCTCCCGGTTGCAGTGTGAGTACCTTCCCACTGACAGCACAAGCCTTTGCCCCTCAGCTCACATCCTAGGTCTGAATGGCTGGAAGGGAAATCTGGGTACAACCTGTTCTTTGATGAGCAGGTGCTCAGCTTCAGACCAAGTTGGAACACACAACAGGACGTGGCTTCTACTAAAAGCTTTTCAGAGCCTTCTCTCTGTAGAGGTAGAATGATTGGAAACAAGAACACAAGCCCTTTTAAATCCCGGGGAGGCTGCTGCCAGGAGACATTTCCTGCTGGCCCTCTGTGAAAGCAGACAACACAGTTACCTCGTACCCTGTTCAGATCTCCTAGAAGTAACTGTGTAAATATTTTCTAAATCAGGTCTAAAGATCATGAGATTACTAAATAAAACCTGGTGAACTTCAGTACAAGCAGCTGTAGCATGTTGAAGGAACTTTCGGCTTTTTGCAAGTTTTTTGTTGTACTGATATGTTAATGTAAGCATGATGGAGTACTAGCTCTAGACAGAATATGCTGACTAACAGAGGTAGCTTTTAGTTCAGAAATACCTTGAAAAAATGTATGTTTTAACTATTTGTGAAATCATCGGTCAGAACAGAGGACACCACACACCTGGAGTAAAGCACAGGTACAAGTCAAACATTGAATCTATGCCAGCTACCTTAAAAAAAGTTATTATTTAGCACTTCGGTATCGTTTCAAGTGAGGAAATACTAAACAACTCTAGGCTACCATCTCGTTTGACATAAGTCTTTTCCCTACCTAAAGTTACATATGTCCCTGCTTCCTTTCTAAATACACAGTTTAAATAGTAAACATCGAGGTCTAGAGAAAGATTATTCTGTCCTGCCCAGAAGTTAAGCAGAACAGGATTAAGGTAGAGCATCCCAAAGATCATTTTTCCTTTACTATTTATGGCTCCTTGGGGAGTCTGAGATAAGTTAAGACAACGTTACGGGTTGATCAGCCTGATGTTTCGAATTCCAAGAGAGGCACTCAGGCTTTAATTTCCACAGATATCCAATGGCAAGTCAGTAGTAGAGAACATAAAAGTGCCACTACTCTGCATCCCCTAATTGCATATATTGAAAGGAAAACCTCAAAGCATTGTGTTATGAGTTACAAATTCAACTCTTCTACATTTCATATACTGTACCTGCAGCAAATGTTTGCAATAAGCAGAAGTTCACATCTGTATCGTCACTTCATTAATGGAAAAGCAATTATTTCAAGCCAATTCATTAATAAATAACTATTCCTAGACAAGTTTGATGAGCTGACAAAGCTCAAAAGCCAGCAGTGTCCACATGCAGGTCTTGAAGCAGGTTAGCACTAAACAATGTGCCTTAAGACAGATTCCTCCCATTGTAAATGCACATGTTGAGAAATGCCCAGGTCAAGGTTGTGAGGGATTTCTTTTTCTGAAGAACGATCAGAGTATTTTCCAGATGTTTGAAAGCTTCTGCTTGCTTCAGTTCACAATGACTATCAGTATTTAACTGATATGCTATCAGTATTTAATCTGCATCACTTGTCTCTGTTTCGCTGCTCTGGGAGAAATCCTGAGGGGTCTCTACTCTGTCCAGTCCCAGAAAACTAGTAATGAGTTTGGCAACTGCTTCCACATCACTGTGGGAAAGAAGAAACAATGGAAGTTAGCGGAGCTGTGGTGCCGACAAGACAAGAACAGGCCTGCTAATTCCTGAGAATAACTGCCTAGAGGGAAAGGCATATGGGCAAAGTATGGCTGACAGCATGCCACACCAAGCCATTCCTTCCACATCAAAACAAACCAGTCCTTTCCCCAGTCCCTGCTGCAAGGTTCCTTAATACCAATGCTTAAGATAAATTTTCTGTTAACTAATACACTGAATGTTTGCTAAGTAGAATTAATCCCCTCTGCCATTGCGTATCTGAAGAAGGCAACTCCAGCAGACAAGGAGCACTAAAAGGATCTTAAGATATCTAAATATGATCCTGATAGACGGTCTGCAAATGAAAACATTATGGGGTTTAAAAGGGTAAACTGAGTAACACAAGGTCATACCAGCAAGTCTGAAAACTGAGCTTAGTTATAATAGTTGGCTATTACTGACCCACGTGATTGGCATTTCCCACCTTACACATTCTAATTTTAAAAAGTCCCCACTGCACCTTCTGCAGCCCAACACTGCGCTCTGAGTGAGCGGGTGGGAGAAGCCGGTGACAAAGCGCAGCACAACCAGGTAACCCTTCCCAAAATAGCGCACGGTCTCCTCTTCCACGTTCACATCGCGGATCTCGTTCAGCATGGCCACGACTGCAAACGGATGGGAAAACGAGGCAGCTGTTAGCATGACTGCAAACCCTCAGCACTGCTACTGGTGCCTTGGGTGCTGGGGACCCTGCTCTTGGGCACCACTGCTGTGATCCCACACAAGCAGGGCAGCCCTGCAGCAGCAAACAGCTGCTGAGCTGCTCAGGCAAAAGAAACATCCACAGGTGTGGCTGAGCACATTGTACCTGGTACGGGCCCTAAGGAACAAGATGTACAGGCTGCCAGGCACTGAGGAGCAACCCTTTATTACTTATGTTTCCCACTTGCTTTAATGGCAGTTTTAACTATTTTTCTGTACAGAGTAGGCAAACAGGTGTTCAGTTTACTGACATTGAACAAATACTGAAATATTTAACTGCTCAGAGCACCTGCTGATCTCTGCATTCTCACGTGATTCCTAAACCTAATATCCTAAACCAGATATTATCAAAGAGGAAGAGATATCCTCAGCTCCCCAATGTAAACATGCATCCTAAAGGAAAGTTCAGAAACATTAAACATTCTTCTCTCTACATCTTTTATCTTCCATCTCCAAAATGGACTGTTTAAAAACCAATTCAGCTTAAGGTCATTCCAAACTTGGCCACTCTTCTGAGCTTATTGAGAGCTGGTTTTATTTACAGCAGGAAGCAGAATAAAAACTCTGACATGGAAGGGGATCCTACTTTTGCAATATAATAGAGGATCCTTGTTTGCAATAGGACTCCCAATTCACCGTGACTCAACCAACTCACAGGCTATACTGCAACTTCTGTTAATCCAACAGGAAGCCCAAAAGACACCAGATACTGCATTAAACTGAGCCTCCTGAACATGCTGCTTTAAATGCATATTCTATATCTACAGGATGTAGCATGCTTTTGCATATGATATCTAAGCATTTGCCTGTTCCCCAAAGCAGATGTGATTACAGGAATCTCAGCTTCTGGATCCAATATTTAAGTTTTTCCACCATTCCCAGCTGCCAAGTAGGCTAGCCAAGGGAAAGGTAAACCTGCACATTAACATCCCAGAGGAATGGCTAAGATTAGTATGGAAAGCAATGTGTAGGCCTAGTTACCTTGGATTAAAATAATTAACAAGATGCATTCAGCACACTGAGAAAAAGCATTTGGGCCCTGAGAGGCAGGTTGTTACATCTGCTGCTTGGGAACAAAGCAGATCTAGAAGCAGATGTGACTTAATTTGAGTACAGAACTCCAGAGAAGCTATTAAATGGACACATATCCATCTCTTCTGCCGCTCACCACATTTTCTACCACAGATGCTGCTTTCTCACCTTGTTCATTGCCTCCTTTTGACAAGGTCAGTATTTTTTTGTAGAGATTGAATGTTTTTAGGCAGAGTGTTCCCTTGTTCTTATCAAATACAGCTTCCTGTAAAATTGAAAAATAAAAAGCAAGATTTTATTGAAAACACCATCACTAGCTATGCTTCAAAGTAAAATAAAAATAGTTCTGTGGGAAAAAAATCTTGGTAACAGAAAAATACACAGCTACTTTAGAGACATTCCTCTATTATTAGACTCTGAAAATCACTATCTTGCTCTTGGTTTTAACAGAGAGTTTACCATATCTCCTGTGTGACTTCTAGAAGGGAGTTAAAAGTGGGTTCATTGTCCCTCTTGCCACATTTCTCATGTAATAAAAACCTGGAATCAAATTTGAACACTAACTTGGAACTCCCATAATTTTCACTTCTGGTGAATTTGACATTCCAGTGCTGTGCTCTGTGGGCCAGGCTTGCATAGGTCTAAAATACCCCTGACATTCAATGAAAAGAGGATCTCATTCTCTTTAGGTGAGTTGCTCATTCTAACACAACTCAGGTCAGCAAGGTGACAAGGTGGCCTATCGCTCTCAGTCCTGCTCCCAACAAATCAACATCCACAAGATTCTAAACCAGCATACACCATGCTTGTCCCAGAGGAAAACAGCTGAGCCGCCTGGAAGTTTAGAGCTCCTTTATTTAATGGTTGCTCTGTCATTGGCTTGAAGGGTAAGTTCAAAATCATGTTGTACAGCTGAATGTGCTGGTCATCCTCCCTCTTTTATATAAGACAGAACATTTTGGGGAAAGTCTCCCCTTAAAAATACCCATATGTTTAGCTTCACATTTTCATGCTTGTGTAGTGAAAGAATTATTGCCCTAATTCTAGTCCCAGTATAGCAACCCCAGAGGGTTTCCTCAAAACCAAAAGCATAACTTGTCTGTTTGGACCAAGCAAGTGCGTGGGGCTGCTGGAATCAGCATCTGCCAACTGCTTCCTACTCACAGACCCTCATTTCCTGAGTTCAGCATCTTACCTCCCACTGCTCCAGATTCTGTGCTGCCACAAAGAAACACCCAGCCATGTAGAAAAGCTTCCATGCCAAGCTGTCTGAACAATGCAAAAAATGCACAAATTTAGCTTTTTTTCCCCCTTCTTTGGTATTCAAACAATGCTGAAAGCAACATGCAACAAAAGGAGAAAAGGTTTCTCTGATGGAACATTTTTGCCTTTAGTTGTACTATAAACTATTTTACAGCTCTTTCCCAGGACGAAAACACGGAAAGTCTTCACGTTTTTCAGGGACTTCATTCATGCTGGGCTTCAAACCATGCAGAATTATAAGCATATGTATTATTGGCAAGGTTGTAACATCACATCTTTCTCTTCTCCACAAGCAAAGGCATCTTAAAAGGCATTCACAAAACTGCTAACCTGCTGTCAAACACCAAATATTTGTGCTGCAGAGGACAAGGACAAGGATAATGAAAATTCAATGAAGCAAACATGTTTCTGCATAAAAGGAAGCAGTTGGTCCTCTTGACAAACAAACGTTTGCATTTCATGTCCTGGAAATATTTACATGTCACAGCCTGAACAATTTGCTCACTCAGGTTTTTATCTGAAGGCATAGTAGAACTGTGCTCAGGATTGTTTCAGAAAACTTTGTGGCAATGTCTTAAGAAAAGCAAGGCTGATTTAGCTGGAGGCTCAAGCAGCTTTCACTGCATTTTACTCTTTAAATAAAAATACGTGGGTTATATTGGTAGCACATTCCTACACACTATTAAGTTTTAAAATTTGACGTTAATAGGATGCAGCACGAGAATCACAGGGCAGCTTCCAGGATAAATCCCATCGATGGAAAGACAGCTGGCATTTGGTGCAGTCTGCTGTACTGCAGGGGGAGGAAGCAGCAGTAGCTGTCTGATCTCTAAAGGTGCTTGGATGAGTAATCTCTGCTAGCGATGATTTGACAGTTTCCAGAGAAACAGAGAACTTCCGTCAAAGGCAAAGTAATCATTTCATTATGGTGTCAAATAATCATTACATGTCTTCCCAGGAGAGCTGAGAGGACCAGCTAATCACATTTATAAAACACTGAAAGTACAAAATGCCACAGAGTACTAAATATCATTATTAAAAATACTTGCAGATGGAAAAGCAGGCTGAGTAAGAAATAGAGCATTAAAGCACAGCAAGTCACAGAGGCAACAGTTATTACTGGTTTTATTACTCACACCACAAAGTGGGAGAGGTACCTCCACTATCTCTGTAAGGCCAGACAGAAGCTGCAGAGGAGTCATCAGCATGAACAACAGATCAACAGGAAAGAAACAATTCTTCCCAAAAAGTGATAAGTCATTACCTGCACTATAATAAGCAGCAGCCAAACCTATGGAGGCTATTCCTAGGAGGAAAGAGGAGATCATTAGGACAAATAAGCAGCTCAAAAAGCATCTAAAATTTCCTGATGAAAAACACCACTTTTCAAAAAAAGGACAAACGTGATTGCAACATAGATCACTATACGAAAGTCAAGTTATTTTTTTCTCTGAACTCAGTATGAAAAACTTCCATTCTGCAAAGATATTAAAAGCACAGGGGCTGAGGTCAGAAATAAAAATTTTGTGACACAACTGGGAACCTCAGAGGGACTCAATCTAACCATTACACCATACTTCCTCTCAGCACAGTACAACTTGGAGTGTGCTGACACAAACGTTGCAACAGTTATTTTCCCCTTTAAGTGCTCCATGGAGCCAAAAGAAAACTTGCAGTAAAGTTGTGTCAGAAACTGCCAGCTCCTTTCTCTCAGAGAAGAGGAAGCATCTGAATTCCATGCCCCAGTGGCTGCTGCAACTGCAAAGATCTTCTCAACAGCATCCCTGAAAGCAATGACATCATTGTGGCGTTACTGCAGTGAGATCTACTCAGCTGGAAAGCAGGATATGTCAGATTTTCCCCACCAGCTCTCTCAGTACAATCCCAACAAGTTTATTTTTCCTGCATATTCAGTAGTGTTTATAAAGATGCCTTTCAGAACATCCTGTACGACTTCCCATTTCATACACAGTGTCCTTAGGAGCTCACCATCAACCACACACATGATCCAACCCCAGCATGGCCACACTGCAGTTTTCCACTCCTAAAAATCGAGATGTTTTTCAACCTAACTGAACAGCCCCTTCAGAAGCTTCACATTTATATTGCTGCATGGCACATAATAAACTTTCTGTTCTTGATTCCATCCATGAGCCTCTGAGGCTCTCCAGATGAGACTGAAAAATGACCAGTCTCACAGTGAAACCGCCACGCTGAGGCTTCAGACTCATTTAGTGGCTATGATAAAGGAAGAGTTCAAAGCACAATCATTCCTCTTCTGGAAAGGAAAACACCTGGAAGGCAGGTATTTCGCTAGGGGCTCTTCCAGGAATTCATTCAGTGACCCTCTTCCCTTAAAGCAAGCTCTGAAATAAGCTGAGGAATGCTGTGGTCTTACCAACACAGACAGACCAGGATCGGATGCCAGGCGACCTCTTTAGATGAAGATGGGAACTCGTGCGTTTTTCAACCAACATGTACATCTTCAAAAGAAACTTCCAACAGCCCAGTCTGACTCATGAAACCTCACTGGACCCAAAAAAAAAAAAAAAAAGAAAGTAAGAATTTTAAATCATTGATGATTCCACCAGTTCCCCTTCCTAGCGTTTTTCAGGACTTATCAAGTCTTAATCTAGACTATAAAAGATTTCCTGGGTAAGAACACAGTCTTTTTGCACAGGAAGAGCAATATGTACATTGAAAACAACCACAAAGTAAAACTGTCATGTGGAGAGTTGCATAACAATAGGAATCTGAACTCTTTGAAGAAAGAGTTACTCTCATTTTGGGAGTAAAAGTCTCTATTATAATCAGATTCCAGAAGAAAAATGTGAAAAACAAGAACCTGGAACAATGTTGTTGCTAATTCATGCAGCCCTTCAAACAAATAAAACAGCAAGAAGAATGGAAATCTCTTTGACAGCATTTTTCCTGCGAGTTCAAAGGGTGAAGGACTAGTCTGGGAGCTAGGGCAGGACAGTGCAGCGTTCTGCCCCTCTGACACAGGGTCTCTCAGCCCTGATGACACACCAGCCACAGCCAAACACTGCCAGCATCCCATAACGCCATAGATGACATTCCCATCTTCCAAGCCACCTCAAGAATACAACGAGAAGCTTCCAACAAGTTATGTTTGTCTGTCCTCAACAAGGCCATGCCTTCAGCCTAGGCACAAACTAACAGTAGAGACTGAAAAGAAAGGTACTGATTAAAACCAGTAAGAGCTGGGTAATCCCATGCAGCATTTTCAGTAAGTTTTTACTATTTTACAGCATAGAATCGAAGTTGTTTAGGGTGAGAAAGACCTTTACAATCATGAAGCCCAACCACTAACCCAGCACTGCCCAGTCTACCACTAAACCATGTCCTTAAGTACCACATCTACACGTTTTTTGAACCCTTCCAGGGATGGTGACTCCACCACTTCCCCAGGCAGCCTGTCCCACAGAACCAGTTCCAGGAGGCTGGCATTATGCTGCTGTTAGCTGCCCATGATAACAGGTTTCCAGAAAATGCCAACATTCATCAGCTTTTGAATAACCATGAAAAACACGGAGAGAGCAGGTCTGAGCACATCCAAGTTCTTACAAATGGCAAGTGTGATTTTCAGTCCTTCAGTTATCCTGCAGTTCTTGGATGCAAGAAGACACTCCTGCAGTTCTGGGGGTTTGGATACAAAGCTCCAGGGGAGCAGATTTAGCCAGGTCTTTTCAGTTAAGCAAAAAAGCACCCACAACTCTGATTTTAATCTCTTAGCAACACATCTGAGAGCATCTGAAACCGAAAGAGCCAAAAGCACTTATGCATAAGACACGCTCCATCTCCTCCGGATGTCAAGCATCAAATTTTAATTTTCAAATGGCTCCTGTGAGTTGCTCTCAATACACCGGAAAATATTTCTGCATGCACAACATCTTCCCCTGCCTGTTATCAAATACATCAAGATCACTGCAGAAATCTGGCTGTATTTCACAAATATTACACCCTACTTAAAACATAATTCTCACACATATCAGTTAAGTGCATTAATGCAAACTTTGATATCTCCCCCTATATTCATTTAGTGAAGTTCAACCAAGCAAATGCCAATCCTGGTTTAATGCTGGACGCTCAACATCAATGGCATTGTCTCTCACAGGCTGTTGCTTGCAAGATGGACTTTGGAATAAAAAGCACCAAAGCAGCTTCTAAAGTTACATTTAATAAATAAATCATAAATGCACCTTTAAGCAAATGCAAGTGTTTTACTACGACAATGTTCTGATTACAGAGAAAGAGGTATTTTTGGGCTGCTATTAACTCAATTTTGCTTGAATTTGTCTGGTTTGACACTGAACTGATCTCCAGCATCAAAACAACATTCTCATGCTTCCTCCAAGGTTGAGGTTGAGGGCGAGCCAGAAAAAGCCATTGGAAGGAACACCTTGAAATCTTCACCACCAACAGCCAGCAAGTCAGGACCGCACACCAGGTGAATTTTCTTTACAGAGCTCATTTTTCTTTACCTCCCAATCCTGCACCTACTCCCACCTCCCCACAGCCTGGTCTCCCCCTCAGGGACAGGAGAACACTCCCCATCCAGGGACCGGCCCTGCCAAAACCCACCCAAGCCGGGTTTTGCTCCCCCACGCGTGGGGAATCCGAGACCCCTCTTCACCCAGCCCCATCCCCGCGGTACCTGCCCGGGCTCCAGCCGCTTTCTAAAGCGATCCGCGGCCGCCCCCGCGTCCCGCGCCCTCAGCACTGATCCCGCCTCAGGGATGGACGGAGGCGCCCGCGGCCATGTTGGGTGAGGGCAGAGGATGGGACATGAACCTCCCCTCCCGTGAGGGCGGCGCCGCGCCAAGATGGCGGCGCGCTGCCAGCCGTCAGCATGGCGCCTGAGCCCGCGGATGCCGCCGAAGTAGGAGCGTCGATGTTTCCTCGGTTATTTCACTTCAGCGGTGCTTTGAAAGAGGAGAAGCGCCGCGTGATGAGAGGAGTGAACTGCTGTAGGGTGAGGCTGGGTGTGTGGGAGAGCCTTACCGGACCCAGTTGGACCGACCCGCGCTGGGTGAGGTGGACATGGCCCCTTGCGTTGAGGGGGTCGGGGAGGGCAGGGGAGCCCCTCGCTGTAACAGGGCTCCTCTGGGGGCTGTCCCCAGGCTCAGGGAGCTCCTGTGGAGGCCAGGAAACCTCTGGGTTCTCGATGGCAGCACTTGGGGCACCACTGTCACAAAAGCGCTGGTGCTGTGCCTCGGCTGTGACAGAATCACGGAGTGGTTGGGGTTGGAAGGGCCCTCTGGAGGTGACTCAGTCCAACCCCCTGCCAAGGCAGGGTTACCTGGAGCAGGCGACACAGGAACGCGTCCACGTGGGTTTGGAATGTCTGCAGAGAGGTGTTGCCGATTTTAGGAGCTCTCTAAACACAGACAGTCTAGTTTAGGAAGGAGACGTTGCTTTTTCCGCACAGGGTGCAAGGTGGAGGTTTCCACATATCAAGCACACCAAAACTTTTAACTACTTACACATTTTAGCAAACAAAGACATTAGTGTTCACTGGCTACAAGTTACATAGTTCTCTTAATAATTAATTTCTGTCTTCTATTGGTTAATGATTCTCTCACTTCTCATGCTAAGAAGTCTGCATGCTCAGTCTTTCTCTTCTTGTAGCTGGGTTTCTTATGTTGGTGGCCATATGTCAGTGGTTGCAGATCTCCCCCTGCCAGAATTACCTCTTACCCAGTTGGAGCTGATTTCAGCACAGTTGCTGAGTTGGCTTTATTAGTTTCTTCCTTAGCTTGGGAGTTTTTGCCAGATGGCCCATAAATTCTGCATTCTTTGTGTCCACTGCCAGTGGGCATCCTTTTTTTCCTCAGACTTTGTTAACCTCTGCTAGGTCTTGAGGTAATTAAAGTGTGTTAAGCCCTAGACTTTAAAAAGGCAATTCCACCAACAAATAATTTGTGTTTTCTAACACCTGGACATCACTTACATTTGCAAAGCAGAAATATCAGTGACAATCTTACAGGTCCAGCACTGATGTAATGAGTTTTGTGAATTGTATGTCAGCGGAAGGCTTGGGTTTGCAAATCTGTTATTTGGGGAGGAAAGTTTCTAATTCACCTGAAATACTGAGGAATTTTCCTGTTGTGGACAAATAGGCTGCATTTGGAAAATCTTCTGTGTTTCAATCAAACATCATTCACATGGGAAAGCTGTTCCTGTTCAATCCATTAGAGCAAGTGTTTATGTCAAGCAGGATGGGTGAAGTGCAGATGTGTAGTTTGACTTCTTAAATTCCCTTTATGTAAGTCAGTGTGTAACTTCATCTACGAATGATATTTGGTCCTCTCTCAGTTGCACAGGAATGTCCTTCCTGAATGAAATCCTCAATTTTTGGCTTTTTTCCAAACATGAATATATTCCGGAGCGTTTGCTCAGGGCCATGACATGGTAGAAGTTTGTTTAGCTGTTCTCAACACTGCTTTGGTGAACTGAGATTTTGATCAGACAGTGTTTTTTATAACAATCCAGAGTGGAAACAGGGAAAAAAACCCCAGAGTCCATGGTACAGACACTTGAGTCTTAAGTACTGGAAAATACCAACTGACGTGCAGTTTCTGTGTAATTGTGTTAATGGGAAAAGGCAGTCAGGAACTGCAAGAATGAATTGGCCTGCTTGTGAGTCACAAGGTACCAGCTGCTGGATTTGGATGAAAAATAGGAAGTAATAAGTATCACGTGTGCTCAACCCAAACAAGCAGCTGACTGAGTCTTCTGGGAAGAAATTTATGTCTAATTAGCTGTCAGTCAGTTTTTATAAGTAACTGGTTTCTCTGGAAACCAAATGTTAAGCCATTTTGAGTGATACAAGACAAAAGATTTCTTGTGTCTAGAGCAGAGTGAAATAAGCAAGAAATTCATCTGTCCCCTCCACTCAGCATAAACCGCACAGCATATCACCCTGTTTTATTATTGTGTTACTAGTGCAAAAATATCAGCAATGCTCTGCTTCTCTCATTCTGCAAAGGTCACACTAGGATAACCGGATATGACTTAATTTAATTATGAAGTTACAGAGAAATTATTTCAACCACACACACAATCAAAATGAATATGGCAAGGATCCTTGTAAGCTTCTGCTATCCATTAATGATTCTCACAGCATTTTTTCTAAAATCTGGGGATCTTACACCAGCACTTTGAAGTAGGTGAGTGCTGTTATGCTTACCAGTAGGAAAAAGGAAGAAGGAACACATTTTGAAAGCCTGATCCTGGACTTAAAGAACAACATGAATTCCAAACCATGTTGCTACAGAAACAAAAACTGTTTTCCAAAATAAACAATTCAGGAATATGTGATTGACTATTTGTAGACTTCTTCCTCGGCAATATAAAAATAGATTCTGTAGAAGTGTTTGTATTCTATCTGTATAGTAAATACACTTGTAACTTTTAAGTCATTGATCTAAACTCAAGAATGTGCAGATAGAACAGAACTGGCCTTTATTTTGAATTAGTTAGACACGTCTGTAATTGCGGTGCTTTTTCCTGTTTCAGACTATTTGCCTAAATATTCTTTCCTAACTCCTTATACTTTTTTTTTTTTTCCCCCTAAGGTCTTAAACTTAGGAATTCAGCTATGCAATAAGCATGTGATCTTACTAGCATGCCAGGATAACTCCCAGAGTGCTTGATTCCCCACAGTTGGTTGGAAGCAGCCACCAAATGCTGCGGCTGGACGGAATTGGCTGCGAGTCCTGTTAGAAATGAGCTCATCCCACAGAATGAGCTCTCCGTGGTGCCCCCTGACCTCGATGGGAACAGTGTGTGTGCAGCCTGCAGAGCACTGATTTCATGGAATACATGTTTAGCAGCTGTAGCCAAGATGCATTGCCCAATTCTGAGAGCTGTGGAGTGGCGTGTGCTGTCACTATGGCGAGGAGGCATTTCCAGCTGGCGCTGCCCTGCAGAACCGATGCAAAGCCTGCAACACTTTGCAGTTGCTTGCAGCACACTGTTTTCCCAGAGAAATACTTATTTCTCCATTTCATTCAGGGTGTAAATGCTTCAGGTGCAGGGATAAATGTTAACATGGAGCCACGGAGGCCAAATACATCAACAGTGGCCATAAAAGCAAGTGATGCCTTTAAGTGCTACCTACTGCTGGCATAGGAAAGCTTTTAGAGGGTGAGGTTTTTGGGAAGCAGCCCTGCAAAGGTGGTAACTGTTACCTCCCCAGGGCAGGTTAAAGCAGGATGATGCTTTTTTTGTCTCAGGTTGTCTGGCCTGGTGTGATGGTTGATCAAAGATCCGCTGTTCTGTGGGAAAATAGCATCCATAGCTAATGGAAAGCAGAGAGTGCTCTTGGCAATAAAATAAATGAGACATCTAATTATCTAATGATTTCACAAATACAATCTTATACTGTGCACTGAAACAGAGATTCCTTGTGCATTCTTCAGTTTGTGTAAGTTTTTGCTCTTTTTGTTTGAATTTTTAAGTTGAAATTATTTCAGTCCAAGTACTCCTAAAATGAAGGACGAAGTAGGGATACTTAAGGTATGTACCTAAGATGTCTTCAATATTTCTGCAAAATGCTTCATTTTCCATGCAGTTCTCTGTTTTTTGTTGTGAATATAAGAAATATGGGGGAAAATTTAATCCTCTGCCTTTTGATGATGTGCAGAAGAATGTGTTTAATCCAGTCCTGTAACAGATGACTAGCAGTTGACCAGAGAGGTTGTAGATTCCCATCCCTGGAAAGGCCAGGCTGGACAGGGCTTGGAGCAACTTCGTCTAGTGGAAGGTGTCCTTGCCCATGGCAGGGAGTTTGAGCTAGACCTTCAAAGGTCCATTGCAGCCCAAACTGCTCTGTGATTCTGTGAAATAAAAAATACTTTAAATGTGATCTGTGCAGTTACAGAAATGTCCAAAACTGACATGTCTTTTGAAGAATCACTACATCAGTTTTGGATAATAAATATTAAGTATAATCAAAGTGTGGAATGGGAAGATTTTAGCTGTGCCTTTAAGTGCACATCTCAACACATTTCTAATTTAGAACTTTTCATCTGTCCTATCACTGTTGGTCAAGGAGACTATAGCTGTTGTATCCTGGTGGAATAAGTTGGGAGGTTGGCACAGCTTTTTCTTGTATGAAAATACTCATCCACAGGAACAAGAAAGATGTCAGATAATGCTTCATTTCAGCAAGTCGGTAGGAAATGCAAACTTCTAGGTTTGCATAGGGGTTGCTCAGGAGTGGTTGTGGTGCTTTTAAAAAGCTTGGGCTAATATGCTAATAAATGTGGGAGCATTTTGAATGAAGAGAACAGAGGAACAGAAAATTATTACCAAAGCTATTACAATTTTTACCTCAAGCCAGGATTAGTGATATTTTTCCAGGCTATATGTAAAGCAGCATCATCTTATTTTTCTTTAAATGGGCAGTGTGAAAACGTTTCTGTTTGCTTTCATCATAGTTAAGCTAAGGAATTCTTTATTTCTTTGACCTCAATGATAACTCATCTATAGTCTGGACATCTAAAAAAAGAAACAACACTACGTTCTTCTCTGGGGTTATCTTTAGTTTCCTTGAAACGGAACAAGTGTTTAAAGTTGAGTCCTCGGTGGCCGTGCCTGTCTCCAGCCCTCGGGCTCAAAAACCATCTGTGGCTTAAAGCATTAGAGCTCACTGTAACAGCGGGGGATTTACCCAGTGTTAAAGAAGAGTTTAGGCAGGAAATCGCATGTTTTTTGGAAGTTCTGTGGTTTAATTTCTAAAACGTCATTTTACACTTGAAAAACTTCTCTGTGTAGCTGTAGGCGTCTGCTTGTACGTGTGTGTTCATGTGGTCAGGGGTTAGAAAAGGAGCAAAATGTTGATCGAACCTTTCTGTTTAAATCCTGCAACTTGAGGTTTAGAAAGACAAGAAATCATAAGCATCTTAATTAATACTTCGGGGCCTTTGAGACTGTGGAAGGCTGATGTCTGTTTAATAATCCTGTTCACGAGGATTTGTGATTCCTGCCTGGGAACAGCATCGCTGGTACTTGTGTTTTGTTACAGAAATGGGAAATCGCAGCATATTGGTTAAATAAAATGGTGACGGTGCTGTATTTAGTAACTCGCAGAGTGCCATTTCATTTTAAAGCCATCGGAAGAAAGCAGAAATCGGGGGGGAAAAACCCTTTGTACGATATAACAGAGGAACGCATTGTAAAAAATACGCAGGGACGCTCCAGAGAAGCAGCGAAGCCTCGGGCACAGCCACGCCGCAGAGCCGGCCGCGGAGGGCAGCTGCCTGGCGGATCCCTGCGGCCCGGGGGTCCCGGTCGGGACGGGGATTGGGATGGGGGAGTCCCTCCGCGTACGTGCGGCGGCGCAGGTCCGCAATGAGCCCGGCGGGCGCGGCCGGGGACGTGCCGGGGGAGGCGGCGGAGGAGGCGGTGCCGCTCCGCCCGCTCTGCGGCCACAGGCACAGCCCCGGCGGCAGGTACGGGACCCGGCCCTGCGTCCCGCTACCCCCTTGATAGGCTGCTTCGGGGGTTTCGGGGGGATTTCGCTGGTTGTTATTTATTTTTTTTCCTGTGGAGCTGATGAGCTGCGGCTCGTGCCCGCCCGCTCTCCCGTCACCTCGGTGCGGAGGGCTCTGAAGAGCCGGGGGTGCGGCGGCGGGGGCTCCGCTCCCCGTGCGGGGCCAGGGCCGTGCTGCGGGGGCACCTTCCCCGCGGGGCTCGGCCAGCGCTGTCCGTCCCGCGTCTCCTTCGAGGCCGCTCGCTGCCGTCCGCAGCGCCGGGGTAGCGGTGGGGGCCGGCGGCGTTTGCGGGGTAATTCCGGGCGAGGGAATTGCGGGACACGTGAGCGCGGCGGGGCCGCCCCCGCCCCGGGACCGCCCGGCGGGGCGGGCGCGGCAACAAAGGGCGGCGGGGACGTGTGGACAAGAGGGAGGGGAACGGGGGCCGGGCTGGCGGCGGGCGCTGCTCGTGCGGGTCTCACCTCCCGCCCCGTTCTCTCCTGTCCCGCAGCCCCGGCGGCCAGGACCGCGCGGCAGCCGCGCCAGGGCCGGGCTGTACCGGCCGCGCCGCAAATGAAGTGCGAGAACTGCACCAAAAAGGTGAGTGCGGCGGCCGGGTCGTGCCCGCCCCCTCGGCTTGGGGGGGACACAGTCTCGGGGATGGGGGAGATGCAGCCGGCGGAGACGGCCTCGTCCCGCGGCCCGGGAGCCTCGGCAGGGGGAGCGGCGCTGGCTGCCGGCCCCAAGGTCACCGAGCTCCGCGTCCTCACCCGCGGCCCGGCCGTGGCACCTCCCGGGAGAGCCCCGAGCGCGTTATCGCCGGGATGCGGCCGTGGCTGTGCCCGGGCGACGCGGAGCGCACTCGGCTCCTCCTGTGCCTGCGCGGGGTAGCCCCTCCGGTTAACAAACCGCCCAGAACTCTCAAACCGATGAAGCAGGGGAATTCCTGGGAAATTATTTCCATCGTAGCAATTGCACTTTGAATACAGGGTCTCGCATGTGTTCCGAAACACTGTAAATAGCTCTATTAGGGGTTAATGACACGAACAGTTCTGCAAAAGTGTTTACAGAATGGTGAACAGGCTTTGCATTATCCACGTATTTCATGTTTTGTTTCAGGAATGCAGTAAAAAACAGAAAAATGATGATACGCAAAGTACATCTGTTGATGCATTGAGTTCAAATGATGGCTCTGAAGAGGTAATGTTCCTTCTAAAATCTGTATTAGACTCGATGTTCTTTTGTTGTTGTGCACCCCGAAAGAGGTTATAAGGAGACAACTTTCAAGTACTAAATATAACAATAAACAACAAGCAGTTGAAAGCAATTATGAGGTCTTGTAGACATCCCATAATATGTGAATCAAAAATCTCATAAAAAGGTGACATAAAAACCCCTTACTATGCAAACACAAAACAGAAATTCTAAGTTCTAAAAATTTTGAGTGTCAAAATTCTTATATCAAGTCTTCAGAACGGGGACAGCTTATAAGGAGAAAAGAGGAGTTTTGAAGTACAAGTGGACAAATACCTAGTTACTCTTTATATTCAAGTATTCCTTCTCCTCAAGTGAGCTGCAAATAGTGTCATAGCCAGGAATATGAAACTCTTGATGTCACAGTATATGTTCAGTGCAGTTATAGGCCTGTGTTGTGTTTGTTTTATCTCGTGGTACAAAGCCCGAGCTATCTTGCTGTTAGAGGGGCATCTGGTTAAAGAGCTTTAATAGTTCAAGGGAAAGTTTTCTCAGTTGCTTGGTGAGTTGATGGGGACTGTCAGTTCTGAAGCACAGTGCAAATTAAGTTACTAGCATATGGACTAGGGGCTAAATTTAGATCTTTGTTTACACTTAAACATTTTGCAGTTTCACAGTAATAGGAGGAGCAGAGCTATGGAGGGGATGGAACAAATTATTTTGATTACCTGTAAATAATCTTGGATGTTATGCAAGTCTCATGGATTGTCCTGTTTTAAACCAAATAGTGATACTGTGTTTGCTCTTCAGCTGGCTCATTGCAGAGATCTTGAAAATCGTTTGATCATTATTAGATACTTGTTTACTTCTTTTTTTGCCACCAGAAAAATGAGTTTGATACATTGGCTAATGCTAAAATACTCCTTAGCGACTGCCTAGCTTGTGACAGTTGCATGACATTGGAAGAAGGAGCCAGAGTTTTCCAGCAGAATCAGAAGGAGTTCTTTCGCATTCTCAACCTTAATAAGGTAAAGTGACCCGAACAATAACACACTGTTTTCTCTGAGGAGGAGGCAGTTACAGAATGACTAAGCAGCTTGGTTTCCCAATGCAGATAATGTGAAGATTTGTCAGGATATGCTTTTTCCAAAGAGGAAGTGAAAACTTTAGGCAACACAAATGTTAAAGTACTTCAAATAATTTTGTACTAGAGTTGCAAGGTCACGGCACTTAATGTAAACACCAGAGGAAAGTTACTGCACCTGCACAAGGAAAATTTATTGGCAATGTAATGATTTCATTGCTGTACTAACAAATTATTCTGTAGTTCAGTGTTTATACATATTCATACCTTCATTATTACTAGGACTGTTCTGGGTGGTTTTGGTGCTAATGTATCCTCATTATACAAACCTATGAAAACCTGTTTTTGAAACTAGAATTCTTTTTAATATATATTCAACCTGACTACATTTTGTCCATATTCTTAGCAAACTGTGTAAGTGTTCTATTGCTATCTTATTTTCTGCTGAGTTCTGTTTTTTCTGGAAGTTAGTTGCTCTGTGTAGTGCTCAGATCTTTAGAACCTGGTATTAAATTAATTATTGTAGCTCTGCTCCAGACTTCTGTGCAAAAGCTACTAGAATTGAAACTTTTTCTTGATTTGTACATAAGTGTCATAAATATGGATTCATTACACAGTACTTAAATTTTCTTAGAAGGAGTCTCTCCATACAGAACTATGTTGTCATATATGAGAAAACTAGAAAAGAAGGGGGGAAAATAATCTTTTGGGTCACGTGGGTCCTGTTAAGAGGGCGTGAAGCCTCCAACAGCAAGGCAGTTGTCACAACTCCAGGGGTCCAAACGAGGACAGTGGGCAAGGGGCAGTCATGAGCTCTGAGTCAGGAGCTCTCCTTGAAGGGTCATTGCACAGCACGTAGATCAGTACAGACCGTGGGCTCTGACCTTTGCAGGGTGAGACTTGTCTGTAGCACAGTCTTGGTTTGTCTTCCAAGGGTTCCACTGGTGTGGAAAATGTCCCAGCTAAAACACAAGCTTAATCTTCAGCTAAATGCCACAGTCATTAGAGCTGCACAGTTCCACACCACACTGTGTATTTTCATAGGATTCCTCAGTGCCTACAAATGCTGATTTGTTGAGAGTCCCATCTTGCTACTTTCCCTCAACAACTGCACTGATAAAGACACAGGAGCCTTAACAAAAAATCAGATGTGTAATTTGCTGGGTTGTATTTATAGCTTCATATGCCCCTGCTTCTGTAAACATTATTTGTTAATGTTTAAACATCCAGCTCTTTTCATATTTGCTAGAATATTTCATCCTACTAGAACATCAGAGGTGCTGAATGTCTCTTAACTTTCCTTATGCCATGTGGAAACTCACCACAGGATTGTCCTAGGAGGGATGGATTTCCCTGAGTTAGATAAAAGAAACATCTACAGATGATTGGAGATGAACACTGTCAGGACCAGAGGAACATCCTGTCCTGCTGCAACTTGAGGGTTGTTTCACGGTGGTTTTTATGATCTGGCCCACTGAAGCATAAGAATCTTAAGGAATAACTCCAGGAATGGGAAAGGAAGGGAAAGCAAGGAGCCTTTCCCTGTTGTAATGACATATCCTTTTTTTTCCTTTGTTTCGTTTGCCAGAAATGTGATACCTCAAAACACAAAGTGTTGGCAGTGTCTATATGCCCTCAGTCATTGCCTTATTTTGCTGCTAAATTCAATCTCTCTGTGAATGAAGCAGCCAAGAGACTCTGTGGTTTCCTCAAAAGTCTTGGTAAGTTTGGGTTTATTAAGGTGGTGAAGCAGAAAGGGAGGGATTGTTTTGGTTGGTATTGCTTTTTCAGCAGCCTTCCAGTACCTGAGGGGGCTGCAAGAGAGCTGGGGAGGGCTTTTGACAAGGGCATGGAGTGAAACAGGGCAGGGTTAGATTAGATATTAGGAAGAGATGAGGGTGGTGAGGCCCTGGCACATGTTGCCCAGAGAAGTTATGGATGCCCCATCCCTGGAAGTGTCCAAGGCCAGGTTGGTTGGGGCTTGGAGCACCCTGGGACAGTGGAAGGTGTCACTGCTCATGGCAGGGTATGGAACTGGATGAGCTTTAAGGTTCCTCCCAACCAAAACAATGCTGGGATTCCATTCCATGATATTTTGTTATGCAGTCCTTGCACAACCTCGTTCAGAGTTTGAACTCCACGCTCTGTGAAGTTACAGCTGACCACCAGTGCCACATACACCAGTGTGAGAAACGGACTGGAGGCATTCCCTGCTCACAGTAAAGGTCACAGAACAGAAGGACATTGTAGAGCTGGCTCCAAAACCTTCGCTACCAAGAAATCAGGGAAGGCTTAGTTACAAGCTTCCCATTATTTTGTAACTTGAGGGAGTAGGTAATTCTTATTCTGAGTTCCTTTCAGTCCTTTTGACACATTGTATCTGCAGAAGATTATCAGTTCTGGTTTTTTTCTGTAATTTGAAATTACACACAAGAACTGTTGTATGTTAAAGCTGTATTTCCTTTGCTCATTATGTACAAAGTTTTAAATAAAAAGCAAAAGCCACTTTGCTTACAAGCTTGGGATTTTTAATCTTGGAGGAAGACAAAGGACAGTAATAAACCTAGAAACTGTTTCCTCCCATATGTATCTATATATATTCATTTTTCATGTTTTTTTGATGCATCTCTGTACCCAGTGTATGTTCTTCATCTCAAAGCATTCCTAAGTTCTGGTGGGCCCCAGTTTTCCTAGAATGCATTCATTATCTATGCTCACTTCTGTGGGGTTGTGCTCAGTGTTACGTAGGCTTATAGGGAGTGTGTTGCTGAATGAGCAGCCAGAAGGTCTCTGCTATGTTGGTGATATGCTCCTGTACCTCTGCAGACAGCTTGAGCAGTGGAAGATATGCCTCTCAGCTGGATATATTTTTTTGTGACTTCAGCATGTCTTGAAGAGAGCACTGCTTTACAAGAGTCACTGCTTTACAAGAGTCACTGCACGTCACCCAGGAGTCGTGACATCCTGCTCAGTTAAACTAAAAGTGATAGATGCTGAGTGGCAAAGTGCTCAGAAGGAAGAAGAGACGTGTTTGTAGTATTAGCCACTTGGTGGTCCTTTTAAACTCAGGATATAGAAGATGTTTTTCCAGTGTATGGCTTTTATTTATGACTCTACTATTTGTGAAAACTTGCAGAGGGGAAGGAATATACCCGTTGATCCTTCAAGAGTTTTCACAGGCCTGGAACTTTGAAAGGGGTTTGTGAGGTGGAAAACATTCTAGTAATTCCCTGTTCCTTTCTGCTTGCTTCCTTAGGGGTGCATTATGTATTTGACACCACTATAGCTGCAGATTTCAGTATCCTGGAGAGCCAGAGGGAATTTGTGCAGCGGTACCAACGGAGGAACCAGGAGGAACATGCCTTACCAATGTTTGCCTCTGCCTGCCCTGGTGAGAACTGATTTATCCATCCTTCCTGCCCTTCAGACTGGTCTCGTTGTCATTGGAACTACCAAGGAGCTGAGAAAAGGGTGGCTTCCTTTGGGAGCCTTACATAACTTAGAGCATTTTTGTTTTGCTTTTGAGGGACACCAAACACACAGTATTTGTTCCCAGTATCACTGGTCATCCTGAGTTCATTGCAGTGCTTGGAACTGAGAATCAGAACTGGAATGGAGGAGTTAGTGGGTGCTGCTTGTGTGTTCAGACCATGAAGTTTGACAGGGTGTTTCCTCATTGAAAAGAATCGTAAAGGAACTTTGATACAATTAAACCACAACCTCAGTTATCTTAAGCAAAGTTTAGAACTTGCCACTTAAGCCTAGGGGAAAGTAGCGAGTGACATTGCTTGTGATGATTCTGAGATGGTTATGTCTGACTCTGGGAAAGTAATTGTCACATGAACTGTCACAGACTTGACTCACTAAATGTCTCACTTCTGAGGATCTTGCACCTGAGAATGTGTTCTGTTTTGAGCAGAACCTGCACTTGTAACAACTGAAAAGATGCAGAACATGCAGTCACTGCTTACTTTTTCCATTTGTTAGCACAGCACCATTTCAATTCAAGTAAAAAGTCATATTCCTAAAAAAGAAGTATCAAAAAGGAGGTAGAAGTAACTCCTTTGCCTAACATCCCTCCTCAAATTCACCCTAAAGTTCATAGTGTTGCCTTTCAAAAGGCTGATAAAAATACCAAAATATTTCTTGCTAGCTTTGAAATAATTCATGGGTTGCATTCATGAAAGAAATGGTAGAGTGATGATGAGTTGCAGTTGGTGATCCCCAAAATCTGCTGTTGTCATTGATTTAAATACTGCTGTTTGAATTATACTTGTATTTTTGTTTGTTCTGTGTATTTTGTAGTGGAAGTATCTGGGTTATGCTTTAAGAAGTACATATATGTATTTAAAAGATAAGTCTCTTTTTTTCTGTTACTGTTATCTTAGTGTGACCTCTTATCTTCAGGAGCAGACATGCTATATATTGCCCTTTTTCATGTAAAACCCGTGCAGTTCAAACACCCTGGTTACTCAGTTTTGTTGTCTTGTATGTGCTTTAGGTAAAATTCAAAGCCTGAGGATTTCTTTAAGAATTTCTGAGCTAATTTTAATTTTCTTCATCTAGAAACAGAGCTCAGATTATCTGCTGCTCTCAGTGGAAATACTTTAAAATAGTTAATGGAGCACTTTGCTTGTCCTTGTCTGGTCTGCACAAGATAGTTTCTGGTTTCAGTGCTGGTTTTGGTGTCAGCTCTCTGTTGTGATAGAGATGGTAACAGAAGCATGGGTGCTTTCCATTTCTGGGAAACTAACCCAGAATATCACCATAAACCCATTTTAAAAACATGGTTTGTTTCTTTGTCAGCAATTAGAGAAAGCAAAAATCCTGATTAGTCATCTTTAAAGTGAGCTCATTCACTGTGTTTCCTGACCTTATTTGTCTGAGTGCATTTTCTGTTCCTTCTTCTCCTTCCTCTTTCTACCCCCAGATTACATAAATTTGTCCCAGAGATGTTGTTTACTGGGTTTGTTTATCACCAAATGGTTTTTATGTAGCTCTGTAGATGCAAGGTCAATGTGAACTCAAGCATAAATGCTTTACTCTTTTTTATCTTGATGTGTGACTGCACAGACCTATCACCCTCTGCAGCAGCCTGGGGTGTAACATCTACCATGGGCAAAGAGCAGAGCCTGGATAGTGCAGAACCTGAGAAAAGGAGTTCCATTGTCCCTGTCTTAATTGTTCACCTCCTGCTGCTCTCTGGGGAGAAAGGCAGCTCATGTGTGCTTTGTTTCCTGTTGAAAGAACAGTGGTGTGACTGCTGATAGTGTATGTAATATCTCAAAGTAATCAGTTCCGTCATGTACCAAGCTGGTGAGCAACATGAAGCACTTGCTCTGGAAAATCCAGTGTTTTTTAAGGCACTGCCAGGCTCTGTGTACTCCCAGAAAAACCAATGGGGCAGACTTGCAGCAGCAGGAAGAACATGAGTATTGAGGACTCTAATGCTTTTGTCCCAGTCAATTTCCTTTTCCAAGAATGGGGTTTTACAGTAGCAAAAGTCTTCTTAGTTTTTTTTGCACTTCCTACAGATATATAGATGCATCTTCATGATCTTCTCACAATAAACCACCAAAAATAACATGTTCTGAGCTACATCTGCAAGAATTTATACAGTAATTTGTAGTGCTTATTTGCTCTTTGATGCCAACACAAGCCAGCAAATAGCCAAGAATCCAAATGAATTTGTGAAGGGTGTAGGTCTGGCTGAGTGCAGGTGTACCCTGATGTGAGAATGGGCTATCTGAGGTTTTCCCTAACTGTGGCTCTGGAATTCAGCCCTGTGATGAGTGGGCAGAAAGAGCAGTGTGTGTGTGGAGTGCAGATAAATGCTCACTCGCCAAGGCTGCCTCTACAATTAACCAGTGACTAATGAGACTAATGATCTTTGGGAGCTGCAGCTATGAGACACTTGTTCCATCCACTGCAAGGACAGAAACAATTTATGGAATTGCTTCAGACAATACCTGTCAAAGTCTCTTGGGATTTAGTGAAATTTCCTTACAGTTCATGACTACAATATCAAAAACCTTGCAATTATAGGAGCCAGCCTCATAGCAGGAGTGCTGGTGTGATTAATGGTTTTTACAATGGTAAGTACAAGGCTTTTAAAAACTGCCCTTGTTTTGTTTGAAACAGTTTCTGTTCTGTTTAGACAGCACTTGAGACTAAAGCCATTTAAGCAGCAGAATATGCTAACACAGCTTTTTACCAAGCACCAATAAATTCAGTGCTTTTTGCAGGTAATATCTTGGACTTAAAGTCCCAGTTGAAGGTGGACATAAGGCAAACTTCCAATTCAGAGTCTGGCAGTTCAGTACAGTCTTGATGGGTAAATCCATGGTCCTCAGCTTTTCCTAAGCAGAAATGAATGCTTGTTGAAGATGATGTATGCCTTGGAGATTTTTCATGGAAACCAGCTAGAAGTCTGTACATTAACAAGAATTGGGAATATTTAAACAGCTGGAGGATCCTTGGGTTTTCCTAATACTTAGCACCTTCTCATTTTCATCAGTAAAATTTTATTACACTGGGAAAATTCTTTCTCTGCTATAGAGAGACAAACCATCTGAACACCACTTGCCATCTGAACATCCCAGTTTTGTGCTGCTGTTGGCATTTGTGCTATTGTTCTGACTTAAACAGTACCAGGTGTTTTTACATAAGTGGTAATTTCAAGCTTAAAAATTAAGCTACAGGTTTTCCCCTTCCTGGGCAGCATGTATTGCACAGCAGTTTCTCTCTTTTACCTAATCATTAATTTGCTTGAAGATAAAGCACATTTTTTTCCACTATTTCTTAGCACCAAAAGCAACACACCTGTCTCAAAGGCTGGGCCTAACTCTCCTGCACGATGTGGGTGTCATGTAGATGAAAAAAGCTCCAAACCGTTGTTGTGAAAGATTCTGGGCTTTTCAGTAAGAGCTACAGAGCCTAAGGAAGAATTGCACACCCTAAATACCTTGATTTGCTCATTTGCCAGTGGGGAATAATACAACAGCTCTGGATGTTGGGGGTGCTGTGGGTATCTATAGCTTGTCCCAGCTGGAATGCTTAAGGGATCTGGTGATAGGGAGGGGGATTCTTGACTCAACTAAAGACAGAGTGTTGCATACAGAGAGATTTCAGGTGGTTCCTGTGAGTGTGGGAGGTGTTTCTGAAGGTGTGGCTACTCTAACAATAGTAAAAGAAGCCATTTTTTCCTAGGCTTTATCCATGTGCATCTTGTGATAATGCTTTCATGTGACTCTTCTGTTCTAGGGGAGGCAAGCTGGGTGCATGGATATTAAATCTCAGGAAACAGCAGGGTGCAGCTAAGCAGCCAAATAGTGCATTTGTTGTAGTATCTGCTGATCCAAGGGCTGAGGTCTAGAATGTCAAATTTCCCTGTTAGCTGGGGTCTTGTTCTTTCTGCTTTGTTAAATCTGTGCATGAGGAAGGGGGTAACAGGTCGTGAAGTCCACAGTGGCCCTTGGTCTAGAATTAATGACACAGTGAATTATTGATTAAAGCATTATTAACAGAGCCTTAAGGTTTCCTACAGTTCCCAAGGTGGGGCTTCCAGCCTGTACAGAAATGTCCTACCTATTGTGAAGGTGTCATTGTTTTTAGGAGCTGTTGTGTGACTGCTGCCCCTTGCTGTGCTGATGGGCCACTTCTCTCTAACTGTAATTTTTTGTTGTTCCAGGTTGGATCCGATATGCTGAAAGGGTACTCACCAACCTGGTGACCTCTCACATTTGCACTGCAAAGTCTCCACAGCAGATCATGGGCTCCCTAGTGAAGGGCTACTTTGCCAGGCAGCAGGTAAGTAATTCTGATTTATTTTTACCATTATATTCTTCTAAATAGAAAAGATGGGGTTTAATACTGAAATACAGATCTTAGTGTATTATATTTGTCCTTTACTTGAAGAAGAAATGGTGCTTTGCTGCTGTACAAGTGCCCATGATGAGAAGAGTGTACAAAGAACAGCATTTCATTCAGTGCAGTGTGAGCTGGCAGCAATCCTTGCACCTCCAGTGCAACATGGATTTAGATATTTATGGGTAAAGTTAAATCCACAGCAGTTAAAGGTTTTTTGTAAAATGCTGCCTTTGTAGTTGTATAGCACAGCCAAAACAGGAGTGGAGGAGAATAATGTGGAAATTGCCCTGTTATCTGGGATAAATATATAATAAAAGCATTGTATCCTAGGAACTAACCTTTTTATCTTCTCAATTTTGTATGTTGAAAAAATTGCTGTCCTTTACGTATCCTACTTAAATGGAACTGCATTTCCCACATTCTGTAGGGAAGGGTTGCTGTCTGCACGTGGACAGACAAATTCTGGAGGGCTGGCTGTGGGTGAAAGTGAATGAGTGACAGCTAGAAACCAGGACTCTGAACTCCTAACTTGTATTCACTTTCTAAGGCAATCAAAAAGCTGCAGAAAACGTGGTCTGAGGGAATAAGGTCCAGCCAGAAGACAGACTTTGGAAGTTTCTTGCTGCTGCTTTGTGACTTCTGGCAAATCATTATCTGTGTGCAGCATTCTTTAAATTTAATGGGTAGAGGCTTGTTCCTGATACTGCCTGCATGAGGTTTATGTCACTGTTTTTGTCCTTGTCATCCTTCAAACTGTCTTTTGCTCTTCACTGAGCTCATGTGTGCTCCCTTCTGTGTTCCACAGAACTTGTCTCCTGATAAAATTTTCCATGTAGTTGTGGCACCTTGTTACGACAAAAAGCTGGAAGCCTTGAGGGAAGATTTCTACACTGCCTTGTATAATTCACCAGAAGTTGATTGTGTCCTGACATCAGGTTAACTTTTTTAAACTTACCATCTATAAATATATAAGTGAATCACCATCTTTAGAATAGCCTTTATGCCAGAGTTTGCTTTTTTCAAGTCTGCTTTAGTCATAAGGTTGGCTTTTTTCTGCTTTAAAAATGAGTATATTTTTTTGTGCTCCTGGTAGTACAGATACTGCACAGGGAAGGCAGAGTGACTTCCCTTTTAAGCTGCTGTTCATCTGAAAAATCAGGTATTTTGTCAGCCTGTTGAGGAAAGTAAAAGTTATGCAAATCCATACTTAAAATTATCTGGCTTGTCTATGGTCATTATTTTATCTCCACTGGAATTATTCCTAATTCATGGCACCAGTTGCCTTTTGGTGAGGATCTTGTCTTTAGCCTTAGTGTCCAAACTACACATCCTGCAGTGTAGTTTGGATATTTCCAAACTTGGCCTAACAGACAGGCTGAGGATTTAAGCAGAGTTTGGGCAAGCTGAAGGCCCCTTTTCTTTGGGGCTGGAAGTGTCAGGCTTCTCAGTTACTGGAGGGAAGTGACTGCAGGAAGAGCTGCAGACTGTGACACAAATCACAGGCAGGTGTTGGGACGTTGATCTGAAACAGAGGCACAGTGTGTGTTGTGCTTTGTGTTGAAAGTAAAATGTCACGTGTTTTCCTACAGGTGAAATTGTCCAAATAATGGAACAGAAAAATGTGTCTATGAAAGATGTGGCTGAAGTAGCTGTAGATAGTTTGTAAGTAGTTTTGTTGTGGATTGCTTCCTTATTTTAATGGCAAATGACATGTTGGTGCATATTCAACATAAATGTAAAACTGCTTAGAAGAATGTTTTTTCTTTTTAGAGAAAAAAACCTGCATCAAAGCCTGAGTATACCACAGCTTCACCCTTTATATAGTGACAAAACCTACAAAAATATTCTTTCAGATGTTCATTGCTATATATAAAAGTAATATGAAACAGGTAATATAAACCTGCATGTACTGTCTAAATACAAAGCAGATAATTTGAGGTAATGACCCTTATACAGTAACTCCTTTAAAATTAATGTCTTGAAGATTTGTGTAGCTCTTGATTTATATTTTAATGCAGTAATAATCAATCTGACTGCATCAAGTTCAAGCTTTGCTAGTAAGTGTGACTGTCTGGGGGTGTTGACCCTGTTCAGAGCTCTGCTGTGCTCCTTGTGTAGAGCCCAAGAGTCTGATCTGCCCCGTCCAGCTGCCTCCCACGAAGCTGCTGGGACACAGTCCTGGGGCTGACCATCTGCTCTGGGCTCCCCTCTCTTTCACAGCAGCATCCTGACAGTAAATTTCCACTTCCCCAATATGTTCATGTAGATTGCTAGAAGCAGCACCCGTTCAGGAAATGGTAATTAATTGGTTTTTATACTGAGGACAGCAGTCAGTTTTTCAAGATTAGCTAAAACTGAACTGTGCTTTAGATGAGAAGCACACAAAGCATTGGAGAGGTTTTGTTTCCATCCCTTTTGCCTGGCTCAGGGGGCAGCATGTGTGGTGTTTAATTGTCAGGCTTAGTTACAGAGGCTGCTCCCCCTGATCTTTGTTCAGCTGTGACAGATGTTCCTTGGTATCTTTCCAAAGGGGTGGCAGTGGAGCAATGAACGTGCTGTCTTGCACAAAACAGAAAGCTCTGGAAGTTTTGAAAAATCCTTTTCAGTTCCAGCTTGTATCCTGCTTGGACCTGGAGTGGAGCAATTTGAGTGGCTCAGTTGGGAACATGTTCAGAGCTGTGTTTGTAGTGCAGCTCCTATGATTGCTTCTACCTGAGATTGTCACACAGAGTGAGAATGAATAAAGTTCTTGCAGGCATAATCACATAGAGACAGTCATTTAATTCTATATCAGAATCACATAGAGACAGTCATTTAATTCTATATCAGAACCACATAGAGACAGTCTTTTAATTCTGTATCAGCCTGCCCAGTGAAAGGACAAGCTGTTATTCAGAATGTACCTGGTTTATTAGCTCCATTTATAGAACCAGAGCATATCCTGAGCTGGAAGGGGGCCCACAGGGATCACCCAGCCCAGCCCCTGGCCCTGCCCAGACATCCCACCAACCCCACCCTGTTCATCCCTGGCAGCGCTGTCCAAACGCTCCTGGAGCTCTGGCAGCCTCGGGGCCGTGCCCATTCCCTGGGGAGCCTGGGCAGTGCCCAGCACCCTCTGGGGGAAGAACTTTTCCCTGGTATCCACCCTAAACCCCCCTGACACAGCTTCAGCCATTCCTTGGGTTCTGTGACTGTTACAGAGAGCAGAGATCGGAGCTGACCCTCAGGAGGAAGCTGCAGATGCTGGTGATGTCTGACCTCAGTCTCCTCCAGGCTGAACAAGCCAAGTGCCCTCAATTTATGTTGGAAAATAATGTTAATTTTTAGAAGGACTAATCTGATAATACTGGTTCAACTGTGAGACCTAATGACATAAATTTTTGCTCTTCTGGGGTCTTAAAAGTAGATCTTGCAGAGAAATTTAAATAACTTGAAGTCATCCTCTTAAAACAAGTCCCAGCACAGCAGCAATTTGTGATAAAGTGCTTGGTATTAAAAAAGTTGTATGAATAAAGTAACTTGTAGGGGAGAGGTGAACTTCCAGAGATGCCCTTGGGATATGATTTCCCATTTTCTCTCCTGAACCGTAGTGCAGCACTTATTTTCTGGGTACACTGTTCTAACCTGGTTGCAACTGTGCTGGTTTGGTGTTATTTTATTGGCACAGTGTTACAGACAAACAGTTTCTAAAGCAGGAGAATTGTCAGCAAAGACTTGTAACTTCTGAAGTGCTTTTGTATTCTCACAGGCAAAAAAGATAATTTATTTAAATAATTTTTCCCCGAAATGGCTCTTGAGCAGTAAATGGCTGTTAACAAAATCTTCAGGTTGTGATGAAGGTGCATTCTTCTAAATGACTGTTGCTTAATATTTCTGAACATGGAAAGCCCTGCATCTTTTTTTTTATTTATTTTTTCCATCATCTCACTGCTGTCCTGAATAATTTACTTTTTTTATGCTGTAATAAATAAAAATGTTAATATGTTCTCACTTATTGGTGGGGGAGACAGAGAAGGGGAGAAACACACTACGTTATTGAAGTGAAAGAATGAAATTTTGATCTTCTTTTCTGTTGTTTCCTAAGGTTTGATGACCTAAAGGAGGGGGATGTAGTAAGGCACGATGGGAAGAGATCTGATGGTTACCTGGAGCACATTTTTAAACATGCTGCAAAGGAGCTTTTTGGCATGGATGTCAAGGAGATAACCTACAAAGCATTAAAGTAAGCTGGAGTTTGGAATCCTTGTTATGTAGATTGAGTGAGCTAGAACCAAATAGGGTATTTTCAGTTGGAAAGGACCCACAGCAATCACTTGGTCCAACTGCCTGAGCACTTTGGGCTGACTAAAAGTTAAAGCCTGTTATTAAGGGCTTTGTCCAAATGTCCCTTAGGCACTGAGAGCCTTGGGGCACTGGCCACATCTCTGGGAGGCCTGTTCCAGGGTTTGTCCACCCTCTTGGCAAGGAACTGGTTCCTGAAGCCCAGGAACTTCCCCTGCTTTGATTGATGCTGCAGTGAAAGCAGTTACTGCTAACCTGGTCTTTGGCTGATAGGCTCTAAACCTGCTCTACACCTGCAAGTCTCTCACTGTAAAGCAGCTCCTGCTGGTGCTCATTTTATTAAAAACTTACCTGCAGTTCCACCCCAACTTCTGCTTAACTCAGTTTAGAAAGTGGAAGAGTTCACCTTGATCTCACTGTTAAACTTGTTCTGTTCCCTTTAGAGCATCTGAATACAAACTGACACAGTTGGGTTGTTCCTCTGGGAATGCAGGGGGTTAAAATGTTCTCTGTGTATCTTGACAGGAACAAGGACTTTCAAGAAGTTACCCTTGAAAAGGATGGGGAGACAGTGCTGCGTTTTGCAGCAGCTTATGGCTTTAGAAATATCCAAAACATGGTCCTGAAGCTGAAAAAAGGAAAGTTTTTATACCATTTTGTAGAAGTCCTTGCCTGCCCAGGAGGTAAGAATAATTGTGGATCACCAGTTGTTCTGCACACATATCTTGAATCTCAAAGGAAAGCTGCCTTACAGGCAGGCACTTCATTTCATTCCCTCTTAATTCTCTTCTTAATAATCTAAAATCTCACTATTTAATGAAGGGTCTAAAACACCAATTACAGGTGCACGATTGGCTCAAAAAATGATTGAGTTTTCTAAAATTAGCCACGATGTTATTTGTTCTCTTCTGACCTATAAATAAGTACCAGCACTGTGTGCTGCCAAACCTCAGAGGAAATACTCTGAAATGGTGGTTGTCAAGGGCAAGAAAAGACAAGGAACATAATTAGGATCATAGAACCATGGAGAATGCAGAGAAAGATTGTTGATATGGAAACCTCATTTCCATTAAGATGATGTTGATATCAGAGTCACTTTAGGTAAATACAAATTATAACAGCGTGGCGGGAAGTTTAAAGAGAAAACTTCCTTTAGAGAAGTGTCAAAAAAGAATTCTGAGTTAACAAAGACTTTCTTTTCATATTCAATGCTCCATCAGCTTCCATCTTTTTAATTTGTTTTTTTTCCTAAGGGTGCCTAAACGGAAAGGGCCAGGCACAGACTGAGGATGGCAAACCAGACAGAGCCCTGCTTGCCCAGATGGAAGAGGTGTACACTGCGATTCCCGTCAGGCTGCCAGAAACCAACCTGCACGTACAGAAGATGTACCAGGACTGGCTGGAGGGCATGGACTCCAAGAAGGTCCAGGACACTTTGCACACCACGTACAGTGCAGTAAATCAAAGCACGAGCAGTTTGGATATCAAATGGTAACGAGGGAAGGTGCAGAGCTGTGCTGAGGCCACGGGGCAGCACTGGAACCCTCTGTGCAGTCGCGGCCGCTGGGCACCGGCGAGGGTGCGAGTGAGGCTCTGCCCAGCTCGGGATTGCTCTTGGGAAGAACCATTGCTTTGCAAAACCAGAGAAGTCTCCAGAAGCCCTGGTTCCTGCCACTGTCATTTAACTTGCACTGTTTGTCATTTCCTGCGTACAATGGATTTCTTCATTCAAAAACTTGATCTTGCAAGGTACATAAACCCTTTCTGCCAGGGACAGGGAGCATCATTCCTGATGAAGTTATTCCCTTAAGTGAAGGGTTCACTGCATGAAATGGGCTCCTCCAAGAGGGTGAGATGATTTTACTCTTAGGCCTGCAATGCCTGTCATCACAGGAAAACAGCCAACAGGAATCTCAGTATTGATGCAGTTGGTGTGAGGTAACTTGGGATTTACTTGCCTTGTTAAGGAAAAGGCCCTTTTAAAGGACAAGCGAGTATATGGAGAGATGTAATGAATTTCTATAAGCCTTGTATCCATAATTCAGCAAAAAATACTCAGTTCCAAACTAGCCACCACATCTTAGTGATCTAATGTCACAGAATGCTTCATAGAAACTGAACCTGGCAAGCTAATGCTAAATGGTTCCTTTAAAATAGTTCCAAATAGGTTGGTTGGTACCAAAAGAGAACTTTCTTTCCTTGTAAGTTTTCTGCCAAGCTTGCAGCCAGGAGGATTGGTGCTGCTTGCTTTGGCTTCTCTCTGAGAGTGAAAACATGCCCAGAGTGTTCTTTCATTTGTCTCCATGTTGAAAGACTTCTGCAAAAAATAACTTCCTGGGGTGCCTCTGAGAAAAAATGCTGAGCAATGCTTGTGAGCTCATCAGAGTTACAATACGTCAGCATCATGAATTTTGATGCACTTATTTTTATAAATATGCTATAGAGGTTCATTTAACAGACATTGTGAAGTGGTACTGCCATGCAGCTTGTCTGCAACTTCCCCAGTTGTCAGAGAGTTATTCAAGAATGTGATGGACAAAAGAAATTAGACTCCTGCCAGACTTCTTCAGATTTTCCTGCTAGCATCAGATCTGTTCATGATTAATGGCTGTTTGAAGCTAGCAAAGTTCTAGCTTTCCTTATGCAGCCTGAAAGTCTGGCTGGGCTTTTTTAACCATTTCATGCAGTTTGAATGAATCTTCTTGCAAATTTCTTTAATACTACAACTGCTTGTATGAGTAAGAAATCCTGCAAAAACCTGTGTGTGTTTGAAATGCACATTTAACCTGGACACAGTGGAATGGGATACAGCATCAGGGAAGGTGGGGCAAGACCTGGCACTGGCTAGACCAGGGAGGATGAAAAGGAGAGAGACAATGAAGTGTCACCCTGCTGACAAGAAATAGCTCTCTTAATTGTGAAGCTGTTAATAATTGCAGCTTTCCATTGGTCCTCCACCTAAATAACAAACCATTGCACTTGGAGGGAAGTTTTCTTTCAAGTGCAAACGAATTTGATTACTGCACTACCTGAATGCCCACAATGAGATTATGCCCATGAATTATATAAATCAGCCTTTGCAAGTTGTTCTTTGTGATAAGAACATGATATTTAACGTGGTGCAATATCAGAACATCGACAGCAATCTACCTCTGTATGGGAAGGGGGAGTCCAGGAGTCGTGGGAAGAGCTGTGTGTAGCTGGAACTGTAATAGATGTCTGCTAGAGAAAGATGGGAGTGTTGTGTGACATTTCAGAACAGATTACTTTCAGAAGCAACATACACACTTTGGTCTGATTTTCTTTATCTGCCGTGATTTCCTCCAAAAACTCCACCAGGATTCTAATGTAATAAAGTGGTCCTGTTCTGTTTGTATAGGCCTGTTTCTCTGTATATATGGTTTGTAGCTGGATGCATGTTTAAATTATATCACTGCTGCTCTTTGTACAGTGTGCTTATTTTTATATGTGCTCATACTGGGTGAAATGGTACAAAACCAGTTTGCTTTTTGGAGGAAATCTTCAGTAAACTACACAAGAGCTGCCTTGCTGTTCTGGAAGCAGAGCCCTGAACTGTTTGTACAACGTGATGGACCCTCCCCGGGGCTGGGTGGCACCTTGGCCAGTGTTTGCCTGCTGCACTGAAGGGCCTCACTCCCTGTGCTGCTGGGGGACCCCAGGAATGGGCTGGGCAGTGGGTGAAATAAATCTGCTCTGCTCCCACTGCAAGGGAAATCAGTGGCTCAGTGTCTGATATAACCTGTTTCAGTTGGATCCACCCTTTCTTCCATCTGCTCAAGTGTTTTAACCTATTGAGGTAGTTGCAGTGCAAAGAGCTGTTGATTTGTCTGCTGCAGAATTGTTTTTTAAAGACAAGGAAGGCATCTAACTGAGCTTGTAGTGGCTACACAGAATGTATTACCATTAGTGACCTAAGTAACTGAGACTTGTCTTTTTTTTTTCTTTTTTTTTGGTCAGCTTTTGTTTTATAAGACTTTTTGGAGTAAAATGTTTTAGTCTTTTAAAGGCTTTTTCTTTAAAATGCCAGTCTAAAAGGAAAGGAAAGTTCTATCCCTTAAGTCTTTCCCTCTCCACCTGCTTTCATTGACATTTTAACATATATCAGAAAACCTTGTTGCAGCTTCATATATAGTGAAATACTTGCCTGAAGTTTGATTCTGGCTTTTAAATCTGCAGTTGCAAAGTCCATTATTGTTGACAATACGTATTTGTAGCCACACTTCTGAAATTACAGCACTATTTAGTTCCCTGATCAGATTTTGGCCACTTATAATTTCTATTGCTACTGCCTTTTCAGCAACAGGAAAAGCTCCTGATGTGGCCACAGCCATACTGCTTTACCTCTCCCTTGAATGTTGTGCTGAGACAAGAGGATTTTTAGAAAATTGTAAACTGGAGGGATTGTGGGAAAGGAATTAGACACATTAAATGAATTAATAAAATTGTCTTGCGATGTTCCTGACTTGAGCATGTCAGGTGCTGGATTCTTGGGGTTATGGTACTTTACTCTGAGACTGCTCCAGCATGAAGTCCCTTTGCCTGGTGCAGGTTTCCCTCAGGCACAGCCCCTGTGTGTGTCCCCTGTGGCCAACGACCTGGGCAGCCCCGGGCTGTGCTCTCCCCCAGGGTCATGCATATACCCACATGCAGCAGTCTCAGCTGGATTATAGCTGGATGATGTTCAGTTCCCCAAACTGCAGTGCTTTGTTTTCAAATGCAGCATGCCCATGAATTGTAAATAAATCTCAGTACTCAATTCTGCGCTGATTCTGTCTCGTTCCGTGTAAAAGTTGAACTCTTTCAGTACAGCTGGTTTCACACAGGAGCTTTGGCTGGGGCACTGAGCAGGAACGCTGGGCACATCTATGGCACCAGTAACTGCATCAGCACTTTATGGGAGTTCTGGATCACAGCTGCACCTCAGACTCTGGTAAATGGAAGGAGAAAGTTGCCAGATTGCTGTAGGAAATGGCAATTTGCTCTCTAGAATTGTAAATTAATATATTGAATCCTTGCAAGGCAGACAAGCCTCTGTGACTTTAAAGCTCTTGTGCCTGGGGGCCAGTGATGTTGGTGTGTGAAGCCAGCCTGTGAGAGTGGCTGGTTGTGCTGAGGTTACTGGATAGAGTAGGTTAAAACACTGGTGCACAGCGAAAGATCTTTCTTTCTGTGTGGCCTGATCCAACAGCTGGGGAAAGGATGAAAATTAGCTCTGACATAGACAAGGGATTTATTTCATCAGGAGGTTATGTGAAAAGTTAATGAATTGAGCAAAAATTTCCGTATGTTCTCTTGAGCAGTTGGGACCTGGATTTCTACTAAATAATAACTCCATTTGAAGGTGTTCTGTGGTTTTTTTTTCAAGGGCCAGCAAGGTAGGGTTACCTGGCCAGAGGAAAAGGAGGAGGAGGAGGAGCTGTTGGCACAGAGCAGGCTTGTTCCTGTTGCTGTGTAAACAAGTGACTAGTAGGACAGGTTTGGAGGAGGGGAGCCAAGGTGTTAAGATGTCCTTAGCTACTCCGGAAATGAAAAATACTGAGGGTTTGTGTCAGAAAAGCAGAGGGAATATCCAATTAAATTGTGCAGAGTTCAGTCTGTGATATCAGATCCACTCCAAAGCCACTGCATTTCTGCCCTTATTTTCCAAGTCAGTAGTTGGGTGCATCTGAAAAATAATGTCCAAATTCTGCACATCTGCCTGATGAAATTTTCCACAGTGTAAATGCCTTTCCCCTGCCTCCCCCCCCCCCCCCCGCCAAAAAATACTTCATGTAAAACAGCAGTATAATACAATGAAGGACCTAATAAAAACGTAGTAAGAATGATTTAAAATCTTTTGTTAAATTCATTGCACTGAAGAAAATGGGGCAGAGCGTGACGCAGTTGAGGTCACGGTACCCCTGTGGCTCCGAGCTCCTGGAGCGGCACCGCGGTCCGGTCCGACCCTGCCGCACTGGGAGGCAGCAAAAGCCAGACCTGGGACAGGTTCTACCGAGATTTGAACTCGGATCGCTGGATTCAAAGTCCAGAGTGCTGACCATTACACCATAGAACCGGGTGGTGCCTCGTGCCCCGTACAGCTCCCTTAATAAATCCACAGCAAACAAATCCCGCTGGGAATCACTGTCCTTTCTGCCCTTGAACCTGGGATGACCGACAGGAATTGAACGCGACCTAAATATTCGTGTTTGTTCCGAGTTTCTGCAATATTCGTCGTCTTCACAGAATCACGGAGTAGTTTGGGTTGGAAGGGAACTTAAACATCATCCAGTCCCAACCCCCTGCCATGGGCAGGGAGACCTTTCACTAGCCCAGGTTGCTCCAAGCCCTGTCCAACCTGACCTTGAATATTGCCAGTGATAAAGCATCGAGTTTCTCTGGGCAGCCTGTGCCAGGGCCGCGCCAGCCTCACAGGGAAGAATTTCTTCCCACTATCCCATCTAATCCTCCCTCTGGCAGTGGGAAGCCATTCCCCCTCGTCCTGTCACTCCAGTCCCTTGTCCAAAGTCCCTCTCCAGTTCTCTTGGAACCCCTTTAGACACCGGAAGGTCACCCTGGTATAATGAGGGCAGAAAGCAAACAGCAACACTGGGAGAACATCTGCTGTCAGAGACACCCCAAAACCTCATGCCTGCCCCAGAGCTCAGCAGCTGCCACCAGCTTTGCTGATGCAAAATTTAGAACTGTGTTTCCACACAGGCGATTCAAAGCACAGAAATAAAAGGAAACAATATGCTGTGACACGTCTGAGATTCTTCAGATTATTTGTGTGAGAAACTACTAACCTGGCTGCAATAAATAATAGATACGGGGGGGGGAAATACCAGGAAAATTGTCTGATTGATTACTCTTCTGCTTTAGATTCGTTTTCCACGTAGCATGGGATGTTTATGGCATTCTAACAGTCCATGAAAAACGCCTTGAAGTCACTTTCCATGGCTCTGAGCACTAGAAAAACCTGCCTGCGGGCAAAAATGTTCAGGTTCCACCGAGATTTGAACTCGGATCGCTGGATTCAGAGTCCAGAGTGCTAACCATTACACCATGGAACCACACAACGTGATCTCCCGAACCGCGTGTACTGAGCCAAATGCAAGGAAAAAGAATTCTATATGATTGTTCTTTTTATGGATCCATAAAATCCAGAATCCCTGCCGTTTTTCTTTCATGTATTCTGCACGTACTCACTCCATGTAAGAATTCCACTGTTTATTCCTCACATTCTACAGCCCTGAAAACAATGCCCATGGAGAAGCACTGTGGCATTAAATAAGTTCACAGAGCCTTTCCCTCAGATCATGCGATCCAGAGGCCAAATACAGACTTTCAATACCACGGGCGTTAACATTTAAGTTTTCACGTTTGTGTTTTCCTTTTGCTTTCCTGCATTTTGTGCCGAGAGTCTCCTTGCTATGTTTGACATTGCCACAATGTTACATTTAAACAGGCAAGACAGGGAAAAACTACAAATGTACGCAACGAGCTTATTACAACTAATTAAAGACACGGACCTCCTGGAGCGGATGCAGACGAAGGCATGAAGGAGCTCGGAGGGCTGGAGCACTTCTTCTATGAGGAAAGGCTGAGAGAGCTGAGGCTGTTCAGCCTGGAGAAGGCTCCAGGGGGACCTTTCAATATATAAGGGAGCTTTCTTATGAAAGAAAAGAAGAAACTTTTTACCCCAAGGGTGCTGAAGTACTGGCACAGGGTGCCCAGAGTGGTGGCAGATGCCCCATCCTTGGAAACATTCAAAGCCGGGTTGGGGACGGCTCTGAGCAACTTGGTGTGTCCCTAACCATGGCAGGGGGTGGGACTAAATGGCCTTTAAGGGTCCCTTCCAACCCAAACCATCCTGTGACTCCACGAGACCTTCCAATGGCACTGGAAGAAACGCTGTAGGCATCACACTGTGCAGTGCTGTGCCCGTCCTTACTCGCACCCGCTGCACTGCATGTCGCCAAGAGTGTTTAGGAAAAACAACTGCCCTTGCACCAGCAGCACCACTGTCCCCACACCCAGAAATAACCAGCTGAGAGGACGGAGCCGCCGGGCGCTGCGCCGTGAGACGAAGGAAAAAAACCCAAAAACTTCTTGCTAGCAGAGGATGGTTTCGATCCATCGACCTCTGGGTTATGGGCCCAGCACGCTTCCGCTGCGCCACTCTGCTACTCACACTCATAGTTCTTCCCATTGCAGCTTAGAACAAAGAGAGCTATACAATCCTCGCTCTTCACCCTTCATGTACGGACGTTCTCTCCCCGTCCCTGCAGCCACGCGGCCCCGCTACAGCTGCCGTGTGCCGAAGATACACTCGAAATATGTAAGGAGTAATGGTCATAAACTAAACCACAAGAAGTTTCTCCTCAGCAAGAGGAAGAACAACTTCACGCTGAGGGTGGCAAGAGCGCTGGAACGGCTGCCCAGGGAGTGGTGGAGTCTCCCTCTCTGCAGACATTCAAACCCACCTGGACGCGTTCCTGTGTCGCCTGCTCCAGGTGAGCCTGCCTTAGCAGGGGGCTTGGACTACGTGATCTCCAGAGGGCCCTTCCAACGCGAACGATTCTGTGATCCAGTGAAACAACAAATGGCTTCAATTACCCGCATATCGCCAGGTCAGCAATATTAACTAATTTAGGTACAAACCACCGATGTGTCACCAAAAAGTGTCACATCGTCAGCTGCGCAGAGCCGGATGTCGCTCTGAAGCCCGCCGGGGGTAATTGACACGGAACGGACCCGTGCGGAGCCCCCGAGCACCGCCCCCGCCCCAGAGTGCTTTGCACATATTTGCATACAGCACTACTATTTGCATAACACGGGTTAAGCCGCATTTGGGGTCTTTTTCCCCCCTTCTCCGCCGCCCCCTGCCCGCCAGACCCTCGGTTCGGCCGGGGTGCTGTGTACGGCTGCTGCTGCTCCCACCGGCACCGCTGGATTGTCTCACGCTGGGTCACCCTGACCTTGCGCAGCCGGGATCCTGTGGGTACAAATAACTCCAGGGAGCTTACGACCATCGTGCTCGCTTCGGCAGCACATATACTAAAATTGGAACGATACAGAGAAGATTAGCATGGCCCCTGCGCAAGGATGACACGCAAATTCGTGAAGCGTTCCATATTTTTTCCCCACTCCCATCCAGCCCTCCAACCCTGGAAGAGGAAGCTCAGTGGTGACCTTAGATGAAGAGCGGGCTCCGCTCGCAGGTAACAGCGACAGGAGGAGAGATGGCCTGGAGCTGCACCAGGAGAGATTTAGGTTGCACATCAGAAAGATTTTCTTCATGAAAAGTGTGGTTAAACGTTAGAATGGGCTGCCCAGGGTGGAGTCACCATCCGTGGAGGTGTTGAAGAAACAACTGGACATTGCACTCAGTGCCATGGTCTGGTTGACAAAGTGGTGTTTGGTCATAGGTTGGACTCAATGATCTCAGAAGTTTTTCCAATGTAATTGATTCTGTGACCCTGTGAGCCCCCTCTGGCGCCCCACCAGCTCCCAGCCCTCCGAGCTCCTTCATGCCTTCGTCCGCACCCGCTCCAGGAGGTCCGTGTCTTTAATTTGGTTTAATAAGCTCGTTGCATACATTTGTAGTTTTCCCTGTCTTGCCTGTTTAAATGTAACATTGTGGCAGTATCATACCCCCAGAGACACAGCCAGGATGACAGTGGGTCTCTTACTCCTTTCCTACTGCTCCCATGCCAAGGTCCTGCTGGCCCTGAAGGCACAAGGACGGGCACTGAGGTCCCAGTGCCTTGGGAGGGTGTCTGACCTGGCTCAGCTCCTCGCTGCACTGCACAGAACGAGTTCTGCCCAACAGATCCAGAAGCTCAGGGCTGTAGCCTGGCTGGATCCAGAAGTTTTCCTTAGTCCATGCACTGACTGCAGTAACAAATTCACTATGGTTGCTGCAGAGCATTGACTCACAAACGAGAGTGTTTGTCATGACCTTTCTGGCGCTCCAGGGACTTGCCTCCAGACTCAGATCATTCTGCTTTTTGTATTTCATCTTCTCCTCATTATCCCTTGCTTCCTCTGCACGCAGCACAGTGCAGGTTCTGGCACTGCCAAGCTCTCCTGACCACTGCATGGCACACGTGTCAATGATGGGCATTCCCTATTTCTCACTATTTCCTTCTGAGGATTGTCTCCCCAAAATGGTTTTGTTTTCATGTAGGGTGTCTTAAGCATAGCAGTGGGACTCTGCTCCACAGAACAGCAAATCCCCCTGGGCATTGCTTAGGTGCTTCCATGATGGAAGGAGTAGCTCTTGCTCAAGAACTGCATGTTCTGTAATTCACATTCTTTCTCCACACTACAGAATCTCACTCTTGTGGGACTCAGTGCTGGCTACCAAAAGAACAGGGCAAGATTTGGCAAAAAGAGCACCACTGAAGGCACAGGTACAACCCAGAGTTACCAGGGGCCAAAAAGCTTAAGTTCCTTTGTCTAGAGGGTGTGTAGCAAAGCACAGAATCGAGATGGACTGGTTCTCTTACAGATCTACAGCTACCGTAAGAAAAAGGAGAGTTATTTTTGGAAGGTCTTTTATGAAGAGGTAGTGCTTTTTTGGCTTTGGCATTGGGGATTTTGTTTTTATTCAGGCTGAATCCTGGGATGGGGTGAGTGAAGCTAAATGAGGTGGATACTTTTTGAAAGAAAAAGCAGAACAGAGGCAGATGGTGAGGGGGAGAAAACAAAAATAGGAAACACGAAACAAATATATTGTTAGAGATGCCATTTTTCTGTAGTAAAAATGCTTTAGCTTCTTGGTTTGATTGACTGTTCCTTTTTTTTTTACTTCATGTTTTCTGCATGTTTTATTGCACGTTAGGTACTACACAGCATAATTCTGTTTCTTTCAAAGATAAAAATTATTCTTTTCAGATATGATGATAACAGATAAAATAAGTTTTTAAGCTCATGTGAAAGAATTCAAGTGTGATGAATCATCCAACTGCAGCAGTGAAAAATAAATGTGAGGAATTCTACTCTGGTATTACTTGGATTACACTGCTCAAGGTGCTGTCAGAGAGCAGATCTTGACTTCACTTTTCTTAAAATCTCTTAGAATAAAGTAGTTCCTGTGTTATATCATGAAGGCCCAAATGACCAGGAGCTCAGTTTGGAAATGAGTGTGCTCTCTGAAAGCCTCCCCCTTTAACTGAGTGTCAATTCATCTTTCACATTCTGTTCTTAACAATTTGAGGTGTTCTGAAAGCACTAAGGACCCAACACAAGCAAAGTCTCCTGCTGGAATGAATCATGTGGTGATAAACCTTGTGGTTTTCAGTTTTCAAGTTTATTCTTATTCCTATTTATGAAATAGTTGCTTTGATTCTGTTTTGGGTTAGAAACAGATCAGTTACAAGATGAGAGATGGTCTTTGAAGGGCTGATTCATGCCACTGCTGTGCTGTGTCTTTTAATGGGGTGTCAGTACTGCACTGGGACATGGAAACAAATGAGTTTGTGCCAGTGCCGTAACTCCCTTTTTGTCTAGAAATAACAATTATGTAACAAATGCAAAAAGCAAAGTGAAGACTCCCTGCAGTTGGACATTATGAAGTCCAAAATATTAAAGAGGGGTCTAAAAGGGTTTCTGTTCCTGGGGTGTACACACACCTGCTTAATGAGATGGTTTGGATTCACCCTCAACTTCCAAGTCCTTAAATCATGGATAATTGAAATCTGGGAGAGCACCCAGTGCAAGGTCTGAGCTTCCCGTGCATTCTGGAAACAGGCTACTTGGCTAGATCAACTTGGTCTCTGTGAGGGTTTTACTCTATTACACAGATACATTAATTACTATATGAAGTTTGCATTGGCATTTCCAGGGAGCAGTTTCTCAATCCCATCTCACAAATACTCATAAAACACAAGATAAATGGGGTACTTAAGCATGTTGCTGGGTTAACTGATGACTCTTGTAGCAACACGGGGCATTTTGAAATGAAAATTGCATTTCAGGAGGCAGAAGGCTTCTGGGGTTTGTAAGGTGCATTATTGCCATGCTTACTGCTGGGAGCTAGATGAGAAGATGTTTGCTCTGGAAACCACTGAAGCACAGTGAAATATTCATCAGCAGAAAGGTGATAGCACAGCCAGGATTTTCAGTGGATGGAAGGGGAGTGAGCTCATGTAATGTAGCTGTGAGACTGCTATACAAACCTCTATAAATAAATATGTAAATATATCCATAAACTATATAAACCTCTGAAATTCCTTCCTGCGTGGCCGCAGTTTGGGACTGGGAGGAGGCAGCTTCTGCACCTGGTGCCCTCAGTTCCACATCTGTGCACTGCTGCAGAAAACAAGCCTCAACCCTCAGTGGGCCTGGAGCATTGGCCTTGGAATTTCATTCCTGAGTAGCAGCTGCTGCTCTGTTAAGTCACACTTCCTTGTACCAGGAATGCTGTTCATTTCGGGACCTGCGCGAAACTGCTCAGGGGCAAAATATTCACCTTGCTGACAGAGATGTCCACGTGGTAAAACCAACATTAATACAAATATTGGTGGGATTGAAGGCATTCCCGTGCTGTGTCTGTCACACAGACAGGATCAGCTCAAGCAGCTGAAATAAACACAGGCTGGCAGATCCTAATGGGATGAAAAGAAAAAAAAAAAACTCTCACAAATATGGCAAATATACATTAACACAATGGCTTTGGATTTTTTTCTTATGTAGTTATTTATTTTTGAAGACACTGACCTCTGTTTTTCCATGCTATTTTTAACTTCATTAGCATGCATAAAAGCAGTAGCTTGCTTAACTTAGCTGGCATAAAAGGTGAGTTGCTGCATAACTGGTTTCGTTTCCAAATTACTTGGTAGAAATAAATGTTGTTTGTACCCTCTTGCTTCTCCCAGCAGCTTTGTGCTTTCAAAATAAACAGGAACCTTAAGCATACAACAGGTTCTGGTGTTAATACAGTTCTGTTCTTTGGAATGTGAATCTATTTACACAAACAGTAACTATATTTGTGAAGGCAATCAGAAAAACTAAATATGAAAAGCCTCTAAAATAGTCCTATTTACTTGGAAACAGTATCACAGTAGGTATTTTACAGAAATAATGGTGAATGATGAGAAATTATATTTAAAATAAATGGGTAAAGTGCAAGGGATTATCTTTACATATATGTGTCATTGAGAATTTGGGCTATTTCGAGCAAAACTATAATCAAGCTACAATAATTCTTTTAAAATGTACTTCTCTGTGAACTCACATAGTAAAATGTACTATGAAAATCTGCTCAGAGGCCGAAGCTGTAAATGATAAAAGAAAGTGAAATAGATTTCAGGAAGTGATGCTCTTTTCTTCAGTTCTTTAATTTTCAAGTTATGTAAATGTTGGACAACAAACAAAAAAATCTGTTTTGGTTATTCAGCTGATTCAGAAAATGCAAATAAATATTTTTATAAGCCTTCAGTCCTCTGCTAGTTCTTGAGCCAACTTGTTTGACTTGTTACTGTGACTGTACCAAAGCTTACAGAAACGATAAAAAAATAAACTGGCAGGTATGATCGTCCCTCTCGTATTTAGGTAAAATTGTTCATAAATATTGCTGGCTAACTTAGTCTGCGTTTTGAGTTATTTATTTAAAAACGCAGGCAGTGCCAGCAGGAGTGTGTGGAGGTGCCAAGGACCTGCTGGAACGCAGGCTGTGTACATGTCACTCTTGGAACACGTTCTGACAACACGGGTCCCAAATTCTCACTGCATTTTCTTTCTCTTTGTGTCACTGATTTAGCATTTTAACAGGTAGGTCGCATTTCAAACATTATTTGCTCTTCAGAGGAAAATTCTCGTTTTGTCTCTGAATCTGGCCTTTCAGAAGGTAAGATAACCACACAGTATTTTGGATATTCTTCCCGCGAATTGCTGCTTGGGAAAACAGTTGATTTTTTATTTTGCATAACACACGTGATTGAAGTTTGTTATTAAACAAATACTAAAAAACATATTGGGTTACCTCATCCTCTGGGCTTCAGTGATGGGCTGAGAACAGTTTTTACCTGATCGCCACTGGCTGTCCCCTCAGGACGAGACTGGAGTCACTGCCCAGACTTAACACTTAAACCCCCATTATTTACCCATTTTTCTTAAAAGCGGGGCCGGGCCCCTCCCCGCCCTCACGTCATCTGCGCGCCATCAGCGGGCGCCGGCGGTCACATGCCCCTTGTTTACCTCGGTCACTGCCGGTGGTGGCGGCGCTGCCGCGGGTGAGGGACCGACCGCCCGACCACCCACCCCGGAGGGGCCGGCGTGTGAGGGACCGACCCACCAACCAACCAACCAACCAACCGACCGACCGACTGCCCACCCCGGCGGGGCCAGCGTGTGAGGGACCGACCGACCGACCGACTGCCCACCCCGGCGGGGCCAGCGTGTGAGGGA
>VZRS01003598.1:104-20356 GCA_013398055.1 Ifrita kowaldi | reverse complement strand
CGCTGGTGCTCAAGCGGCATCAGGAAACCCCCTGATACATGTCAGGACCAAGAAACTCAGCTTTCTTTGAAATCACTTAGATTCTTAATTGTAGTTAGTCATTTGTTAGTTGGTACACACCCTGTTTTTTGTTTTTTTTTTTTTATTATTTCCTTTTAGGACACCTTATGACTAATAAAAAGCTATGAGTAAAAGTCTGAAAGAATGGGCTAGCAACCTCCTTTGTGCAAAGAATAGGATGTATAGCATAAGCTGACTTTTTCATGTCCTTTGATGGAGGGAGTCCAGAGTCTTGTTCACTTGTTCTGGCCTCTCAACATCCTTCCAGATAGCGTATTGCAGTTACACAACAATGATGAGAAAATATCTGTGGCTGCATTTGGTTACAGAAAAAACTGCAAAAAAATGGATTCTCCCATCTCTCAGAGAAGTTGTTACAAGAAACACCCATGCTTGGTGTTTCTTCTAACAGGAGATCAAAGAAAGGACAGTAATGATTTTGGGGAGTAAAAGAGAAGAGTGAAGCAGAAGGAACATTTTTTCATGTTAGGATGACTCAGAGGAGATGCAGTGACACACCTTCTTAGGGCAAGAAGTCAATATTTAGAGAAAGTTTCCCAGCTGAGTAATCCAGTCGCCTGATTCTCAATTGCCCAACAACTTGCACAGCCATTTGCAACAGGGCACAATGAAGGTAAGATGCTACAATGGGACTGAACTGTAAGTGACATAATATGAAGGACAATAAAGAGTTTGGCCCTGAATATGAGCAGTACAGGGGTTAACTTCCATTACATTTAACTAGTGCTATCACCATTAATTTCCTGTACATAGACAGCTGAAGACATTCTTTTGATTTCAAGTTAATTAACATATAACTATTAATCTGATAGGATACATCTTTGTCCTCTTGATCACAGTTTGGGTGCCAGCACCAATCATCATCTGTGTGTTTTAATTTCTTGCTGTTCTCTGGAAGCAAATTTAGCTTTGCAAACCTGTCAATGGAATGAATGGCTGGCTAGTTTTCCCGTTCTGTGTATTTCATTCATTTGATAACACACTGAGAACATTTTGGAAATCTTTTTTTCCCACCGCACTCCTTCCCCCTCCCCTTTAAGGGGGTTTCAAGGTAGAAGTCAAGGACTCTACATCAGTCATAAATTTATACCAACTCTTCAATAGAGAATGTGAAAAATTAAAATTTCCAAAAATTGGAAAACTTATAAACATTTTGTGACAGTTCCCCAGACAGATTTGTCTCACTTTGGTTGCTGGCATTTAACAGAACAGAATTCTTGCTACTGACTACAGTAAAGTGTGTCCATTTCACTGATACAGGATCTTGAACTTCATCAGCTCCCCATGATACTCCTTACACTGTGTGATATCTACTGGATATCACTGTTAATATTATTTTTCACTTTACATTTGTCAAGTGATTACTTTATAACACTTGGCTGATACTTATCCATTTTCTTTAGATGCTTATGAATGCAAACATCTTTATATCCAGGTTCTCAAATACTCAAGTAGACAGCCCACAGTTAACTTTAATATTGAGAAACATGCAACTAAATTTTCAACTAAATAGATATGAATTAGGAGGTAACAGCAAATCTACTAATCAAACTAGGAAGGCCTTTAAATTTTCAAAACCTTCCACATCCATACAGAAAAGTATTTGAGTATATTTTTGGTAACTGGGCTGCTTTGGCATGACAACAGAATACTAAGTATGCTTTTGCAACATGGAACGAATAGGAAAAATATATGCTTTTTTCAGATCCCATAGCTAGGATGAAAATTCTTCTATTATCAACTGTATGAACTATAGATTTCATACTCCGTATAATTTATGAATCAATTGCTGCTTTTAGGTAACAGTTAAAAAAGAAAATGGGAGGAAAACAGCAGATAACGTTCATACTACTACTGTGGGGTCACTTAAGTGACACAGTTGTGTTCTGCATTCTGATTTAGCTACACTTCTTATGGCAGTTCCATCAGGGAAAAAGAGCACAGTATCTGTCTACCAATCTCTGCTCCAGTAAAGAAGCAGAAATATGCATCTAGCCAGGTGCAAGATGGTTCTTGACTACCTCCAGTGAAGGAGACTCCATTCCCTCTCTGGGCAATCTGTTCCTCTGCTTGATCACCTGCATAGTAAAGAAGTTCTTCCTTGTATTCAAACAGCATGAGACTGTGTTGAAGAGGGAAAGAGCTGCATTTTAAGCCTTCCAGATACATAAGGGAAAGTGCATAAATTCAGTGCAGAGGTTGTCAAAAGCAACAAACCAAAACAACATTGAAAATAATATCAACAGCAATAATTTTGCAGTACATTCAGTTTGAGTCTGTTCCCTTTGCCAAAAAATGTATTTGTCCAGTCAAAAGAGAGTCTATGAAGCTATGAAAAAAATAAAAGCTCCTTAAATCTGGAATTAAGCTCTTTTAAGGGGAATTAAAACCAGAAATGAAGAGAAAAAACTTATTTTCTACATCATTTCTTACAGATCAGAAAAAGAAGTCTTTCTAAAATATTTTACCATTACAAAGAAAATGATAACTCTAACCTGTATGGCTTGATCCAGTTATTAATATAGTGGAATTGTAGGAGGCTGGTGCACCTCTGCCTCTGCTCTACCAGAGACCCAAAGTCTGAAAAACTGGAATACCAGCACTGGCATTCTTGGCTTGGCTTTCCACCCCCATTGTTTATGGTTTTTTTGAAGATACCAAGAAGGTCAAAGAAAGGTTTTTGCCAAGAAGTGGGGTTTAAGTTGGCAGTTTGACTTGATAATTGTTTGCTTAGCCTCTAGGCAAAGGCAAAGCAGAAATCAGAACTAGTCTTGCTTTTAGCAATGGGAATTATAGAAAAAGACAAGATAGGAAAGAGAGGGTGAAGGAGTGAGTGCAGCCATAACTGACACATGGGCAAAATAATTGAAAAAAAAAAAAGCAGAAGATGCTTTGGTTGCTTCCTTTTCCATGAGATGTATTGCTGTCCCTTTAAGTCTACATCCCTTTTTGGCACATATACCAGGGAAAGCATTGCACTTTATTGAGGAAGTAATGCAAACTTACCTTCATTTGGTTACCATGGATATGTCACTACATGAGACAAAGCTTAAAATTTGCATTGCAAACAACCAGGAGAAGTGGACACACAATATGATATTCTGGCAAAAGACTGTCTCAGGATCTTCCTTGTGACTGATCACAAGTAAAAGAACCACCAGCTTTGGGTCTGCATTTTCTATGAAGAGAAAAAAGGTAAGGGATGTTGCATTTCAGATGAAAAAGGAAGAGGCAGAATCACTCACATTTGCAGAACAATTGGCATTTCTTGTACTACCTAGTGTGAAATAGCTAACAGATAGGTATGACAACAATTCAGTTTTCTGTCTTTTTCCCTGTGGGATACTAAAGCTAAATGAATATGCTGGTAACCTGGACTAAGTAATTTTCACAAGCACTGAAATGGCTTAAGAAACAGCCAGATCTTAGGATTGTCGGGCTTTTTTGCAATAGTTTTTATCTAGCTGAGTGTCTTCTTCATTCTGCAGAAGTACTGTATAAAATACCTTAACTTTGTTACAGAAAGTCCAGTTAAATGAGCAGTTCCCTAAGCAGACCTAGTTGGAACCAGTGCAGAACAGTTATCAGGGAGGAGGGAAATTGTCTTGTTTCCCTAAAAGAAATCATGGATGATTGTTTGGCTGTTAGATTGTTAGATTGTTAGTATTTTTATTATTACTTCTTTAAACTCTGCCAGATATATAGTCATATATCATTTTTATTTCAACTGACATGGAATACAAATGGTGTGCTCCCTGCTTCCACGGAGAGACTTGGCCAAAGTGCCATTGGTTTGGCAAAAGCAGAACTGGATCCCAAATGGTTCATTCACATATATGAATCAAGAGTTTCCTTTCCAGAGGATCTTAGGCACAGATTAACCAGAATAGTAGATCAGATGTTGAGCAAAAATATTTTCTTCCCTTAGCACTGGACTAGGCACTTCTCTGATGGGGCTAGAGCAGCTATATCATTCCAAGATACTCTTCTTGTCTCCCCACTTCAGGAGAGTGGCCCACAACTGGTGACAGGGCACCAGCACCATCTAAGTAGGTTTCCTTTGATAAGAAGGGTGCAATCAGACCTCTTTGTTCTCACACCATCATTCTCTGTGGGTATGGGGCACTAATTGGAACCACCAACCCTTCAGTTGCTCTCATAAGGGTCCATGAAGTAATAGATTTGCACCAATATAAACCCACTTACATCAGTGGATTTGTTTCCTATTGCTGTCTGCAAGTGAGAGAAGCATCAGCCCCAAACATCTTTGCCTTTTCCCCTTCTTCCAAACCAAGCAGCTGGCACCATGCCTATCCTTGAATGCATTTTCTATCACTGTTGTCATGGGGAGCTCAAGCCCACTGCCATTGTGCCTCTGAGCAAATACTGGAAGAAAAGAAGAGGGATCTTGACAAATGGATGAAATTACGTCTTTGCTCCTCTGTCCCACCTCAGTATGCTCCTTGAACTGAGACCCCTTAGCAGTCATATATACCCTTGAGGCCAGTTTTAGAAGTGGACAGCAACATCACCAGACCAAGATCTTCAGATACCCTGAGGATTATTTCAGGCATTTAAAGTAGCCCTAATACTGACTACTGATGGGACAAATTTTGTCAGGCCTTTCAGTCATTGTGTTGCTGGTGAAAGAGACAGAGAAGGGGGCATGTATAAAACACAGAAATATTGCCCTAGCCTCATGTTGCCTATGTAAGCACAATTGGACACATGCTTCATTCTTTCTCTACCCTTTCAGAGCACCTGACAATTAAATAAAGCCCTGGGTGTACTATTTCCTCTTCCCTTTCTGCACTAGCCCACAAAGCAAGTCAACAAGGGAGAGGGATGATGATGGAACTTGAAATGGAGGCAAACAGCTGAACCAGCAGCAATCCCTGCATGCCTACAACAGCTCTCCAGGGTTTCAAGTCCTCAGCCTACCCTTGCAGCAGTACAGAGTGGGGGTGTGTTGCCCATGGGCCACTCATAATGCTCTTCCATATGCATTCTGCAGCAGCAAAAGGAAAGCATAGAAAATTCCAGTGCCAACCTGTCCTGTTAAGCCAAAGCAATCACAAATCTTTACTATGTGCAAGTCTCCTTGAAAACTAAACTTAGTATTTTGTTTACCATTAGTCTCATCCTCCTGCCCTGTGGGATCCTTTCCTTCCTCTGCTACAAAATTTGTTTGGAAACAGTTTTCTTGGCATTTCTTTAAACAATAGTGCACCAGACAGTAGACATGAGAGAGGTAGTCAGGATGGTAAGTCTCTTGAATGACAAAATGACATACAGTGAACTACCTATAAAAAGTACTGTCTTCTTTAATGTCTGAAAACATGTTTGGGCTTTGTCCTCCAATCAATGGGTCTATTCCCTCTGTGTGCTAAATCTTCTGTTTATTTTATTAAAAACCATAATCTTACTTTAATTCTATTAATCCTCCACAACGTCAAGGGGAATGGCAAAAACAGCATTCCCTGTCTCCTCATATCAGCATGACAATGACATCTATATAATAATGCTGAGTCTATAAGAGGCAGGTGTTCTGCTATTTCCATTCCCACCAGTTTCAGGAGAGTTACAGACACATATTCTAGAAGAGGCAAATGGCCTGGTTGTTTTTATTTTTAGCACTTTCAGAGCCAGGAATAACTGCCCTCATTCTTATGGACAAAGCTAAATTTGCAGAACTGAAATTTAGAACAATTTTTTCTTCTTGATAAAATTAGTCTCTGTAAGTCATAAAGGTTACAGCAATAGTTAAGTGTACTGGCCCCTTGCAATGTAAAATGAGTCCTGTAAGGACTCATTTCAAGGTATAGCACCAGTGCAAACTATTTTTACGTTTGTTGCTATTTCTAGCAATACAGTTCAAGTAGAATCTGGTTCTCACCAAACTTTTTATCCCTAGCTCATCCTTACATATGAGCTGAGACTTCTTATTAGAAGATAATGGTTCAAAAAGCCATTATAGGATGAATATGCATTTCACTAATATCTCAATAACGGTTTAACACAGAGAAGCAAACACTGATTCAGCTTGCTTGCAGCTAGTACTACACAATTTTGTCATGTCAGCAGATTCAGATAACTTCAGGTTGGTTCACAGGCAGTCTGGCTGACTTCAGTCAGAAGTCAGCATGCTTGGTGTGTGTCAGTTTATAAGGAAAGAAACCAGATGAAGTTGATCTTGTGTTTCAGATTAGAAATACTACAGGTTCACCAGAATTGGTCTGACAAGTGTTTAACCACAATTACTCCTTTTTTCTCTCTGCAGTACAAAGTTTCAACTGATTTCTTTTTTTTTAGTAGATGGGTTTTGTCCAAAATTACTCCTGATTTAACTGATGGTCACTTCAGGTCTAATTCTGAGGCTACAAAAGCAAATTGAAAGTTACCCACTGAAAATTTGGTTCAGGCTTCATTCACATCAGACTCTGCTAGCCTTCATGAACATTAACTTTGCCCATCTGTGAACTGGCACAGGAGACCCTGAGGGCAAACATTTTACTCCTCTGTGTTGATAAGAGTGTATTTTGCATACTGGAGTTGGCAGGGCAGACAATGTAAGCACGTGTAATCTTTTGTGTCATAGGCCAGATTTTTTGTCCCTTAATCAAGCAGATATTTCATTTAAGCAATTACTAATCCTATCTCTATGTGTGAGAAAACAAGGACTATAGTTAATAAGTCAGTAACTTAATCTGACTTTATACAAACCAATAAAACTACACAGCTCACTATCTTAGTGTATATTTAATTACTCAGTGACTTAAGTATCAAGCTTTAGCCGCTGGTAATGGCGCTGTCCTATGCACACGGAATAATACGGTATGAGAGACTGTCCTGCTGTGTTAAACACACCTCCCCTCTCTATTAAATGTATTTGAACACAATGGGACAGCAGAGAAGTAGTTTTGTCCTCCAAAGATACTTCCCTTGGCATCACCGTTCTGCCAGCAGTGCTTCTCTGGAGTAGGCTTACAAAACACATGCAGCTTCAATAAAGAATAAGGGAAAGTAAATAAGTCTTACCAGTGCCAGCACAGGTACTGCAGAGCATGCCCTAATGCTTCTACAGAAGCCAGAGTAGGGACAAGTGAGAGTCTACAGCAGCTCTCTTATCTCAGCTTTACAGCTCTGAAAAACTCTCACAGCTTTCCTGTTTCTAAAGGAGAGAGAACAAACATTTGCCTAACATGGACTGATATTTTCATAATCTCCACCCACTAATGCCCAACCTCCCTGTTTTTCAAATACGCTTTGTCTCCTCTGTGGCATGCAAGTGTTTTCAAGAACAGATATGTTCAGCAAGTTTTGTATTGTCGAGTTCTTCTTAAAGTGATGTGAGAAGTTGATGTGGCACAGACTTCAGGGCCTTTGACAACGATTTTGAGTGCTGCCATCCAGCTGATGACAGCCATCCTTACTGTACACAGACATACATGAATGCAAAACACTCTAGACAATCCTGGGGGGTGAGGCAGAAACAGACTGGGAAGAGGTCCTAACGACATCCAAAACTGGATTGCCTTAAGACTGACAGTTTCACAGTCTTCGACAGGTATGAAGGACCAGATATCTGCGAGAAGCCAGCCTATCCAACTGTCAGTCAGGAGACCAGGGATGGTGGCAATCGCAGAGTTTATCAGAACAGACAAATTCCTTATGCCGTCATGCATACATTCATGGAAACAGCACAAAGTTCTCTCAAACATCAATCCCAATAACAAACAAGACTTTAAAAAAAAATGAGGTGAGCTAGCAAAAAACAAACTCAGCACTGGAAAACGAATTAAAATTACATAGTTAAAGTCTACAAAACTGCTCTGGTCAGACTTGAAAAAAACCTAACAGCCCGACAAACAAATAATCCAAGCTCATAAAGCTGCTCTCAGCAGCACAATATTCCCAAATACACAACTGCTGTACGGTTTGCCACTTCAGCTAAGGTCCAGACCACTTTCAATAGTCCCAGTCTATCAGTGATATTGAGCAGACTAGTTAGCATGTGTATCACTCAGGGCAAGTCTCATATCATCAGCCTCTAAAACTAAGTGCTTTGAGCAAGTAATTTGATTTCTCTGTCACTACATAGCACCCCTTGTAAGTTGAGAGTTTAGCAACTTGGCACATCTATATTAAGGTATGCATACCACTTTACTTAGTTATTAACACTATATATTCCATATGGCCATATAAAGTCATTCCATATGGCCATATAAAGTCATTCTTCATGGGAGAAGGAGGGGTGAAATATCTTCTCTCAAGCACATGCTATGAAGTTGGAAAGCAACACTCATGAAGGAAAGGATGCCCTCAAGCAGTATTGATGAAATAGCCAGACCATGAAACTGTGGTCAGGAAGATTGACTAAAACAATATAGAGACTAGAAAAAAATCAGATCAGGGAAAACCTAGGAATCAAATCTAGAGATCTGGAAGTCCTGGAGGGGAGCTACTTATGTGTGAATACACATAAATAACACAGGATTGCATTAAATAATTTATCCTTCCCCCTTTGTTCCTCCCAGTCTTCTCCTAGACTTTTTGGCTTCCTGCCTGAGCAGTGAGGAAATCCAAAACACTAACCATTGGCTTCACATGTATCTTCAGTCCATTTACTATCCCTCCTTGCTTGTGCTTGGGGTTAGATATACAAACTGGAAACTGTATAACAGTTTCTTCACAACAGAGCTCCGTTGAGCTCCATCAAACGCCTGGTGTATAGCACTAACTAGTTTGCACTCTTACATGGCATTTTACCAGATAGAAACAAGCTTAGCGGCCCTAGTTGTTCTTGCGGCGAGATGCAGCAAAATGCTCAGCAAAGCCTGCAAGGACACAAAGTTGGGTTACATGATGTTCATATAGCAAATTCAACTTCATGATATTATCATCTTTTCCCTAGTGAAATCCCAGCCTCTTTAAGAGGAAAACCCCAAGATGGATCTGCACTTGTCCTCCCTTTATTTTCAGAGCCTGCAGTGGACCATTGTACTAAAAGAGATGAAGTGAGAAAAATTAGAGAGATCATTAGAAATCAACCAACGTCTTTTCCACAGTCTTTTAACAGTCAGACACTACATCCCAATGTCTTTGTGGCAGCCAGTATAATGCAATTTATTGTTTCCATGGTTCTGAGTCTTTATGAAAATGATAATGAAAGGATTTATTTGTGTGTTTCAAAGGCAAAATCACACACTCCAGTGACTGCTGGGTCAAATGACATTCTCACTTTTCACTCTAAACTTTTCCCATATAGGAAGTAATTTGATTTTTGTTTAGATTTCTGATCTTTCCACTATTTATATTTAATATTTTCCTTTTTCTTTTCCCCAAAACTACCAACTGAAATTATTCAAACTCTTTCAAAGCGTTTCTATTTGAATTCTATTTCAACTGAAGTTTCCCACTGAATTCTATTTCAGTAATATCCAATGAACTAACTTTATTGTTAGAAATTAATTCGGAAACTTGTTCCTTAATAAACTCCTCTTCTATATAAAAAACTCTTTTGTACTGGAAAGAAATAAAGTCTTGTGATGAAAATCTTAGAGTTGTACATTCTGAACAAGTCCATAAGAAAGGCTATCCAAATAGTTTCAGGTCAAGAGCTGGTCAAGATGAACTATTTCTATAAAGTCTTCTCATTTTGTCAGTTACATTTTTAATGTGGAAAATGTCAAAATATGTTATAACCAGCTTTAATTCCTTTCCCTCTTCCTCCCTCCATCTCAAATTATTTTGAGGAGAGTCATGTCCTCTTAAAAGAAAGGTCTGTTTGTCACAAACAAATATTTTAAGTTTCTGAGGGACACAACATGATGAATGTATTTGCCAAGCAACTGTAAGATGATCTTCAGGCTTGCCAGGAAATGTTCTGCATTTGGTGGGAAATCACAGCACATCCACCTCCTTCTCTCCATGTAGCCTTCCACTTCATAGAAAGAAAGCATTGGCTGGGACTTCAGAGTGGATGTACTTTGCTGTGGCCCTGAGGATGAAAAGCATAAACCTGTCAAAACTGAGGTTATATTTTTCAGTAGTGGATTTACACAAACATCCCAATGGCCAAACTTCCCTCCTTATCTCAGTGCAAACCTACTGAGTTCAGAGCACCAGACATAGTTTAGGATTCTAAGCAGCGTAGCATGTGCTTAGAAATAAGCACAGCTTCCACTCTTCTGCTGACAAAGGCAGACTTACACTTGAAATTAAGCCAGCTGGACTCAGCCCTTCAGCTATAGATTTTCTGTCAACTTTTTTTGGATAATATTTTACATTTTCCTTCCCAGTCTCCTGTTAAAAAACCCTAAAACAACAAACACAACAACAACAACAACAACTCAGCTTCTTCCTCAGAGATTTAAAGCCACAAATGTCTTCTCTACAAATAAAAAGTTTGGTTGATGACCTGTGACACCGAAGGGAAACTATTCCTTTCAGAGCTACTTCTAAAATATGGCAAGAAAAGGAGAACATTTTTCAACAGAACAGCCATTAATAAGGAGCATGTGTCTGCTCTTCTATGGGTGCATATGGGGAGTGTACTAAATTAGAAGAAAGTGCTGAAAGTATATTTTTCCAGCATTCTCTGTGAACTTAGCCAGAAACGTGATAAAGAACAAACCTGGATGGTGAAAAACTAATACGAGTTCTCTTGCAACCCAGGGCACAAATACCTCATTCTGTGCTCTTGACATGCCTTTTCTGGTACTTTTTTTGTCACACAGAGGAAGTTGGAGTGCTAAAAACAATTTGTGAAAACAGCATATAAATGACAGGAATTTCCCTGTCCCGTGACAGCATGCTCCCTAGAGATATCTGGTTGGTTGCAAAGTTTCTGAAGAACTCTTTCTCCAGTGAAAAACAGGATTATGTTGAAACTGAGAGTCTTCTGAGATGGAAGCTTTCACAAACTGGGATTTTTTTAATGTGCTTTTTATTTTTTTAACTGCCCTTAAACAAGCACATTTATAAATACTCGAGTATTTTCACATTGCATTGTACCACTCTGCCACTGTGTTACCACTGGCAAATATTGCTCAGCAACTACAGGAAGTGGGTAATCCCCCCCATTTTTTCTTTATTACTTTCAGATCTTTATCAATTACAGAAGTGTGTAGATATTTTCATAGAGAATAGTGAGCTAGAAAGTGGTACTGTAACTTCAGGAATTTAGGTGATTCCAGAATTTAGATAATGTTTTCAAAACAGACATGATCTAGGAACTCTAAAAGGCCATAATTTTCCATTTCTCCATGCCTGCCTACAAATTAGTACCATGGTCCTTGCAAACTTTGTTGGCTGCTATCATTCCCTATGTGCCATTCATAGGAGGAGATAGAAAATTACGTCTTTTATAAACACAATTCAGATCATAAGCCTTTTGGATCCTATAGAAAGATTAGAAACAATCTATTAGTAAGTGCAGAATGACCATTGTTTTCCAAATCAAATCTATCTTCTGTACAGATTATTCTAGTATCACTTACATAATTTAATTTTATCCTTACAGGAATCTGCTCATCATAAGGAGAGGATGAAGCCAGAATGGATGCCACAGGCAAAATGCTTTCTATAAGAACAAGAATTTTGGGGTCACTCTAGCTTTCCTTTAGTTTTTCAGCATTTGTGACATCCTCAGTAATATTTCTTGGGCATATATATTTCTGGTACTGAAGATACGTGATAATCTTCTAACATACAGCGACTCTGAAATATTCCAGTTCCTCTTAGAAGGTTACTGCAAAAAAAAAAAGAAAAAAACCAAAACCAAAAAAACTGAGGAAGTGAGGAACTAGTGCAACAGCATTTGGACACAAATGTTTATGAAAAGACCTGAATGATGATTATTTTAATAGATGTGCAAATTTCCACCAGCAGAGGTCATTTTCACTCTAAAATGAGTTAAGGAGCTCATAAAAAGCTGTCTTTTGATCTAAGGGAATATCTTAGAAACAGTCCCACTCCTTGCAGTATTCATCATCAAAGCAATCTTGGGTGGGATATCAACAAAACCTCTGTTTTCACATTTCTTGTATATATGGGATTGGTAAGTTTAAGTGACCCTGTTGGCTTAAATATTTTTTCCTGAACATTTATATTTGTTGGGAAAAATCTTGCCTATGCAACAATAACTTCCTATAAGTCTCAGTAAAAATGCAGTGGGCAAACGGGAGCCACCTGTTTTCTTCTTTTTTCTCATGTCTACCAGCAGCAGCTGTGACTCTCTTCCCAAAAAGACAAATCCCACCCTCATGTAACTTCCCTGGTGGCATGGCTGTCATTGAGGGGCATCTCTGACAACCAGACTGGATGTACATGCATATAATTTGTCTGAAGATCAAATTATGAACTAATACATACTGACACTTGAGTTCGAGGAAGGTAGTTCCTTTTAGGTTCTTAGCTTTGACAACAGTAAGAGTTATTTAGAAAAGGATCTGGAATTAAAAAAAAAAAAAAAAAAAAAAAAAAAAAAAAATAAGAATTTTTTAAAAAAAGAATTGGAAATAAAAAAAAAAAAAAAAAAAAAAAAAAAGTTAAAATTTAAGAAATATCTCTTAGGCACAACCATGGCATGAATGTGAGAAAGCATTGAACTGTTGTACTGTAAAAAATTAAAAATACAAACAAAGGGAAATGGGTAACACAATGATTCAGGTAAGTGGACATGGATGGGAGGAGGGTTGATAGTAACTATTCCTCATATAATCATACTGGGAAACACATGTATGCTGGTTATCAGGGAGCTCTGATTTTTGGGTTGTCTTTTTAACTTATGGGTGAAAAGATGCTTTGAGAAACATTTCCCTATACATTGTCAAACTGCCATTAAAATACAAGCACTCATTGGCCAAACTACTATTTAGTTTTTCCCTTTACTGAAAATAGAAATTTCCAATATGGATATATTGTGCTATCTGCTGATGAAATGCAGTATAAAATCAGTACTGTTTAACATTATATACAGTGCTTATCATCTCTAATATCACATGATTTTTTTCCACACCCCAGCAGAGATGAGGATTCCGCTGCACTAGACACTGTGTCTATAAGAACACACTGTCTTCTAAGTGTGTATAAATAATGTCTATATAAATTTAAATAATTCCTAGCAATGCGAGGAGCATCATTTTATACTTCATTTGTAGTTCTAGCACATTTTTCTAGCAAGATACATCCTGAACAGAGAGATCAATTGTCCCTGTCTTTCACACTTAGCATTTTTGTGAACTCCCTACCCCAAAACCTACCATGACACTAGATGATGCATATCAAACTACAGATACAGAATCGCAGAATCATTTATGTTGGAAAACCTTTAAGATCATTGAGTCTAACTGTATTTATGTAGCTATGTGACATTTGACTTCATAGTAGTATAATGCAGTTAAAAACAACTTACAGGAAAAATGCTGTAGTATTTTTACTGTAGATCCAGTATACATGTGCCTCTCCCACACTTGAAAGAGACCAGCTGGATATGCTACCTTGTCTGTCTGGTGTTTTGAGAAGGCCAATATATGTTGGCCAACAAAAAAATTCTGTTGCAAACTGGACTGTGGACAGGTGGTGTCCTGCACAATAACACACTCAGCAAAGATAGGCTTGAGTTTGAGCCAAGGCACCTGAAAGACAATGGTAAAACTTTGATTGGATCCAGCAACAAGGATAGCAAGTGACAGATTTTGTTTATAAGTGCCACGAAGACTTATTGGGGGCAACATGAAAGAGGGAGGAAAGGTGAAATATCCCTTCTAAGTCTGAAAACAATATCCCTGTTTCTCCTTGATTTACACCAAGGACTGAAAGGGGAGTTGAAAGAGATTGATTACTTTGCCTGCTAATCAATGCAAAGACATATTTTTCTGTTCCTCCATGTCATAATTTTTATTTCATCTAGCTGGTGTTTTTTTAAGATTGCCAGATGTCCCAGTTTCTCTGGGACAATCCTGGTTTTGAAGGTACATCCCATCTGCTCTTGAAAATATTTATGTTCATTGCTGTCTTGTTGATTGTGTACTTTTAGATCAGTAAGCCAGCACAGGACTGCAGGAGAGAGGCTGATAAATTATTATAAAATTATAAAAAGCTGCTAATATTCCCCCAATACTGAAAATTAATTATGTAGGGACACTTTTTCACAAAACATAAGTGGTCACTGTGACACACAAGATATTATGATTTCCCACCATTAGTGCCACTGTTGCTCAGAGATTGCCCCTTAATGTGCATACATTTCAGACTGGAAGCCATAGTTCTACCCTTTCTAGGGTACCTGAGCTCCAGTCACAGAGAGACCTCTGGACTTTTGGATGATGCAGCCAAGAAAAGACATCCTGTAAACAGTGTGGTGTAGGATACAGAGAAGTAAAAACTTCTGCAGTGAATGGAGGGTTTGATTTACAGCCCTGGAAGAAACTCAGTCTGGCTTAATTGGCAGTGATTTATGGTTCTTAAGCAGGAACATTACAAACCTGTGTTTTTATAGTGATAAGTAAAAGCATGGATGGGGTTTTATGGTGAAGGATTTTAAGTATAATAATGTAACTTTATAGTTTAAGTTAAGAATTTAGGTGTTACAATAGAAGTGTATATATCTACGTGACCTAAGAAATCATTGCTCAAAAGACACCTGCATTGCAGGCAACAGGTTCTACAAGGATAGGTCATTAAGTCAAAACAAAGTTTCATTTTAACTGTCTATTGGATTAGAAAGTTATAAATTGTTGTGTAATGCTGAATCTTGTGGCTTTTGCCATTTTTACAATGTGTTGTTAAAATCTCATGCTGGCTAGAGATTGATGCCTTGTTTGTTATTTTAGCAATAAATTGGTTAAGTTGCTTTTGTCCCACCTCTCAAATTAAGAAATCCGATGGGGAAACGGGTGCCGGGAGAGGCACTCCTGAAACAAGATTTACAGACTCTATATTGTGGAAGGAGGACATTGCAGGAAAACATCAAACCAAGAGTCAGACTGGATGCAGCAGCAGTGCAGATGAGCAGCAGTGACACTGCTGCATCCCCCACCCAGGGAAGTCCCACAAGGGAAGGAGGTTACATGTTGATTAGCCAGTGTATCCAGAAAAACTGGAAGCTCACTCCTAGAGTTTGAGCTCTAGATCTATTATGCAGCTGTTAGATCCCATTAATGTATTACATTATAAAGTATGTATCACAATAGCTCCAGCTACTGAAGCAAGGGGAATCTTTAAGAATCAAAGCTGTTCATTAATGAGTTTGCAAAAGACTTGACAACATCTACACAGGTTGTGCTGAAACTAAATGCATAAAAGTTCTTACAGTTAAGCAGCATCTTTGCTTGATTTTTCTTCTCCAGCATGTGGGGAATTAGAGGGAGAAAAAAAATTTATAGTTTTCACTCATCCATCAATACAAACAAATATTTTAACACTTTAAAAATTAGAATTATGTTAAATATATTTCAGCTAGTACATATAAAGTACTGTTTGCACATTTATAAACAAAATTCAAACCTTCTCTTGCAAATAACAGCGTAGAGGAGTATGAAGTTTCTCATGGGAGAGAGGATTTACCTAGTGATAAGAGATCAAAACAAGGAAGACTAGAATACTAGAAAAGTAAATACCACCAAGGTTGCTTACATGAAATCTAAATAGAAGATTATGTCAATGAAACTCAGATGCCTACAATTGGACTCATTTGTCCAAATGACTGATATCAAAGGGATCCAGGCTCACTAAACTCACCAGACAGCAAGAGTGAGACGGGATGCATTCCACTCCTGTTTGTAGAGTTTAGAAAGCCACCATAGCTGCACAATTGTAACGACTGATGCACAGACTCAGATCGGCAGGGATACGGAGACGTTTATTGAGAGAAACAAGCTAGTTTTATACACTTCTTCAAGACACATGTCTTGGGGTGATTTTATGATAATACTGTATTCCCCTATCGTCTGCTTATTGCCCAGAAATGGGTCTCGCAGCTTTAAGCTGGGTCCATATCCTGGGGTGACTGTGTGATATTGTATTCCCTATTATCTGCCCTATGCCAGACATGAATCCTGTGCCTTCCTGTGTCTTTAAGTTGTTTCTCAGGAAAGGGAGGAGAGAAGCCAGGCAAATTCTTCAGAGCAGTTTTGTGTTCAAGGACACATACACTCCCCTGCGTTGCTGCTGCTACAGAGCTGAGAAAAGCACCTTCCTGTTTTACCCAGTTTTTGGCTCTGTTTCTCCAGAGAGAGACAGAGAGTTAAAATTCTTTACTTTTTAGCTAGCCTGCTAGCTGAGGTAAGAAAGTTTGTCCCTGGGACTTTGGCTTCTTCTTTTTTTCTGGACTGTTCAGCAACACCAGAACATCACTGGGAGGCCCTACACTGCGGCCCTGGGGGGGACCCACACCAAACTCCAGCTCCGGAGACAGAGAGAGCCACACCCACAGAAAGGACTTTGAATCTTCTCAGGTCTTCTCTACAGCGAGAGATTTCATTATTCAACCTTATTCTTTCTCTGTGCCTGTGTGCACTTTGCTTGTTAAATAAACAGCTTTTTTTTTTTTTTCCCTCCGAGGAATTTCTTTCTGAACCTGGTGGGGGAGGGGCTGCTGAAATCTGCCTTCTAGCAGAGGGACATTCATTTCAGACGCTTTTCCTCCAAATTTGTCTGAAACCAAGACAGTCCAGAAGAGGGGGAAGAGAAGCCAGGCGAATCCTTCTGCACAGTTTGTGTTCAAGGACTCACACACGCTGCCCTGTGTTGTCACTGCTGCAGAGCCAAGGGAACACTCTCCTGCTTTTAGCGTGTTAGATGAGGCAAGGAATTTTCCCATACCAGCATACTGAAATCCTCCGGAACTTCTTCTTCCTCTTCTGGAACTGTTCGGCCTGGCTGTGATCCAAGAACCAGATCATCGGACCCCATGGACCAGCAGGGAGGCTGCAGGGACGCTGCATCCCAGCCTCGGACCTCGGGAGGGGCCGAGCCAGCTACAGAGGGAACTCTGAATCCACCGGCTTTCTCTGCAGAGATGAGGTTTATTATCTAACATTACTCATACTTTTCCTGTGCCCTGTGCTGGCATTCTGCTTGTTAAATAAATAGTTTTTTTCACTTTCATCCAAGAAATTCCTTTCATATTGGTAGGGGAAGGGAGTGCTGAAATCCGTCTTCTGTGGAGGAGACATCCCTTCCAGGGCATTTCCCTAAACTGGTCTCAAACTGAGACAAAATTTGGCACCCTATTAACGTGGGGCTTGTGAAAGTGAAAAAAACAGTAATAATTACATCCTGGTTTTAAGAACTTTGTACTGAGATACAGTGGTCGGTAGTCACCATGATGTTTGATGTAATAATGTCTGTCTGGTCCCTAGGTGTGGATGTTAAAGACCTGGTTCTTAGTTTTCTGACAGGTGTCTGTGTGAAAGCCTTGCTTTCTCACGGACACTGTGGGAAAACAGTTCAGAGATATTGTAAACTATGGTATTGTTATGATACCAAAGAAGAAAATACATGAAGTAAGAGTTACTGGGTCCAGCCAATCCCTCTGGGGGGTGGTTGGTCGGTTAACCAATACTCTTATGTCAGTCCAGCGTGCTAAGGTATATAAGCGCATTTGTAAATTAATAAAGCATCACTTTTCTTATCTTCATAAACCGTCCATGTCGTTTTCTTACTCAGTCTCCGCTCACTAGCGACACCTAGGCATGTTCTCCTATCCACAGATAGGGACAATTTTGTCCCTGCTATATAACTTTTACAGAGCAGGGATATGAATCAGGATTGCTATATTGATGTGCTTGGTAGTAATGATTTCTAGAAGGTTAACAGAGGTCCTGGGAGCTGCTGAAAATGTGTATGCTCTGTTGCTTCTCCGTCCTAGTCTCAGTAGCCTGCTTTGGAGGTTTGTTGGTAATTACACCCAGTCTGTTAGGGGAAAAGTAGCGGACGATGTTTCCCAGCCCTTCATCTCCTTCTTCCCCTTCAGATCTGGCATGTCACCATTTGAGAATGTTCACTTTCCCCTGGATGTTAAAGATACCACCTTCCTGGTGTTTTATCTGGTAGGTTTTCTTGATACGATTTGCAACTTTTCTAGAATCAGAGCTGAGATTTCCAGAGGGGCTGCCCAGACACCTGCCCCAGGCATGAAAAATTCTGAGTGGTGTGGGGTATGGGAGGACATAGGCCAAACCCTGAAGGAAATCTCTGCCCCCATAGCTTGGAACTTCCTCTCTGAACAAATTCAGAACCCAGCTGAGGTGGGGAAATATCTAAAAGAGAAGTGCAATGACAACTCTAATGAGAAGAAACTCACTGCAATGTGCTGGGCCCTGGTTAATGCTTATTGCACACTGCCAGATATTGTAGGGCAGCAGATACAGCCAGAGGGGCATGAGAGGATGAATCAGCAGACACCTCAGTCACTCAGGCTGCAGCTAAAGCGGATAGGGAGCCTAAACCAATCGTAATTGCTCCTGTCCAGAAAAGGAAACACAAAACCAAACCCATTCGCCCAGTGGATGATGATGGGGAGCCAGGATCCTCGCAGCCAGCAGAGGAATCTGAACCAGAAGTTGTCACTGAGTCTCTGTCCATAGAAAACCTTTGCAGCCTAAGAAGGTATTACACCTGACGGCCTGATGCATCTATATTAAGTTGGTTGGTCCACATCTGGGACGCCGCAGGCGATAATAAAATTCTGGATGGTACTGAAGCGAGGCATTTGGGATCCCTGTCATGTGATGTGGGTATTGACCAAGGGATGCCAAGGGGGCCCGAAGCTCTCAGCCTCTGGACACAGCTCTTAAGAAGCGTGAAGGAAAGATATCTGTGATCAGAAGATCTCCAGGTGCAGCAAACCCCGTGGAAGACCATAGAACAAGGGATTCAATGCTTGAGAGAACTGGCAGTGATAGAGATCATTTTGTCAGACAACCAAACGATTAAGAGTCCAGACCTGGTAAAATGTCCATCAGTGATGTGGCTAAAACTCGTATGACTTGGGCCACAAGAATATGCCTCTGCTTTAGCAATGATGAAGTGGAGTGAGGGGGATGAGACTGTGATTGCTATGGCTAGGAACCTCCAGGCATATGCAGACACAGTGCATGGCCCAACATATGCAAAAATATCAGCTGTGGAAACAAGTCTGTCAGAGTGCATGCAGAAAATGGAAGATAGGATTGAGAAGGCTCACCAGAAACTCAGGAAGGAGATTGAAGAGAACCTCCAAATCTCGTCAGTACAGACCAGAGGCCCTGTTACCAGAAGCAGACGTCCCCCAGCTGTGGAGAGAGGGTACACCCCACGAGCTGAGCTGTGGTTCTTCCTGTGTGATAGTGGGGAAAACATGAGGAGCTGGGATGGAAAACCCACTTCTGTCCTGGCTGCAAGGGTGCGTGAATTGAAGCAGGGCAAAACTCAGAGAGGAAGTTCCACTGGAAGGGAAGTAGCTCCAGTTGCCCATAGCCAAGCTGCCAGGCATAACGGAAGGGAGGATGACATGTCCAATCCCCCTGATGGAACCTCTAGAACATATGCCCAGGGAGGGAATGATAACCAGGACTAGAGGGGCCCTGCCTCTAGCCAGTAAGAGGCCAGGGAAAACTGCGTCTTTTGGACTGTGTGGATTTGTAGGCCTGACACATCAGAACCACAGAAATACAAGGCCTTGGTTGACACTGGTGCACAGTGCACATTAATCCCATCGAGACATGTGGGGGCAGAATCTGTTTCTATTGCTGGGGTGACGGGGATCGCAGGACTTGACCCTCTTGGAAGCTGAGGTGAGTCTGACTGGAAAAGAGTGGAAGAAACATCCAATTGTGACTCGCCCAGAGGCCCCGTGCATTCTAGGCATAGACTTCCTCTGGAACAGGTATTGCAAAGACCCAAAGGGACATTAGGATAGCTGCTGTGGAGACAGAGGGCATTAAGAAATTGAACACTTTGCCTGGACTGTCAGAGCACCCATCTGCAGTAGGACTTCTGAAGGGGGGAAGGGCAAAGAGCACCCATTGCTACCTTGACAGTGCACTGCCGGCAGTACCAGACAAATAGAGATGCTGTGATTCCCATCCACAAGTTGATCCATGAGCTGGAGAGCCAAGGGGTGGTCAGAAAGACCCACTCACCCTTCAACAGTCCCATTTGGCCTGTGCGCAAATCCGAAGGGG
>VZRS01003593.1:398563-435450 GCA_013398055.1 Ifrita kowaldi | reverse complement strand
AGCTGTGCTGGCAGGGCTCACACTCGATGGCAGCCACATGAGCACTGTGTGGTTGTTGCATTTGTCACTGGCAATCCTGAAGCGGCTTTCCTGCTCCCGTGGAAGAAAGATGCTGCAGCACATTAATTCATTGTGCAGAGACACATCTCTGCATTTCCTTGTCCTTCACCTTCCACTTACCATGATGCTGTTGCGATGTTCCTACATCTACAAAGCAGAAGATCCACCTGCACTTCCTCACAGAAGACTGTGAACCTGAGAGAGGTTGCCTGGCACACCTCGAAGACATAAAACTAGCCTGTTAGGGACTTAACGTAGTAATTCAGTGACCTGTAGCTCACTTTACCATAGGAGAATAGGTAGTCCAAGGTTTTATAATGGTAGTTTTTTATTAGCATTGCTTCCAGAGGCCCTTTATTTATTATCATTGTATAACTATTTTGCAAAGTTACTCTTAGTTTAGGGAATTGAGCTACCGTACTGTAGTCGCTTATCTGCTTTTCAGTAATATCTGGATAGCTATGTTTGGAAAGTTAATAAAAGGAGAGAAGTTTTTCAAATTGCCTGAAATGTGGCATTCTTTATATTTAACCCTCTGTATCTTAGAGAATGTCCTTCCTATATACCTACCCGAAGTAATGACATTTTGCAAACAGAGATGTTGGGTATGTTAAGTATGCTCTCTCTTGAGCATTCCCATAGAGATGCTTGAAGGTTGAAGTGAAAATGCCCTGAAATGCCTGAAATTCTACAGCAGAGTACTCCTGAATTTTTTAGGAATCTTTGGAAAAGCGTTCTTTACACAGTCACTTTTATAGCTGTAATACCGTCCTGGGGAACAATTCAGTCCTAAAAGATGAACAGAGAAGTCCCTAACTGCAAAATGTGTGGTTTAGTACATAGTTCTTTTCTGGGCTTCTCATAACCGAGGTTTTAACACAAAATTGTGACAACAGAAATTCATGTTTTCTCTATTCCCAGTTATCTGTGTCCTTTTAGAGAGGCCCTGCTGTTCTATGAATATTATGTTTTTCACCAGGCCTAATAGTGTTGTGTAGCCATGAAAGCCACTTCGCATGCACGGCTTTGTCCATGCTGACATGCAGCTAAACAAAATGTAATTTACTTCTTGCAGTACATAGTACTGAGATTGGTAGTAGTCTTGAAGTATATATTCTCTTTGCCTTCATATGCCTTCCTATGCCTTCATACATCTGGGGTCAACTAGTCAATTTTAAACTCAGCGTACCTTAGGAACTGGATAAATTGCTGCAGGCATGCTATAAATACTTTTCTTTATCCCAGAAATTTGGTTGGGGATTTCTGCAATGCCCATGTAAATCTTTATCTTCATGTGTATTCTCCAACATGAGAAAGGACTTGCTCCTACCTAAAGGAAAGTGATGCAGCCTTTGTTCTTTCCTGTGTATGAAAGTTATACAGCCTTTAATTTCAGAGTCCTTCAAAGTTGTCATTAGATGTAACTGTTTTGAAAGAGGCTAAGATGTTCCCTTTTTGCTAATTTAGGTGTGGCTTGTCATTAAAAAAAGTCTGTAACTGGTTACAAAGGGCATTCTGAGTCTGAACCAAGTGGTTCCACATTGCTGCATTCTGACAGCATGCTGGAGTTGAGGAATGGTAGCATGGTCACCACACACGTGACTTGATGCTAAGAAGTCTGAATATGTTTTATAAATGCAAATACCTGTTATCACAAGAGAATGACATTTTTACTTTTGAAGGCTCTTTGCTGTGGCTCTGCTGCTGGAGATTTTATGAGTAAGCAATGATCACGCTGTTTTGAGCCAAGTCCACTGAGATACTGTGCTAAATGAATAAAATCCAGTCACTATTCCAGCTTCTACCACTCAGAGTGAAATATTAACCCAGAAGGGCAGTTAGCTGCATACTTATTTAATCACCAGGCTGGAAAAAAGTATTTAATTTTGAGGAAAACATCAAATAGAGACCATAAACTGAGTGCTGAACATGTACTCATGAAAGATCATCCCTGTAACTAACTTTGTTACTGTGCCTTGTGAGAATGCTGGTTCTGTGTTAGCCAGGCTACAGAGATGCAGTGATTCAAATCAACAGCTTGCTCTAAGCTTGAAAATCATTGGGAAATGTGCTTTTCACAGTAAATTTTTCCGGTGTAATATCCTTGGTGATAGTAAATATGTCTTGCTGTGAAGGGAAATTTCAACGCGTAAGATTGAATTGCGTTGTTTTATGGAGTGAGAACAATGATTAATTTGGCTGAAATTTAATCAACCCTCTGTTAATATTTACTTGTAAAGTTTTATTAGGTCATATTACAGTTATAATCTTATCCGTGGCCATGCTCAGATTCTTATTTCCAAGCTATTTTCAATAGTAAATAATGGACCAAACCTGATTCTTCACCACTTTGCAGCTTGTGTTGTCAGTTGCATCAGTAAGCATCTTACTCATTTGCATCAGTAAGAAAAGAGTGTGCAGTGTTGTCATTTCAATCTGGAATATTCTACAGATGTTTTTGTTATGATGCAGTGAAATAAATGATTGTACAAGGCATCAGGCAGGGCTCATTCCCACTTGGGCTTTTCAGTCATGAGACAGCATTTTCCCTCACCGTTGTAGCTGTTCTAGGTGGGGTTTTTTCACTGAGAAATTCTAGAACTGTTGGGCAGCAGATGACAAATGTCCATTTGGGATGGTCTCTTCAGAGATCATTCCTTCCAAATAAGAAGAAAATTGGAAGTAGACAGCAGTCTCAGTCATCATCCTTCATGTATGTGGAGAAGAATTAAATCCACATATTTTTGCACTTGACACTCTTGCAAAGGTCCATGCTTTGCATGGCTCTAAGTGCTGAAAGTGCTTTAGAGCATTTGCGGAAGCGTATAATTTATCCTTCCTCAGATCAAATTCCTGTGGCTGCAGATGGGAAGGAATTTTCCCTCATATTCTGTATGTTAGTTACTTGTGTCCTGCAGGTGAGGACTGAGGCTTTTATGGTACCATGTTAACCATAAGCTGCTCCTAAAGTGATCTTGCTGGCAATTAATAAACAGATCTTTTAAAGTGTTACTAGTTTAGAAAACAAATCCTGACATCTTTGCCTTCACGAAAGATTTGTGGGCAAGGACAGTGCTGGTGTACAGTAGTGTAGTGGCCCGCATCGGATAAAATTTTTCAGTGTGAAGCAAGATTTTTTCCCAAAGTACTGCCAAATAAATCTCACCTAGGGGAATAGGAGCTGCAATGCACAATTTGTTTTCGGATTGTACCATAACAACATCCTGCACTGAGCCAGGCAAAAGTACACAAACTTAAGTAGAAGTGACTGAGCCAAAAAATAATTGTCATAATTATATACCAGGTAGTCAGATCAATAATGATAAAATATTTTTACTCCCTCAGTGCTGTTCATTAGCCAGCACCAGAACTTAAATCTTTTCTTGCCTGTCACTTGGTTTGTGAGAGACCTTGAAGAAAAATGTTTGGGTGGGGTTTTTTTCCCTTTATTTTATTCAGGACTTTTTCTCCAAAACACTGGCCCTAATTTTCGTCATGATCAGGATGTGCCAATAACTTGTGCAGTAAGTCTGGCTTTTCTAGCAGGAATGCTACATTGTCCATCCAGTGCCAGGGAAGGTGGAAATACCCTTAATTTTATGTTCAGTTAAATACAGGATTTGCCTTTCTGTCTGAAGATTTCCAAATAGTTTAGCTTGGAGAGTTTGCTTGTGGAAGAACTGATTCACATGTTTATTTTCTTTTCCCCAAAGTAATGACTACCCAACAAGACTTAACTATCCTTGTGCTCTTTTCTATATGTTGTTTGTGTCCTCATCCAGAATTACGTCCACAGAGTGTTCATTAGGCAAAATGCTACAGAATTTTTATTTTACAGCCTTTTAGCTTTTTTGCAACAGTATAGGTTCTTTCATTAGTTTCATAGAGCATCTTTTTTATTTTTTTCTTAATCACCTGCAGTCCTACATTCAGTTCTGGGGCATGCAGTTCAAGAAAGACTTGGACCTTGGCAGGAAGAGCCCTGAAAATGGTCAGGGGGCTGTAACACCTTCCATATGAAGACACGCTGAGAGGTTTGGAGTTGTTAAGCGTGGAGAAAAGAAAGCTCTGAGGAGACCTTATTGCAGCTTTTCAATATATAAAAGGGGCTTGTAAAAAAGATGTGGAAGGACTTTTTACCAAAGCCTTTAGTGACAGGACTAGGGACAGTAGTTTTAAACTAAAAGAGAGTGGATAGAAACTAGATATAAGAAAGACATTTTTTTTATGATGAGAGAAACTGGTACAGGTTGCCCAGAGAAGTTGCAGATGCCCCATCCCTGGAAGTGTTCAAGGCTGTGTTACGTGGGGCTTTGAGCAAGCTAATCTAGTGAAAGATGTTCCTCCTCATAGGGAGTTGAACTGGATGATCTAATGTTCCTACCCACTGTTTCCTGCTCCTAATTATTCTTGGCTGGCATTGAATTTCTTTGCTGCTCTATATCTGGAGCATCAAATACAGTGAGGTATTGATCCTTGATCATGTGTATCCATGAGTATGGTGATAAAAATATAATTTGTTTTCTTAGAATGAAGGAAAGATACAGCACACATTTTGCAAAGATCTGTCTTTCTTGGTTTCTAATTTCTGTTGAATTTCTCATTCCTTTATGGCATACAGATAATTTATTAAGAAAATTTTATATAGAAAAATACTTTGTGAAAGTAAATCTTACCCAATTTGGAAGTAACAAAAACCCCAGAGAAACCCGAAGTTAACAGGAATTGTATTATGATTCTGGAAAGACATGCTCCAAGACTGCACTTATCTCCCTGGTACGCTCCATGCTGGTTGCATATATTTATAAAAGACACTGATGAGTCATATATAAACATTTTGATTATAAAGATTTTCTTCATTTTCCCACAGACTTGCTGCTTTCAAACAGCTGCATCCCATTCCTGGGCTCAGCAGAGGGGCTTGATTTTCGAACCCTGCTGCTAGATGAGGAGAGGGGCCGGCTACTAGTCGGGGCAAAGGACCACATCTTCCTGCTCAACTTGGTTGATGTAAACAAAAATGTAAAAAAGGTCAGTGCCTTTTCCATGGAGTTTATCTCCTAAGTTAAATTTTGTTAAATTCTTTTTGTTTGGTTTGTTTTATGTTTTTATTTATTTATTTCTTCCTTGGGTAACTGCAGATTTGTTGTGCAGTTCAATTTACCAAGATTTGATAATCTCACCTCCCATAGTTATACAGATTATCTTTAATCAATTGAGTTTCTCGTGCTGTATGATCTCCTTTGTGACTGATGACCTGCAAGAGATCAGCTGTGTGGAAGAGCCTTGCAGTGCATGAAAATAGCGTCAAAATATCAGCAAACAGGAAAAATGCAGCTCAGAGTGTTCACTTCTCAACTCCTCTGGTTATGGTTACCCTCCTCATTTAAAAGCCTTTGGAAGGAAATAACTGAAGACAGCTCTTTCATTGCTTCCTGGCATCACTGGGATTACTTTACTGTAATACTGAACAGAGCAGAGGCAATTTGGATGGTTTAAATTATAGTAAAATGTAAGTGGCAATTTTAACATTTCTGTTAATATCTAGAATTACTAGTTTTAGGAAAAGCTTCCACTGGGATCTGCTGTAGTCCCTTGCCCGTGCCCAGTGACAATGTGTTAACTTGAGATAATAAGATGACAATTTAGCCTTCAGTATTTCTAGCTGACATGGTGAACTGGTGCTTTTGTAAGCACAGTTGACTGCTATGAGTGAAAACTAGATGCTTGCACAGGAACACATGAAAACTGGTTTCCTGCTTCTCCCAGATATGAAGAAAATTTGAATTCTTAGCTGTGTTTGGTATTTTCTTTAGGCACCAGAGGGGGGTTTTAAATTACTACGTTCTGCTGCCAGCTTTGAAGAGGTAACTGACCCTGAATTAATGCGATTGCAGGCAGGAGCTGAACAGGTGGAACAAGAGACTATTTTGCCTGCATGTTTGAGAGCAACACTTGCTGTCATTGTATAGAAGAGATACAGTACCGGGCTGAATATCTTGTTCCTTATCTTGACTTCAGCAATGCTGCACATGCCAGTTTCTGTAAAACTCAGATTCTGAGTATTTCAGGAAATTTCTTCCTGGGATGCTTTATCAAGCACTTACCTTGCTTCTGTCATTTCAGTAATTGACTCAAAATCCACCACCCGCCCTGGATATTGCGTTAATAACAGCACTACTCATAACTGCAAATTTTCAGACTACAAATTGATTTTTGGTGTAGGCTTTCCATAGAAAACAAATTTTGTTCGTGTGAAAAGCAGTCTTCTGTTTCTGTGGGATTCTGTTTGCCTTCTGAGAGATGCTGAGTGCTGTCACCTCCCATTATATTCAGTGGGGCTTTATGAGCCCAGACCTTTCTGGAGGTGGCAGCACTCTGCGTGAGCCACCCCTCAGTCCAAGCTGGTGACATTTTCCCTTTGGCCAAACCACTGCTGATCATTGTGGACCTTGTGCTTTCCAAGAAGAGCAGAACACAGATGGAGCCAGGAGAACTAACGTGCAGTCAGACAGTGCCATTTGGTATAGATGTTGTAGAAAAAAGACTCACTTTGTATTGGAAGGAAAATTTGCATTTCCTAAGATGAATAGAGAATGTATGCTTACATATCTGTGGTAACCAGAAAGGAGGGAATAAAATTCCTAACCACATGCATATCTGGACTAAATATGTGTGCAGGTTCAAATACTTCTGTTGGTAGTGAACTAATAGTTTAACTATTCAGACAATATTTAACTTTTCAGGAAAAAGCACTGAGGCAAAATATATTTAAGTGGTTAGAACTGGCTGAGAAGCCTTGCAGAGTATCCTGGTGTGCTGATTTCCCAAGTCTCCGTGGGCATTCAGCAACTTCATAAACGTATCTTCTTGCCTAAATGCCCAGGTAACACAAGGCAATGTCACATGAGTTTATCTTTAATTCCACTGTGCTTGGCTGGTAGAATCTTGCAGTGGAGGGAAGGGATGAGATGAAGGAAGTTGTGTGAGGAGCTGTGTATAAATCTCAGCCCTTGAGGAGGATGCTAAAGGATACTCTACAGTAGCAGTGAAGTGTCAGAAAGTAGCATTTGCCGGTGCTGTGTTTAGACTGACCGTGGTTTGGGTTGGCGCCAGGCCAGGCGGCTCACTTCCAGGCCTTCCCAGTGTGAGGAAACCACACATGTTGGGACTACAAGGGTCTGAAGTGTGTCCTTTGTACTCCTCTGGAGTACGAGTCATCTGGAAAAAATAATCTGGTTACATACAGCCACTAAAACGAGTAGATATTGATTAGAATATTAAGTTTCCGCCTATAAATAATGTGTTTATTAATGACTTTGAGGAAAGAGTGTTAAAAACACACTGATGGGGCAAGAGAGGTATAACAACTTTGAGACTACAGTGCAAGATTGTGCATAGTTTGGGGTTTCCGTTCTTTAAAACAAAGCCAAACATGAACTTTAGAATGCTCTATGCTGGGTAGATTCATCTTATTTTAATAAAGCTCTCAATTTCAGATGTTTGTTTTGTTAGGAGCTACTGATACCTCCAAAAGCCAAGTCAGGATCCCCAACAATTTATTCTCATATGTGGATATAATTACTTGGCAAGATTATATTTTAGAGTCTAATGCTCTATATTAAGACATTTCTGGCAAAGAACATCCAAAGCATTGTATCCTGCTCCCTTCTCTAATGTATATATATATATATATAATTTAATAACTTCCTTTTTAAAACCTATTAATTTACCTAAATTGGTTAATTTGACTTACATATATTAAGTTATAGCTTTATTTCCTGGTGTATTTTTCCTGATGAAATAAATCAGTAGTTCTGCTGGAGTCGCAGTTTCTTAAATCATTGTAGTTTTTATTCGATTTGTTGTGTAATAGGTTGAAAACTTCCTTAGCTGGCAGCTTGAAAAAAAATCTGTCCGGTTTCCAGTGCTTGCAAACCTCATTACAAAACAACAGTAAGTACCACAGTGTAATAAGCAAGTCCTCCAGAATGACGGATGAATGCAGAAAGCTAAAGCGATTATAGTCAATAAATATATAAAGTTTGGCAACGGATAATCATCTTTCTGTAGCAGGGATGTATTTTCTCTGAAGTTTTCCTGTACAGAAGCCTTTAGCTGCTGTTGCAGGAATGGCATTATTAAGTGCCATAGTCTTTTTCTGAAAGATCCTCACATGCCTGACAAACTCTGCAAGCTATTTGCAAACTGGAAAAATTATAATTTCTTCCTATGAGTAAAATAAAGATGGTCAGCAAAAGAAAGTAGTTCTACTGAAGGCCTCTATGCCATTACCACCAGAAGTGTAGTGTAAAACAGAGAGATGTTTAATAGCATGAGAGGCTGGAAAGCTGGAGAAGAAATTCTATAGGAATCCCAACCTCTGGGATCATGCTGAAAACATTACTTTAGTACATCGAATTTTCTTGTGAGTTTGCTTAAAGCCTTTTCTGTTTTACTCCTTGAGCTAAATAAATACGAAATACAAAATGTTGTCAGCTGGGTAAACAGTGGGTAACTAGCTGCAAAGCAATGGTGCCCCTTTCTGTGGCTGTGCTAACAGTGCACGCGGGGTTACATGTCAGCGCGATTATCACGGTGTGATCCGCAGCACGACCCGCCCAGCTCCGCAGGAATAGGAATGCTATCAAGGCCTGACAAGCTTTTGAAAAGCTGCCAACCTGCAGGAGCTGTCAGTGCTAGAAGACACAGCCCCATGTGGGCCAAATAGATAAACATGTCAGATCCCCAGTAGCAACTTTGGAGCAAGTTGTTTTCATCTGTCCCAGTGTGCACTGGCTCAGGGTCACAAATCATCATTGCTTGGAGCATCCTCAGTTTGTAGTTGCTACTACTTTTCTGGCATGTGCAGCTGTCTTGTGACATCCTTGAATGCCCTTTTGTATTGACTATTATCTGTATTTCACAGGGAAAAATATACATATGCATAAATATGTATTTATCTGCTGGGTAAATGCTTATGAAATAGCTCCACATAATTTTTTCTATAGCTCCAGTGCTTGCCAACAGTAAAAGTGGGCTTTTTTTTTAGCACTGTTATCATTATGCACTGTTTGCAGTGTGACTCACCCACCTCTGCAGGAAGGGGAACATATATGCAAATACACATGCATATTTATGTAGAATAGCACCCTCGAGATACAGGAGCAGAATTTTACATTCATTGCTCTGAGAAACTTTCTGTCAGTCTGTATAAGCGTGGTCTCAATTAGGAATGAACCCAGTGGGAATTTAGCCAGTACTGAAGGGAGGCTTTGGTTCTTGCCATCAGACCTGAGCCTCAGGAATACATACAGAGTCTGAGGTGTTTATTGCAGCCTTGAAACACAGTAATACCAAGATTGGTCCTTCCTAAAAAATATGTGCTGCTTATTCTATATTTCGAAGGAAGTTAGCTTCCTGCCTGTCAGCAAAACTGTAGACAGTCTGAGAGTGAAGCTTTCTTGTTCTGTCAGAAGAAAAAGTTTGCCAGGAAACATAATTGAAGGCCAAAGAGTCATGTGGAAACCACTGGAGATATTTGAACTTATGAAAGTGGGACATGAAGACTGAGATAATGTAGGATAAACCCAGTGAAACTTCAGGTTAGGGTCTTCCAGAGGCTGAGGTGATATCTTTGTGCTTGCTAGCCCTTGGAGGGGTCTTACCACTCAGCTATTTTTACTCTATAAAGTTGTTTGACAGACTTAAATTTAGGCACCTGTGTAGACAAAGTGAAAGCTTTTGTAAAGTGTTTACAGACACAAAACAACAGATGGAGCAAGACGTGAAGAAAGCAGTATGAATACAGAATGACAGCAGTCCTAGGTGGAAGAGAGTGTCTGTGTTATTTCCTTTTGCATTGTTGCTGTAAATTATGTTTCCATAAACATCCGCTGTCATTTTTATATTTTACCCGTGTGTTTAGCTATAAAGAATGGCCGGTATCCTGCTCTCTGAAAACATTTGCTCATATTGGTCATTGGCTTTTTCAAAGGTAGGGTTTGTTTTTAGTCTGAAGTGATAAACATGTCAGGAGCAATGCCATTTACCCTAAAAATCCTGGTGTACAGTTTCCTTTTAGGAGAAACAGGCAGTAGTCAGAAGTTTGCTGTGGTTACACTGTGGAAAATGAAGTGTAGAAGCACTGAAACCTTTCAAGATTTAATCCAATGTAAATGAAATCAGCATCTGGTCTATTTTTCTTAAGCTTTCACATGTGCTCATAACATACACATGAAAATGCACTTTTCAGAAAACCCTTGAGGCTGGAAGTATTGGCTGCTACTTCAGTTGAGTTGGAGATCACAGTTTAAGAGGAGTACTGGGGCATGTGGAGATGTTGCTTTGTCCCAGACAGATGCAATATTAAATCCCATTTCGTTCTAATATGAGGTTTCAGTCTAACGGCCACCTGCCAAATTTAAGCTACCAAAAGTTTGTGAATGCATCATCCAAATACACAACTTTTATTTCCCTCTGACTTCCAGTGCATTTTACTGAGTTCGGCAGCACCATGAAAATAAAGAATGCCATACATTGACACTGGCTTTCCTGCTGTGTTGTAAATCAATTTGAAACAAGCCTCATACTCTCTCTTTCACCCTTCCTGTTATATCAGATTATATCTTTCAGAGATCCAATTTTCTGTTACTATGAAATAATTGGAGGTGGAAAATATGGTCAGTTAATTTCCTGGATGTATATTGCAGGTACGCATAATAATACCACAGGTGAAGGTCTGTGGCAGATTTAAACAAGATTTAAGGATACATTCTTGCTTTTAACTATCTCTTAAGTATTTCTGAGAGTTAGCTGAACCTTGATGAAACTGCTGTAAAGAAAGCTAGATGAAAATCTCTAAAGACAGCCTGGTTAGTTTCCAAATACAGGGAGAAATTCAGATGAGGAACTTATATGTATCAGCTTCCTTTGTTTGCTGATGACTTTAAAATACTGAATTCCAGAGTACAGCAATTACAGTGGGAGTCAGTTACAAGATCTACTTGGGGTAACCTTCCTGTTAGGATTTGTATATGAGAAAAATCTGTCCAGTTCCCCACGATGTGGACTTCCATACTGCACGCATTAATGCAGCAGATGTGAGGTATTTAGAGAGAAACTGGTATACAAATATAGTGTGCTAAAATCAGATCATTTTCTCTTTAATTAGTGCAGTTGTTTAGAGTATGGTGCTAATAATGTCAAGGTCATGGGTTCAGTCCCTGTACAGGCTATTCATTTAAGAGTTGGACTCGATGATCTTTGTGGGTCCCTTCCAACTCAGAATATTGTGTGATTCTGTGATAATTGTAACACTCTTTGTTTTCCACAAAGTAATACTGAGAATGCATTAAATTCTTTCCAGTGTTTTCTGGGAAATTCAGTAAATTTTTAGTGCTTGCAGTAATTTTCAGTGAAGTGACCTGGGGTCAGTATACAGCGGTGACAAATGTCCTAGTTCTCAAGATGCAATCCATGGACACCCACTCTTATGGCATTGGGGCATGACATTCATGATATTGTCTTATGCATCAGGGTGACATTCTTATTGGATCACTGTCGTATGTTTACTCAGTGCTCCTTGATCTTACTGTTTTTCTTTGCTTTGAATTTTTGAGCTATGAATTACAAAGTTCTTCAGAAAATCAAGAAAAAAAATTAAAAAAAAGAAAGTCACATTATTGTCATTTTACTGGTGGGAAAATTGAGACCTGACTATCACATATAGTAAGGCAATAACAAAACTAGGATTAGACTGTCTCCTGGTTTACTTCAGTCTGTTTGGATCATGTTGCCCTCTTTACTGTACTCGTTTTATGGTCCCATTGAGCTAAGTCATGAATCTTTTTTTTTTCACACAGTGGGGTAGTTTTTCATGGAGAAGAGTTTCTCAGGGGGAGTATATTGGTATATTGCATATGCCAATGTAACAAAGAGTTTACAACTCAATCTGGCTTTGTTCTTTGGAAACTGCAGTTGGGACTGTCATGTGGGGAATTTACCCATACCAGTGAGCCTAAGCTTCTGAATTATAGTGTACATGCTTCACAAAGCCTTAATAAGACATTTTGATGCCCAGAAAGATATAATTTTATTGCATACCTTCCCCCAAGCATCAATGAATATCTAGTCCACAGAATAAAACAAGGGAAGAAAGCATCAAGCAGCTGTTTAAAATCAGTGTATTTTCATCTAAGTGTTTCTAGCACCTCTTACTCCTTTTAAATAGGAAGGAAGCAATCTCTTTCTTCACAGGCCCCAAATTCAGAGTGTGAGTGTTTTGAGACATGCTGATCAGCTGATGTCCTTCACTCCTGGTAGGGACACACCCTGCTGCTGTTCCATGCACCACTAATAAAGCACTTTGGGGTGTCCTGTACCAGAGGCTGCACTGATAGAGAAGTGCTGAAGCACGTGAACAGCATCAGGCATGGGAGAGGCTCTAGTGAAAGCCCCAGGGCTGCTGAAAGCCGACAGCCTCAATGGCACACTCAAGTGCTTGCTGCTGGCATGAGCGTGGCTATCTTGGGGACCTGAAACTGGAAGGAGTCACGTTGGTCAATTGGTCTCACTCCCTGCTATCAGCAGCAGCTACCTCATGGAGCAGTTATTCCTTTCATAACCCAGTCCAAAGCTGGTTTAAGTGGCCCTTTGGGATACTTCATGCAACTTCTTTAGGAATTTTGTTGCTGTGGAACAGATCCTTGTTACTCCGATGTTTCAGATTTAATTTTTGTTAAAATCTACAATCCATTATTTATATTTATTTATTAGCAGTTTATACCCATTTCCTCTGGCTGTTTGTAGTTCTGGTCTTCAGAGCCCTTTGATTATTCCTGCATAATTTAACTTCATTTGTTTTAGTGATGCTTCCCAACTTCGTGTCATCTTCAGGGGCCGTTGGAGAGTTCTGGATTTTTACCAAGGCTACTGAAGGGTACATGAAATAGGATGAGCTCTGACACTGCTTCTTGAGGAACTTCATGAGTAACTTTCTACCTCAAGTTCTTTACTTATCAGACTATTTTTTTTTTCTTGTACTAATGCCTGTTTTTGGCAGCTGAGCTAATCAGTTTCCATGGGACAATTTAGTGAATACTTAAATGGAGCCCTGACCACCTTAATGTAATTCAGCTCTACCACCTTAATGTAATTCAGTTAAGTTATTAAAGAAAAGTACAATATTAGAGTGGGATAATGGCTGTTTACCAAGTTATATTGTCTTCTCTACCACACTCCATTTTCATTGGAAACTTGTATTATTTCTCCCCTAACTAAAAACTTGTTTTGAAACCTTAAAAACAGATGAAATATGACCAGTGGGCTTTTAAATTGTTTAGATAGCTTGTGATCTTCCTCTTTTGTATTGTGACAATAGATAGCATTTTCCACTCATTTTGTAAAGTCCTGCACCATCCTAGATTTAGTAGCCTAATTAGAAGTGATTCTTGAAAATGCTGTACTTAGACACATTTTTCTGTAATCAGATTTCACTGTTTTATTTTTGAGCATCCCTTCTCGTTGTAAGTGTTAGCCTAGGAACAAAATCTGATAGAGAAAGATACATACATAAAAATAAGTAAAATACCAGTATTATTAATTCATGATAGATGGCAGCTGAAATTTGGCTCTTAATGGTGGATCCAGATATTATTGCTATATATATTATGTACACATACATATATATATATAGCATCCACATATCAATTTATTTATATATAAATAATGTATTTAAAAATTACTTCCCTTTTCATTCCTTATAGTAAAAATGCATATTTAGAGGAAGGGAAGATATTACTTTTAGAAATTTGCTGCTCCTGATCTGGAAAAGACCTTTGTGGTTTAAAATGTTTGGTTTTAATCAGAAATCAATTTCCAGCTACCCTTTAAAGTGTTACCTTATCTGTCCTACACTTATGTACTGCTTAATTTCGTACTCCTGGGAGGTTTTCTTTCTCTCTGATAGAAAAGTGCTTATTAACTTTCATTTATTAGGAGAATTTAATTTCTTTCCCATTGCTAAATTTAAGAAAATATTTGAAGAATGATTTAAAAGTAATGGTAAGGTTGTTTTTTTTCTTTTAATTGGGCAATAGAAGATAAAATCTGGAAATCATGACAGTAGCCGACCTTTGGAATTTTGATATGGGTATTTTAAAAGGAAAATAAGCTGAAGATTAAGAAAAGAAAAGAATCCTATTTAAGTATATAGTTCACATATTCCAGCTAGTTGCGTTCTTGCCTTAAATTCAGTAACTCCACTTAGTTATTCTAAGATTTCTCCAGACATTTCAGATACAGATACAACTATAAAATATATTAAATATATAATTTGTACTGATTGTAACACAAAATGATTATAACTTTACAAGTCAAATGTTGTTGTCACCTTTAATATATAGGGCCTGGTTATCTGGGGTTTTTTTTCCATTTCTTGAGGTTTTTACTTATGGAGGAATTCGGGAATAAAAGAGAATTTGTTAATAAGATGTTGCCACTGTGAATAAAGCATATAAATAGAAAAAAAAAATTACCAACTTCAAAGCTTCAAACCATTTTCAAGCTCAATGATTTTAAATCTAAAAGAAACTACAGAAGCCTCCAGTCTTACTTTTTTGGCATATTGTGAAACTAAGTAACTAATTGGAATAAAATATAATGGTAAAATTTAATTTCACCCCCTACAGAAAAGTCAATACAGATGTTTAACATTGCTTGTGTCAATGTTTGAGGGAACCAGACCTGTGGCACCGTTACACACACAGCATGTCCTGTAATAAAAAATGAAGTTCATGCTTTTTTGCTCAGCACATCAACTCATTATTTTATGCAATTTTCATGATGCAACTCATCAAATTATGCAATTTTCTTGATCTATTACAATTTAGAACTGACAGTTTCTGGGAACCTCTCATTTCTCATATGGAAAGCAAACAAATTTCACTTTTACTACTCCCTATATAATTGCAAATTGATTTTTCAAGTTGGATCACTTAGCTTCACTTTTCATTGTCTAATGTGGGCTTATATAATGCTAAATACTGTGGCTGTTGAGTAACTAGAGAGTAAAACAATTGATTTTTTTAAATGATAATTGTCTGTGGTCAATTATCATAGAAGGGGGGGTGTGTGTGTGTTTTAGCCTTGCAGGACAAACACTGATTCCCATGAAGGAATCTGTAGAAGAATTGAGGGTAAGTCAAGTCCATTAACACTTGTGAAGCTTGAAGCAGATGTCTCCATTTTTAACTCCTCCAGTTCTTCTGTGTAGTTGGCAAGGAGAGCTGGGCATTTTCCAAGGCCTACAAAGGGACATCTTGTCTACCTCACTGGATAACTAAACTTTGGCCAAACATCTCCCAAACCCCTTGAAGACCTCTAGGCTTTCCTGTAACTGATTCAGGGATCTTGTGCAGAATTGAGCATAAAGTTCATGTACAAGAAAACTGAGGATTAGATCTCAGCTCAGACAAATCTCCATGGCCTAATGTGTTTGGAGATCCATAATTTTACCTTATTCTATCTGTTCCTTTTCATCAGCTTTTCTTCACTGGTAGCTTTTCATCAGCTTTTCTCTTCTTAAACTTACCTGTGTTGCAGTGGAGACCAGACTGGACCTACCTTCAGCTCTTCATGATGTTCCCAGTACTTTCCGCTGTGCTTCCTGGCACTGTGCTCTGTGCCATCCACACACCCCTGGCATGGCTGATGGCATTTTCATACCTGGGTGCTTGGACCAGATCTTTCCGAGAAAATGCTCTGGGAAAGCAAGTGTGTGCTGCAATGCTGTTACACTGTCTTATCTCTGACTCCATGTAAATATTGTTGCAGAGGGTTAAGGTTTAAGTAACTTAAACTACATTATCTCTTCTAAGAGGTTTTTATCAGAAAGGTAACTCAGTTCACTTGAGAGGAAATTAATTTCCTTGCAGAAATCCAATACATCCACTTTCACTGGGAAGGAAAGAGAAAGAAGTAAAATCCAGGCTGTTTCCAGATTGAGGGAAACAGTGACTGTAGGTTTTGGAAAGTGATAAAGGTACTTGAGGGAGGCTGCTAATGCTTTCTGCTTTCCTTACCCATGTGGGACTGAGCCTGTGTATGTCAAGCCACATCCTACAAGGTGCCAACAGCTGGATGAAGGGGAATATGACAGCAGTCAACTCTTGCATGCCATTGAGTTGTGTGTCCTTCCTTGGTGATATTTTTATTTCTAATGCGTATTATAATAATTCTTCATTCCTATACATTTGCTATTTTAGATTTTGTAGAGCATGATTGGAGACTACTCCAAAGCATTTGTGGCTACTAATGACCTGCTGACTGGTGCCTGGGACTTGAGGCAATTTACTAATCAATATTTGCTTAAAAATTAGTGTGATTTGTGGTGTTTTTATTACTAGTCATGAGAAATAACAATTGTTTTTTCTTGTCAAAATTAGAAGTACCAAATATCCGTATTTAACATGGTGATTCTAGAAGAATCTGTATTTAGCTTCTATTTTAAATTTAATAGAATCAGACGTGTACTCAATCACATCCAGTTTTGACTGCTTAATTGAAATCAATGAGGCAGTACCTGAATTGTTGTTCATTGACATTTCTTCACTAACATAATTTGGATTACAGTAACTGATAGTATTTTGTCATCTGGATTCATCTACATCAATACCTATTTTATAGAATTCTGCAGGGCAGATTAAAAAAGAAAGATAAACAGTATCAGTATATACTGGCAATTATCTAAGGTCCACAAGTCTACTCTAAATTTCTGCATCATTTTCTCAGTAAACTCAGTTAATGTTGATGGGTGACTTTTTAAACCATGCACTGTTGATTCCTGTCAAATGTACTTTTTGTTCTACAAATTTCCCTTAAGCTATCCTTAGTTTTTTGAACCTAATTATTTTCATTTTAAAATTGGCAGAAAGAGCTAAGTGGTTTTTTATAACAGTTATGCCAAGTCCACTGGACCAAATTCTTCACAAATGTAATTTGCCTGGCTTTGCAATCAGTTTAATTTCCAGATGATTTGGCTCATCATAACTTTGAGAGAAACACTTAATGGTGACAAGGTGCCCTGGCCAGATTAACTGAATGCTTTTTAAAAGTACATGTAGCCAATGAAGGAAATAAACAACGATCAGTGGGGTTGATTTAAAGCCTCTTAACTTTTTGTAATGGAATCTTGTATTTGAAGTCATGTTCATTTCAACTTACATGCAAGGTTCTTCAACATGCATAAATCTGTTTTAACTGTTTATTAATAGAATAATTAATCTACAGTCACAGGACAGTTTATAATCTTCATAATCTTTGTTTTATTTTAACTATGTTACAGATTTACTGGCCTGCAGCAAAAGAAAAGGTAGAATTATGCAAATTAGCTGGGAAAGATGCCCATGTAAGTATGATGTATGTTTTTTATTATTGCTGAGGATTATGAATATCTGTGTATTTTTTATCAAATGCAAAAAATGCTTTAGTAAGCTCTTGTTACACTTCTTCTGAACTAATGTCCTAAGTGTTTTTTTCTTAATTAAAAAACAAAGTTACATTTCTATTGTTTTTTAAATATTAATACTTAAAAAAATTCAATGTTGCAGGCAGCAATCATGCTAGGTTGTTCTTTTATGTATTAAATGCAGTTGAGAGATGCATGGACTTTCCTCAAAAATGTATACCAGGCAGTATTTCCCTGAAATCCTCTTTTCTCACATTAATATGCTTCTTTTTTTCTTGGGTGTATCCTGAATGTAACTTCATTATAATTCATTAAAGAAACAGTAGTAGAGCAATGTACAAATCAACTTAATTTGCAGACAACTGCGGTTAGGGTTAAAAGAAAATGTCAGACTCAGTGGCTTTTCCCAGAAACCACCAATCTTCTTTAGGAAGTATATTTAAGGTACATACGTGTATACAATACAGCTTTTATATGTTTTGTGCAGCACAGATTACATCATGTGTCTAGAGCCCACTTAAAATGTAAACATTTCCTGGCTGTAAAATAAAATTTCTTCCTTTTCTCTCTAAAAGAATCTCCTGATTTCTATCCAGCATGTCGATTACCAAGGTATATTCCAGCTCAAAACTCTCTCAGCTCTCTGCCTGAAGAATTTAGTTTTTTATTCTAATGGGTTGCTACCCTTACCTTTACAGCAGTCAGAACCTAAACAGCACCTTTGCTGAGCATTGGGAATATTCTGATACTGGTGTATGTGGAAGATTTGTGTTGATCTATTTCTACACTAAGAGAAAAAGGAGAGGGTCCTGAGAGGGGAATACTTGTTTCAGACTCTCACTTGGGTGGAGGGTGATGGCTTGAACGTATGAACAGATCCTGTGTGTTCCCTCTGAAGTATTTGTTATGTGTTTTTGTATTAATTTCGTTTTGGGGAAGGCTACGTCAAGGCTTTTCCCCCAACCCATGTATCATCCTTGCAAGCATGTCTGTGCTGCTTACCAACATGGACCAAGCCCAGCTAAAGCCAGGACATCCCATTGGACTCAGAAATGACCAAATAAAAGTCACCAGTAAGATGTGGTTGGTGCAGAGACAAAGCATACTCTTGGAAGTGTGTTGAAGCCTTTCAGCCCACCAGTTATTTTAATCATGTGATCTTTGGTGTTAGAGCATGTGCAGCACCCTGAGCTGGGAGCAGAGGCAGGAGGACTGGTAGCCAGACAAGCCCAGTGGCTCTGCGACCTCTGCCCAATTGTTGACAGGTGTTGTTTGCTACAACACAGGCTAAACAGATACCCTCCAAACTGTGCTGTGAGCACACAGCTTCTCGTGGCTGTAAGCATGCAGCAGAATTAGGTTTGCAAGTCTGATTGATGAACTGCCTGGTAGATAGCCACTGTCAAATTGTAGTCCTGACAGCTTTGAACTACTTGTAAACAGTTTCTGCTACAGTAGTTTTGAGTTTAAATACACCGATGCTATGGCTGTAACTTAGTAGAATGTATAATGTGAAAGAGAAGAATAAACATGAAAAGTAACCTTCATCTTTCTTTTCCCAACAGACAGAATGTGCCAATTTTATCCGAGTTCTTCAGCCGTACAACCGGACCCATGTTTATGTCTGTGGCACAGGAGCGTTTCACCCTCTCTGTGGATACATTGAGCTTGGAACTCACAAAGAGGTAATTTAACTTTCTCACTAGCCTGACATGTCAAGGAATAGCCCTCATCTTGTTTAGCATTCATCATAGATTGGAAAATACTATGTGAGTGTGTAAAAAATGACCTGACAGCAGCTTGCATAAATAACAGGGTAAATGGTGGATTCTGTGGGTCAGACGGGAACCCTTGTTCTCACATTTGGTATGTGCATATCGCTTTTGAACAAAGCACTTTCCTCAGGCTTAATACACAAAGTTCTTCAGAATGACACTTCCGTGTGATTAACTAAGTGAAGAGAACATCTAACCCAGATGTCTTCCTTTCTAGTAAGTCATTTCTGCACATACTTTCCTTACGCACAAGCATTCAGAGTTCAAGGTGAAACTTGTGCTTCTATCTTTTAATGTACATATACCACAGAGGGTTTCCTATGCCTTGTGCATGAGAGTAATAAACACTTCGAAAAAGGTCTCTGAGCCTGAGCCCAGGGACAGCATCTCAGGACTTTGCAGTGTGTTGCAGTCTGGTCACCAAGGAGGTGTTGGGTGTCCTCCATCACCAGTAGCATATTCCTGAGCTGAAGTTAGCAGCTGATTGGTCTTCATTTACTGGTGACAAAGAAATCACTATCCTAAGTGGTAAATGTTTGAGACCTAACCCCCACAACAGAAAAATTTTGGTGTTGTGTCAAGCAGCCACTTAGTACACAAGTCTCTTTTTAACTCCTATATGTATCACACCTTGGCTATATTTATCCCACTGGCACTGTTCTCAGACAGTGTTGAGATGTGTGTGACCTGTCTGGCTGCTTGCCTGTGGTGCAGGCTTCCTATGCTGCTACAGAATAGGGCTTGGTGAAATTCTAGAATATAGGAAATGAGGTTTGAAGGTAATAAATGCAATAACCTGAAACAGAATAATAGAATTATAGAATGGTTTGGGTTGAAAGGGCCCTTAAAGATTATCTAGTTTCAACCCCTCTGCCATGGGCAGGGATGCCTTCCACTAGACCAGGTTGCTCAAAGCCCCAACCAGCCCGGCCTTTAACACTTCCAGGGATGGGGCATCCACAGCTTCTTTGGGCGATCTGTGCCGGGGCCTCACCACCTTCAAAGGAAGCAATTTTCTTCCTGCTATCTTATCTAAACCTACCATATTTCATTAAAAGCCATTCCCCCTTGTTCTGTCACTGATACGTGGAATCAAGGGAAGATCCTCATGGAAAAAAAGAAAAGTGGTTAAGCTTGCCCAGACTGAGACCCATAATTATGTACCCCACAATCTGTGGGTTGGATGACCAACCCAGAGGGGCTGCCTGTGCAACAGAAAACTGAAGCTGTGAGAAATCTACATGGTGGTGTTCTTTCCCTAATAAACCATTAATGCTCCTGGTATTGTCTGGTATATCCTGTATAATTTGGCTTACAATGAAATAATTCTGTAGACTTCTTTGCTTTGCTACTTTAAATATTCCAGTTGAAGCAACTGAAATTTTAGATCCTTTGTATCATGCTGGTTTCTTAGCTGAATGATCAAATACACAGCTGAATGGAACAGAACAGCTCTCAGCAAGAGTATAAGTAAGGCTCTGGTTTACCTCTGGCTCATTAGCAAGATTCCTTATTCACTCTACCATTGCCCTACTTCATTTCAGCTACTTCATTTGTGAAGGTTGTTTTCACCAGACCTTATGAAGTTATGGATTTGGTCTGACTGTTCAGTCTGGCAGCCAGTCTAGACAAGGGGTCTGTCTCAGTTAGACAGGACCAATTACCTTCGAAAGGAAATGGAAGAAGAATCCTGCTATCGTATTTCCTAATCCCCTCACTGTCTCCCAGTCCTGCCTCTCCCACATTCCTCCTGGTTGCTCAGCTGCAGTGGTAGGTTGGACAGTGTTCAGCACTGCTCCTGCCTCTTCTGACAGAGAAGCTCTTCTGCAGCCTCCTACTGAGTTATCAGCTTTGAATGGCATCAGGCATATTTTCCCTTTCCTTCTTGGAGCCCCAAATACCCTTCAGCCACCATCCTTCCACCACCTCTCCAGATAAATGTGACAAGGCAGGAGGGTGCTGAGGATAGGCCCAGTGATATGAATTTGACAGGCAGTTGAAAATGTCTCCTTGTAGGAACTGAAGCCAGGAGTCCTACAGGATAAGTCAAAGCACTTTGAGTGCAGATCCATTCTCTTAGTATTTTTTCATTCTTCCCTCCCTCGCCTTTTTAATTTAAATCTCTGGGTTGTAAGAACAGATAATGGATGTCTGGTAATTAGCAACCTCTCCAGGAAGCTGGGGGATGCTTGGGAGATCCAGGCCCTGAGATAGCCTCACAGAGGCTGTGAAACCAGGCAGTGCTCTGCTGACCTTTGAAAGCTGCTCGTGGATCTGCACAGTGCTCTCTTGGCCAGTGCCAGTGCTGTGAAAACAGAGAGGAAAACAGTGTGGATCAGGTGACTCAAAACCACAGCAGACACTGCTTTTGAAGCAGTACAAATCCCCAACGGGATCACACAATTAAAGGGGATTAAAGTCCTTGTCTTGTTATTGCTCGAGTCGCTGCCAAAACTTCTCTTGGCTGGTGAAGAAGAGGCTTGGCCCGGTTGGTGCTGTTAGCCACAGCTCTCCAAGGGATGCTCTTTTCTTTGAAAGCTTTGCCCGAAGTGAAAGCAGGAGGTTAATTCTGTGTGAATGCTTGGTAGTGTCCATTAGTTTGTCTGGGTGAAGTCTGAAATACTTGATGTTGATCTATAACTCCCTTGGTCCCCTGAGTACTGCTGGGCATGCAGACAGCCTCTTCACATGTGGTGAGGCAAGATTTCCCTGAGCAGCTCAGGGTTGCACATCCTAGAACTAAGGACAATGGGACACCAGCGTAGCATTGTCAGAAAAAAAAAATTTAGTTTAGTTTTGTCCTTGCTCTGCTCACTGTGGGAGTCTGAGAATTTGGTTTGCTTGATATTCCACAGGTTTGGGAAGGTAACAGATTTTTTGCTGATTAAATTCTGCTTTGTATGAGCTAGGACTGATGGAGGAAATTGAATTTATGTTCACAGATTGGAATTGATTTTTCTTTTCTCTTAAGGAGCTTAATTATTCAATATCCTGAGCTTTTGTCTTCTGAGCCTAGAGAGTTTGGGAGGCACCTCAATAACATAGAAAGGTTTGGTCCTTTATAATCTGATGTGCATTAAGGATGAATTGAATTAATGTGTTATGAAGTCTAATCCTATGTGGCCATCTTTGGACATACTTGCTTGTCATTTGTACTCTCCAGGCCTCTTGCAAGTCAGAGGTATGGAAACAAAACAAATAACTAAAATCACTTCACCTGTTTTTAATAGTTTAAATCATGGAGGTGTTTAGATTTTTTTTTTTTGAACTAGCTTCTGAAGTTTTTTCTCTACAATAGACATTAAATCCACATTGAATGGGTTTTTGAGTACTAGTGGGATTTTAAATACCACTGTAGGTAGGAAAGCATGTTGAAGGAAAATATGTTAAAAGCAATTCTCTAGGCAATCTCCCTTCTCTTAATGGCAGGACAATTCTGAAGATCAAGTCTCTATACCTGCAGAGAGTTCACTTTACTCCTCTGAGCTATCAATTTGCCTTCAGCGGGACTCACTATGGATTTCAGGTTAAGTGTGCTTTCAGGAAACCACTGAAAGGGGCAAGTAAAAGAACCCTTGTTGGCAGTTCAAAACTACAGTAAAGCTTCAAATAGATGCTTACAGGAATCGAGTTGTTGATTACCACTGAAAACATAGGGAATAATTTTTAAATCATTTATTTTCTTTATCTTCCTCTATGCCCTTGTTCTGTGGCCCAGGAATTAATCACACTGTATTTGGAAACTACAAGGAAGAATCTATTCTGATATCTCTTGTATCATTAGCTTTGTTAAAAATAATATGAGAGAGCATATGCTTGCTTTCATTTTAAAAGAGTCTGAACTCTGTCTGCTGTGAACATTATTCAGCAGTCCCTGGAGAAATTTCCGAGTCAGCCAGAATCCCTTCAGGGTCTCCTGTTGCAACACAGTCTATCAGCACTTTCCCAAATAGAAGCCAGTGCCTTTTAAGTACAATCCAGCTTTTAATTGGAGTAGAAATGAACAATGCATCTCCTTTTTTCTGAAAATAATTGTATTTTTTTAAGATTTGTGTTTCACTATAGAGTGACCAGGATACAGTAAAACACTGAGTGAAAAAACCCAGATATAAAACAGACAGACTGTAAACATCAATGCTGAGATGACAGCTGCACGATCTAACGCATCTTTACTTTGTACATTAGCAGAACGTGCTGTCTAAGTGAGTTTTTCTCTGTAGCCACACCAGGATAATGAATTTGTGTTTGTTCTCAGGAAATGGTATTCCGTTTGGATACCCAGAACCTGGAGTCTGGCAGGTTGAAATGCCCGTTCGATCCCCAGCAGCCGTTTGCTTCAGTGATGGCAGGTAAGGAGCCACCAGAGCCGGGGGCTTCCCTTGCGCCTGTGATGGCTCAGGATGCGAGCCCAGGGGCTCAGCAGATGTCACTGCTGGAGCTCCCCTGGCACTGGTCGTGTTTCCAGTGCTGGTTTGTGCTCTCAGAGCTGCGGAAGCCTTCAGGCTGCAGACAGCAGAGAGCTGGAAGGGCAGCCATGCAAACAGAGGCATTAGAACGGCTGTAAAGCCTCTGTCAGCTGGGCAGGAAGGCAGTTTCACCCTCACCCAGTCATTGCTCCTTTAAGAGGACAACAAAAAAACCCGCATGGACAGAGAGTGTTTGAAGCCCTTGTGGGCCTCCTTCTGCAATTATCAATATGTTCTGCCCTTTGAAGTCTGCTGACATGCACTATTTCCATAAATACGTTTCTGAGGTTTCTATTTACTCGAGTAGCCACTTCTGAAGCTGGGAGCCAAGGAACAAGATAGTGCACTCTGCCTGCTGCGTGCATCGCAGCACTGTGTGGTCTGACATTTGGGGCCGAGGAATGTCAGCTTGACCTCCGGATTTCAAATCGCTCTAAGAGCTACTTTTGTCATGGTTTGGTTCATAGCTTTGGACAATTTTCATTTAACTTGTCTGTCAAGCATATGAATACAAGATAAGATTGAAGCACCATGGCGTTTTCATTTACAGCCAAAGAGCAGTGGTGACAATGCTTTGAAGTATCGGTCGCTCTGTGTTATAAAAAGAATATGACTAATGTTCAGTCTTTATTCTCAGATAATAAGATAGATGATTTGTGATTCTGACCTTACAGATGGGGCAGGACTTCCTTTATTAAAAACAATAGATTAAAGCCTGTGCTTATTCTTCTGGAGACCCCTAGTACTCTTTAATGACCGTGAAGTCTATTTTTAAAATGTGAATCCAGAAACTTTTAACTTTTTTTAACTTTTTTTTTTAATGCAAGCAATAGAACTCTGTGATTTATTACAACATTGCCTAATTTCAGTAGCACTCTACTGCTTTGACTATTCTATTAAATCTTGTGAAATGAAGAAGCTACTGTCCTTTAGCTACCTAAGACATGAACTTTGCTACATAACAATTTTTGTGCTAGATAAAATTAATGGTCAGGGTATTCTAGTATCCCTTTTTTGACTGTGCCTGGTGTCAAGTGCTTCACAGTAATGTATAAGGAGCACTGTAAAGAGTTACAGGCTTGACCAGAGAATGTGTTTCTGGTCTATCTTTGGATGCTTACCTTATTCCCAAATGAACTAGGAGAGCGGTATAGTTCATGCATAAGATTCTGCCCTGGAGCTCAGGTGAGATCATTTCCGATCTCTGCCACTGATGAGCAGAGTAACCTTAGTGTGTCACTTCTCTCTGTCTACTCCCAAATGGCAGTAAAGATTACTTGTATCCTTCAGAGAACACTTTTTATTCAGTTATATGTTTATGAGCTAAGTAATATCTAACTATATTTTCACTCATATATGTAAGTTAATACAACTGAGTAATTTTCATTCTTTGTAGAAAATAGGTAATCTGAGTACTACATGACATATCACTTCAAGTAAATCCCACAGATAAATTTGAAAAACTAGTCCTTTCAACTGAAAAATCACCTGCTGACCATCCATCCTCTATTACAAATTACCACTCGCCAAAACTGTTCAGGACGTAACAGGAACTTGGAATGAGACATACCAAACGCTGACAGAAGTGCTGAAAATGCCTTGTCAGCAGAGCCTAAGCAAGGGTGGAGAATTTCTGTTGGCCCTTCAGATGTATCGATCACCGAGTGCCTGTCAGTTAGCAAACACCAATTACCCTGCCCATTCCTCATTATGACAAATACCTTTCAGAATGCGCTATTGTTTCTTTGCAAAGGCAACATGCTGTCTGAAAGATGTGCTTTCCACAACTGTCATGGAAATAATACAGAAGTAACAATAATAATGAGGTAAAAAGAAAGATGATAGATCTTTTTTGGACAAATGAAGTGCTTGTGGATCATGGGTTGTGGGTTGGTTTGTTGATTTTTTTTTCCCCCTTGATCTTACTTTTTTAGGTTCGTTTACATCTTTTGCAAATGAAAGCACAAACATCAGTGTTGAATGGTATTTATTCAGCATTCACTCTCAACAAAGGCTTCTCTCTAAAAGATCTTGTGAAATGTTTCAAACCAGGAGTATCAGAAAACCTGGAGAAGGAACTTTTGGAAGGCGATTTTTATGTATCATAAAGCTTTTTATAAGATTATCATTTATGAGCATGAACTTTTTGGTTTTATGAACTCTGGGGATTTTTTTCTGCAAGTCAATAAACAAAAAAAACCCCTCTTCCAACCAATAAAGCTATCTAGTTATTTTACAGAAAAAAAGGAGTATTTTAAAATGCACTATGTGGTAAAAAATAAAGTTCACAATGATACTGTGTCTTTGCTTCTTTTTGAAAAGTACTGAGATCTGAAGGGAAACAGAAAATATTGTGCATTTCTTTGTGTTTTCATTGCCCACAAAAGTGGCAGAAGAGCAAATAGTGACTGCAATTGCAGCAAGCTCATGGCACTGTTATAGATGTAGTGTCCTTGTGAGGCAAATTCTGGCTGCTTATTCAAGCGAGATGTGTCATTTATTTTAGTGAGACCACTCAGTGTTAAAATGATGACGATTTGTGTCTGTAGCCATATTCCTGACATTAACACAAATTCCCTGAATTTGTGCCTGAATTCCTCTGCGTGAATTAAATGTTGGAGGGAGATCTTTGCACCAGGAATGGGCCAAGCTGCAACATTCTGGTGGGGAAGCATCCATCCTGTTTTTGTAGCTCAGGAGCAGCAAAGCCATTGGGGCCGTGGCAATCCCGGGGCACAAGAGGTAGCTGGAGTGGATAGATGGCCATGTCCTCACCATGGCTCCCAGGTGCATGGGACAGGGTGTTCAGATTAAATAGACCTTTATTACCCTTAAGAGCCCAGTACCTGTTAAAGCCTGGAAAATTTACTTTTCTGAGTGTCTAAAAGATCTGAAAATTAGTCTTTGGCTATGCTATTTCTCACACATACAATGACAAATATCACTCTCATTTAAGTGTAAGTAAGTTCACAAAACCCATTAAACTGTGACCCAATAATGTTTTAAAGCAGTAAATTAGTTCATAGACCAATTAAACACAGGTTTTGTTCACCCAACAAAATGTAAATAGTTTTAATTGTTTTTGTGCCACAGCTGTAGGAAACCTATTTGTTTTTCATTTACAGATGAGTATCTTTATGCTGGAACAGCTTCTGATTTCCTTGGCAAAGACACTGCTCTGACACGTTCTCTGGGCCCTTCTCACGACCACCATTACATCAGAACTGACATTTCTGAACATTACTGGCTTACTGGTAAGATCCCAAACATATGCTGTTGTCATTTGCATTGTCCCTGCCTCTCTGAAGTTAATAGCTCCTTCCTTATATAAATATATGTCCAGTAACTATAAATACAGATACTGTATCATGGAGTCTTTCGATTACGTAGGCTTTTTCTAAAAAGCTCAGTGGAACAGAAATGCACTTGAGAAAAGTCACAGAGGTGAAAATGCTAATTAAGGGAAGAGTAGGAGCATAAGACCTAATCATAGTTTCCGTCTTTGATCTATATGTCGGTGTATAATCCTACAGTTGCAATAATATCATGACTTAAGTGCTTCTGTATCCAGTCTTGTGGGAATAATTTTTTTTAACTGTTTTTTCCAATCACTTGTTAAAAGCTGTTCCATACAGCATGTTGAAACGACAGACTAGAAATTCCACATTTTTTGGTAGGATGTCTTTTTTTCTTTTCTTTTCCTTTTTTAGGGGGAATAGTACCCTTTGTTGCTGTGAGGATCATTTTAAAACCACTAAGGGCACACTAAAATAGCTTCCCAAGCAAAACACTGCTTTTTCTTGCCCGTTTAAAAACACTGTGAGCTAGTAAACCCTCTAAAAAACTGGCTGCATTTGCACCCAGCCAGTCTCAAACCACACACAGAGTAACATGGAAAACTTCACTCATAAGCTAACCCCGCTCAATTAAAGCGTCCCCCTTTTAGCTGTCAACTGTCTTTAAAGATGTGGCAACACTGGCCCTGGCTCAGGATGCCTGTGTAACTATTATGGGTGCAGTGTAAAGCCGGGGCCTGCTGACCACAGGGTTAAGTTGTCTTCCCAGCAGACAACTTCTAAAAAGGATAATTTTGCCTCTTAACTCTTTGAGACTTCAACAAGAGGAAATGTTCCTTTTTTTTCCTAATGCATTTTCCCTACACCTTTTTCTGTATTGTTGCCTTAAATTTCTATTTAGATATAACTCCATAACCCCAGGATTTCTGCTATAAGATGAGGAGGAAAAGGAAAAGCCACTTAAAAGTCATTTTTACCTTTCCAAATAGGCAACAGAAGAATCTCCCATATGACTCTGCTGACCTATCCCACTTCCATTTCCTGTGCTCAAAATCTTCCTTGTCCCATCTCTCCTATCTCCCGTCTCTTGTTTCCACACGCCCTTTGTGCCCTGCAGACCAGAACTGGACTGTGATATGGACCAGGATGGGTCCTTCCAGCAGTCAGTTCTTTAAATCTAATTAGCCATGCAACTGCATATCCAGGTTTATCACTGGTGGCCTGCAGATGCTCTGCATGGAAAGGTGGCTGGGTAGTTGCTTTCCTAAGGGATGCAATAATAAGCTAAAAAGAAAGATTTACTGTGGTTTGGCCCTGAGGAACATCTGGTGTTACCATTAGGAAAGATCCACCTTGATGAACATTACAGGGTTCAGTTCCCAGTCCAAAAGAACTTGTAGCTTAAAAATCCAGTTCCAGACATTTCTTTCTCTTATTATTGTTTCTTCATGAGCAGTTTGAGGCAAGGAAAGAGTACAAGAAAACTGAATAAACTGTAGGTTTGAGAAATGTTTAGATGTTTTAGCTTGGAGACTGGGTGGGGGGTGTCTGCCTTTCCCCTCTGTTTTAGATTGATTCATGATTTATTCTGTTTTCACTTAGAGCGTCGGTATTTGTGAAAGTTTTTTAAGGAGAACAGTATATTAATATGTCTGGGTCTGAAAAACAGCTTTAGTGTGCTAGACTGTAAGGTGAAAATTGCCCCACACTATATAAACACTGAAGACCCCATATATTCTTCAGGTTTACCTTGTTTCCAGCCATATAAAACCCTACAGCCACAATTCTGTCTAAGACTTCACAAACACAATCCATTCAGTGTTATACTAAGAGGCATAGACATAAACTAGGTGCTTTTAATATTTTGAAACACTCCTTTTAAGGTTGGAGAAAATTTTAAGTGCAACTTCAAATGACAGCATCATTTCTGCAATAAGCCATAGGGTGGCCAATATATTTCTAGTTTATTGTGTAATGTCACCAATTACATACTTCTGTGCTTTCAGCCAATATTGGTATAAAGAAAATATTTACTTGATTTCAGGTTTAAAACTCCCATCTCATCTAAATCCCCTCTTCCCTAAATCTACCATCCATTTACCAAGCATGTGTTAGACCTCCAGGAAAAGTTGTACGTACTTGAATAATTGTACAATTGAAAATAAATTATTACCATGCATGACTCATGTTTTACTTAGGATAAGCATAAAATGTACAGCTTGTTTTCTTCCAGAGGGCCAAGGAAGTTTTGCTGTAATGCACCTCAATATTTTTAAAGTTTAGTCTTATTCTGTTTCTGGAAACAGAATTATCCTTCCCTGAGGGAAAGGAGGTAAAGACGAAGCATGAGGGAAAAATGCGTGGGATACCTTCCAGTTCCTTGCAGGGCATCTCTATCTTGACTAATTAAGACATGTCCTAATCTCAATGACTGAATAGCAGCTCCACAAAGGGGAAAAGGAGGAAGGCAGCTAATCTTTCCCATGACTCAGGCTCACACGTGCTCCTACTCCCGCAAGAGTGGCACTGGAGCAGAGGGGAGCAGGGCTGGGGACTCAGGCGTTCCCACAGCTGCTCAGCGGAGCTGCCTCGCCCGGGGACGGGGCACGTGGGGCTGGTGGCCCCTCTCCGGATGGCAAAGCCGCCCACTGGAACCGAGTCTGCCCCGTGCCAGCCCCGTGGGCAGGGGAGAGCATCCCGCCAGCCCTACACACAGACGTCCACTGAACAGCTGCACATTCCTCCCTCCTTCTGAGGAAGAGAAGGCCATAGCTGGAACGAGGGCTTCCTTGAATTGCATTCAACTCCTTTTTTTTTTTTTTCCTTTTCTCTTTTTTCATAGCAATTTAGTCGTCTTTTCCAGGGCAAAGTCTTGCAGGCAATGAGTTCTTTATATCCTGCGAGCTTTGGATGGAATTCAGCTTCCTTAGCTCTAAAAGGCAAAAGCTAACATCCTGTCTGAGCTCAGTCCTTTCACTTGCCTCTGTAATTTACTGAGAGAGGTGGCACTTCCAAAGAGTGACACACCCCACCTATTGTAGGAATCTGTCTTAAAATAGGATTGTTCATTGTCACTTTGTCCCTCCCTGAGAGAGGACCTGGCTGAGAATGGCTTAGGAGCTTGACTTCTAGGTGGTTTTGGTAAATGAGGTAAGCACTGTCCTTTGCATTCTGTCATGCCACGTATTTCTGGCAGCCCAACTACACAGAGGTGCTGCCTCCCACTGCTTCAGGTTGCTTTTTCATTTCTTCATGTACTGGGACAGCCACTCCTTTGTTGTCCCCTTTTTCTGAGTTTAGCTTCTCCATAGGTTGCACTGCCTAAAATAACTGCTGGTTTCAGAAGAGGTGATGGCCAGCAGGTAACCAACACAAACCCAGCAGGGAAGGACCAGCTGTATCAGCTTTTCCCACCAGGCCACATGAGCATTGTGAAAAAAGCACAAGCAACACCTGTACCATCTATTGCCAGAGCTCATGATGCCTTTAATCCCCACTTTGGTTACATACAATCTAGCCATGAACTTAATATGTGGAAAATGTTCTGCTGAAGCAAATAGTGGGGGGGATAGCCCTGTCTGTGAGAAAACAAGCAGTGGTTTAAAATCATTATCATTAGTATTTCCTCCCATGCAAAGAATCCAAAAGCCTAATTCACAGTTAGTTGAAATGCTTTTCTGTATGTTGGATAGATGGGTTAGAAAAGATGAGACAAAGATCTCACTTGCAGAACATAATGTGCTTTTCAGATCATAATCTCTTCCATTTAATAGTTTTCACTTTGTATCTTTTACAATGTATTTTTTGTTTGGATTTAACTTTCAACTTCAGTGTTTTCAGTTGTGATTTAAAATTGTTAAATATTTGTGTTCCTTTAATTCGTTAGAGATTCTTCTAAATCTGTTCCAGGAATTGGTATTGAGACATTTATTTTTGCATTTGGTTTGCCAAGGAAAGCAATGAAGTTTAATGTTAAACCCCCCGTATATTCAGTGTTTTGTTCAGTGAATGTGGATTAAAAAAAAAAAAGGAAATGAATTTCAAAAACGTGGTATTGAACTATTTCATAGGTTTCTTCTTAAATGGCTGTTTAACTAACCACATGTTTAAGAAACCATGCTGGAAGCATTTTTATGTATTTATTCATGCTTAGAGATCTAATCTTCAAAGTAGCCGTACAGGCCCTGAGGGGTAATTGAATATTTTCCTCAAGATCATTTTGAAATCCTGACTTAAATTTATAGATCTTGATGACTGCATCATTTCATTTTTTCTGCTGACACCATTCTCTAGTGTCAGAAAGGTTTAAAATGGAAGCAGCACTGCGGCTATTTTCACCCATAAATTTAGTCTTCTGTCACAAAGGTGCACGCTGAGCACTTAAACACATCCCATTTTGTCTCAGGCCCTTTGTCTCAGACTGCAAACTTTTGAATCAAGCACTCTCTTTTTCTTCTGTGTGTACTGCAGAGTTCGTGGTGAAAATTCCTCAAGGCTAATATAAAGTAACAATCATTATGAAAAGGACAAAGGCATGAAGATATATTGAAAGCTGATAATAGTATTCCGCCATATAAACAGTGTGCTCTGTTTGCTCTGCATTCTTACACCACCCTCCTTATTGCTTTCTACTGCAGCCTACCTGATAATGGGGGACAAAGACTGTGTATTTTATTGCTGAAAGAATGTATTTCAGAGTCAAGGGTCTCTTTGCACTATATTTGTATAGGCACTTCTGTTTAAAGAAAAACATCATTGATCCAAGTGCCCTCAGAAGAGCTCATCTATTGTAGCACACTGGGGAATGTCTTAAAAATCACTGCCCCAAGTAGCTGGTTCACTTGTGCAAGGCAGTGTTGTTGGCTGCTCTGCTCCAGTCAGGGACCCTTGGATTGCTTCAATTTCTGATTTTAGTGCAAAATTTAAAGGAAAACAAACAAAAAATCCCAACAGTGAAAACAAAAGCCCTCAACTAGTGAGCAGGTAGAGCAGGATTGGAGACCATGAATGAGGGAGCCTGGGAAGACAGTGAAGAACATCTTGACCTAGTAAGCATGCCTGAAAGATGCAGGCAGACTCCCAAGCTTGCCGTGGAAGAGACCAGTAATAATATAATGGCCCAGCATGCCAAGACAAGGCATTTCTTGCAAAAGCAGATTTAAATAACCCAAACAAACCATTACATTGATATAGCCAATCTGTTTTCAAGCACAAGGAACTGTGTCCTTAAGACTGACCAGCCAGTTTTGGAGTTTGCTATGCTAGCTGGGGAATCCCAGTGTGGCACTGTGTTGGATTTGGCACATATAGTCAGTAAGATTGCTGTATCAGAGATATGTAGGAAACATTCCTTTGCAAGCTCTCTCTAAGTAAACAGTAGTGTATTTCTGTATTCATAACTTCTGCAATGAGTAATTAATTTAAATTCTACCAGGTGATTTCAGAAAATCTACTTAGCTTCATTTTGGTGGCAAGAGCAGTAAGGTAGATTCATGTAGGGAATAGATTGTACTGCGAGTTACTCTATTTTCAAACAGAGAATGATAACCAGTGCTGCATACTTTTGAAAGTGGTAGTAATATATATACACAGAAACATCAGCCTACGAGGAAATACTTTAGACGTCATGGTGGTTTTCCCTTGGAGTTAGTAAGAAACTTGCTACTACATATCTATATAATGATATTTTCATTTCCCTGGAAGATGCAACATAAATGCAGAAATTTAAAAGCAAGCTCTAAGGCTTTTCTTCAGATTTTTAACCCCCTCCCCCTTTTTTTTTTTTTTGATTTCTAGGAGCAAAATTCATTGGAACTTTTCCCATCCCAGATACCTACAACCCAGATGATGACAAAATCTACTTCTTTTTTCGAGAAATATCTCAAGATAGTGGCACATCTGACAAGACAATCCTTTCCAGAGTTGGGAGAGTTTGTAAGGTGAGGACTCTTATATTTTTATTTTATTTAAATATAAAAACTAAACAAGTTTGGTTTATTTCTGTGAGAACTGTGTTTTCCCCTTTGTTACCCAAATGAGCCTACATAATAATTTTTCTGGACACAGAGTACTAATGCCATCTGAAATTTACTTGTAAAAAAAATAGACTTGATATTGACCATGTACCTATTTTGAAAAAGTTAATATGTTTATAAATTATAATGCTGTATCCAAAAGATAAAGTATTGACCTTCAGAAATGCAATGATGTCCTGCTTTGTTTCATGAGCTTTCAGTGAGGACTGATGTGTTAAAGTGTACACAGAGGCAAGGTATTTGGAGTTTTATGGAAAGTGCCCGCTGAATGCGTGGATATACAAACCCATCCCTTCGGCCTGGCTCTGGACATCATTCCTGGGCATTACTGAGAGCTAGGGTCAGTCATTTGTTTCTGCACGTTCCCGATATCCAGCTGGGGTGAAGGGAGGCTAAAAACGTATACAGTTTCTGGGCTACATCCACATCTGCCTGGAGGTTTCCTCCCTTGGGAAGAAGAGCAATCCTTGACCCATTGACCAGGAGGAACCAGACCCCAGGTCTGCTGCAGTGTAAAAAGTTCATTTGGCTGGTGCCTGACCTCCTTTAAATGATTGCTCCTTCACTTTCTCCTTCATTATGCTTGGGTTTGCCCTTTGTGGAAAGTTTGTGCCCCGATGATATATACAGACTTGGGCTTTCACCAACTGCGCTCTTCTTGGAGAAGCATCTCTGTCAAGGGCTGGGAAGAAAAAACAATTCCTGCACATGAAGACAGCAGTCCGTGTAGTTTGCTGTTTAACAGCCTGATGGATTTACTGAGGTCGCTAGCCACAGTGGCAGAAGTTTCTGCAGACTTCTGTGTCAAACACACCCTCTATCCTCTCCCCTGTCCCTTAGGACATTCTGTTCCTATCTTCTGTAGTAACAGAAGCAGTCAGTATAAGTGCTTCCACCCTGTCCTGAGGTCCTCAGGAATCACTGGTAAAAGACAGGAAAATAGAATTTGAAAGCTGCCTTCATATTAGTGACATAGTAAACATAAGCTTTGAGCAAATGTTCATCTCACGTGATAAATTAGGTATCAGCAACACCACAGCAGTCACACGAGTAGGTACATTTCTGTGATGTTTTGTTCAGAAGCTTTATCTAACTTCTATTTTCTGAGCAGTGTGACTGCTGGCAGTGAAAATTATCTTCTCGAGAAACTTGAAAATTAGTGAATGAACAAAAACATTTGTGGTCTGCAATAAGATGTGTGTGGGTGAAGAGCACTCATTTAGCTGTGGACACACTCTGAAAAACAAAGAGTGGACAAGTGTATGGATGTGTAAATCTACAGCTGCTCTGCAGTCCAGCAGACTCCCAGCTCCAACTGAGATTTCAGTGGCCACAGCCATTTCACACTTCTGTCCTTGACCTAAAGTGTTAAGAAAACAAAACATTCGTTCATAAATCAGTTCTCTAGTAGGTTTTTAGCCAGACGAAAGAATGGATAATCTTTAGTTGGGTATTTCACAGCAGTGTGATTAATGGCAGAATGGAAATGCAAACATACATGATTTGCTGCTAGACATGGCATTTGCTGATTATGAGAAAGCACTTAATGCATTAGGAGAAATTGATAGACAACATTTTCAAGCCAAGGCACATGAGAGAGTATAGTAAACTAAGATATATTGGCTACACATCTTCAGCATCCTTTACCTAGAGAAAAAAGGAGATAAGCTATCATAATAAAAGCAAATGTATTGTAAGGAAATCCTAATGACTGTGTGTAATCATACCTCAAATGAGAATGAAATTGTAGAGTAATCATGTTAACAGGAAAAATGTCATGAATTTTATTTTTAGTAGTCAAAGCAAAACAATGAAAACCGATAAGCAAGGTGATTATTATTAATAGTTCTGCACTGTCTTCTTTATTTACTGAGCACCTCCCACTGGTTGCAGAATTCTTTTGATAATCCAGACTCCTGATTTTTTTATATTTGTCTTAATTACCAACAAATTTAAAAAAAATAGCTAATTATTATAATACACAGAGAACTATTATGGGTATTTAATATAAATTAAAATATGCAAATAGCCTTGTCTGTTTATGGACTGAGATATTTTGTATCTGTGCTGTGGTATGAACCATCTGCTGTGCTTAATTTTCTCTGACACGGGAACAATGCCTTTGATTGCAGCAACTGCTAACAACAATTTCTACTTGCACTGTCTCATTAATGTGACCTGTACTGCACAAAGTTAAGCCTTTGCCCCCTTTCACTGTTAAGCAGAGAATAACAGTGAATGGGAGGAGTTCAGCAACTTCTGAAATAATTTGCTTAGTGTAGACACAGTTTTTTTCCTACTGGAACTCAATTGCTCCCTACCTCACTGTGCCTTAGGGCTCCTGTCCCTTTAATGCCAGAAACACATGCTGAAATTAGAATAGGCTTTGTTTTTAATAAGAAACTTAGTCAATGCTGCCTATTCTTTGGCTAATTTTCAAGGGTTCAACAATATGGTCTCTCAGTGATCCTCTCCCTTAGGGAAAATCTTCTCTGGGAAGCATTCCCCTTTCCCAGCTACGTTCAGACCCTGAAGACTGCAATGCTCCTGCTGGCAGCTCTTTGCCCAGAGTCAAACAGCTGTCACTTGTCCTGTTCACCAGACCGTCCGTACCCAGCGTCCTGCAGCCTGTGGCGCAAGAACGCCGCCGCTGCAGCTCTGCACAGCACTCACTCGGGTTTCGTCATCTGCTCTGTGTCACTGAGGGATATCACTGGCACTGGGGAGGAAGTGCTTTCAACAGTCACTTTGAGAACCAGTTGTGTCATTTATCATGGCAAATGGCATTTCCTGGTTTTGGTTTGAGCGAGGCAGAAAAAGTATCATTGCCCTATCTGCAATACCTGATACTACTTATGGTGTGTTCATACTTACATAAATTGCAATGTTTGGGGTTATTTGCTGTCTTTTCATGTAAGGCCATAACCAAAAAGAAAAACTACTGTTGAAGATTAGCTGGCAAAGTTTATTTCTTTTTTAAAATTCATTCAGTTACACACGTATATATTAAATGATCATGCAAACCTTAACTTCTTAAGGTCATGGATCCAGTTATTTCTACTTCTAGAAACACAGACATAAGCTTTTACACCTACGCTGTCTTCAAGCCCATAATGCTGAACTGCTTTGCATCAGGTAAAGACAGGACACAGTAATTGCACATTAAGCAAGATTTTGAAAAAAAAAATACAATTGTAGCATCCATGCAGTGTGCCCTGTGCAGTCCAGTAACAAGTCAGCTACATTTTGGTACATATCCACCACTAAATGATGGCAGAGTTGTAATTCTATTTATCAACAACCTCATATATGTACAAGTATAGCCCTAGAAAAGGCCCAATTTTCCCTCCTATTTTCCCCACTCAAATAAAGTGAGAAATAAAAATCTAACCTAGAGGAGTCACAGAAAAAGTTTTGAAGAGGGAGGAAAGTTTTTGGAGATTTTGTTTGTTTGTAATCTATATAGGAACACATCTTTTCATAGTTACAACCTCATCCTATTGGAATGGAATGGAAATTAGCCAAAAGCAGTAGTCTCTGTGCTGCAGTATGAAAATCCTGTTTATTATTACAGCGGTTTGCATGTGCTGTGTTACAAGCTTCTCTTTAATGGTTTGCGTGATGTATTGCAAAAGTTATAGCACGCAGTCTTAGAGGCTGGTTTCTGAGGCCTCAACTGCCAAGAAATCAGACTTCAGCCCCTGATGTTTTCCCATATTTCCCAAAGTGTTCGGTATCCAGAAGCAGCTTTTGTTGTAGTGGGAACAAGTGAGCTCTTTGTCTTTTTT
>VZRS01003593.1:306328-398526 GCA_013398055.1 Ifrita kowaldi | reverse complement strand
TTTTTTTTTTTTTTAATACCATTCCACCCCTATATATACCAAGCTGTACCTGGGGAAAAGAATACTGCAATTAGGCACAGCCCTCTTGGTTAAACTGTACTTTCTAAGCCCACTGGAATGTAATCATTTTAAGAGCTCTTGAGTCGAGAGCCCTGGACACACCCTGCATTCCACCTTTGGGTAATGTAATTTATTTCCAAAGCCATGAACATCAGCAGAGTTCAAGGCTATGACCTTGCCTCCTGTCTGGTGCTTTAAGCAATTTGTATTCCCAGAATGGCAGGAGGGAGCTATTCCTCTGCGGCTGCAAGTCCAGAGTCTCCGGTGGGCTTTGCCACAGGGCTGCTTGTATGTAAAAGTTAAGAGGTGTTTTTCTTGTCCTGGAAGTAGTCTAGCCATGCCTTTGCTGTGAGTAGGGATAACCGGCCCATTACCATTATTGGTATTTCTATATTGTGTCGATAATTGATCTCTCTCCAGAGCCCTTGGAGCTGTCCTGGCAGTGTCCTGCTTTCCCGTTCAGCCGCACTAGCCGGGTCCCGGAAGCCAAATAGCCATGTTAACATGTTCTCAGCAGGGCTAATTAGTCTGGGCTCAGAGCCATGCTTGTGCAGCTATCCTGCTTCCAGTTCTGGAGGCCACTCATTCCAGACAAGATTTAACTTTCTGTGTGTTACATGCTTCCATACCTCCTTTGTCACCATAATATTGCCTAGCCACAATGTCAACCATGGGAAATACTTCTTTTTTTCTTGATTTCTCCATGATAATGATTGAAAACCCTCTGAAAAGGTCATCCCTAGAAGAACAATGGCCCTCGTTTGCCCACTGACTGTCTCTGCAGCTGTGAGTCTTTCGGCAGGCGACTCCTCTTGGACTTCCAAATTTGATATTTGCATATTATGTGCCATTTGAATGTTTTCTAATTATATAGAAAAGCAGATGCTCATCATGATGATTTCATTTTTAAGGGCTGATGTGTTGGAGACAGGCCAGTTCCGTAGAGTATCTGCTTCCAACTGTGATGGATTAAGAGATATAACATCAGGCTTTGTCAGGTCTTTTGGCCCAGCTTTCGTTGTTGGCAAGGGTTATATAAGTATAGGAAGTTTTGTACATTTCTGTCCCTCACGGGTGTGTTTCAATAATTGGTGTTTTGAGGGGGGAAATCATGATTTACAGATGAAGCAAAAATATGTAAGATATGCTTATATGTAAAGAGGTGTGACTGAATTTTACTGAGCCTCAGGGAAAGTGAAAAAGAAGTTGCAGTGTCAAGATAGATCTTTAAACACTGGACTGTGGAAATGCAGCTGCACAACCTCTGAAGCAAACTCTGGAAGTATCCTAGTTGCCAGAGAGACTCATTGCATAAGACACTGTCAGTACACCCTGGCTCAGAAGTGGAAACCTGCAGAGTTAATTGGAATGAAGTTCCTATGGCTAATTCAAAGCCCCTGACTTGTGAGTGCTTTGACTCAGATGTTCAAATATCTGTAAGAGTAGCAAATAATGGCTTTTTGATTTGGAAGTTTCCTCATGTGATTAAATTATCTTCCTGTCTTTTTTTCCCCTGTCAGTACATTTACTATAAAAATGTGCCATGGTTTGCAGCTTTGCTATTGTTGATTGAGTACATTGTTGTAAATGCAGATGTTTCAGGATTCCAAATTCTAAAGGACTCCCTAAGGTGATGAGCTACCTTTGTTCTTTGGTCTCATGCCCTTCCCAGCTCTCAACCTGTGGTTATCAATGCTGTGGTCACAATATGTCATGCTAGTGACTTCAGCTACTCGTATATATCCAGGTGAGGAAACTAATTATCAGGCATTCCTTTCCTTCAGTAAAGGCAGATGACTAGTTTTTGGAAGAAGACTCCTTCCATCTTCAGCCCACATGACTCTCTGAAGGACATATTTTCCACTGTCTATAAAGGGAGCTCCGCCCTACTGGGTCCCTGGAATCTGAAATTCAAGACGTTCTGATTTAAGATTGTGAAATTCTGAGTGGCAAATTCAAGCTTATTTGTTCAGAAAGAAGCCAGTTTATCCCAGTGCTGGGTCTCACACTGCTTCAGTTTCACAGTGCTCTCAATCTGTTTAAGTCATATAAATTCTGATCTCCTGTTTGGCATTGAGTGCATGATCCATCTAATTACCTGACTTCCTGTAACTTCATTATCAAGAATGCTGCCTTTCATAACCTGAAGGTTTTGTTCTCTGTCTTTTTGTATCCTTCTTACATATGTATATCATATAATTTATATTATGCATATATGAGCCATAAGCCTTTGCTAACTACAGGTTTCTACTGAAACTGCAATGAACAGCCTAATGGTGGATATAGCAGAGTTCATCTAGTTTGTGGCAGTCTTTGAAGAGTTTGGGGGAATATTCCTAATACTAGCACACCTGCTGGAGATAATCTTAGCAGGATTTCTGCATGGCCTTAAGGTAAAATGTTGCTAAATTTTATTCTTTTATTTGTCCCAAACCACATCTCCTTGTCTTTACCTGAGCCTATTAGTTTCTGGATTTTGGGGTTTTTTTTCATGGTATGTTTAGTAACAGTCCAGAAATTTCCTTTGCTGTGGAGTTAGATTTTCCGGTCTGGATCCCATCCAAAGATAATTTGATAGAAACTTCTGTATGTGATGTTTAAATACTTTCGAAAATAAAAATCAACATTTTCCATAGTGAGCCAAACAGTTACGCGTGCTCAGTGTGAGTACACTGTCTTTCTGAATGAAATGAAAACAAGCCTGGTTGAGGAGCAGGAACTAAAAAGAGTCACCACCTCATTGGCAGATGGAACTGCAGACACAGAGGAGAAGTAACTTCCCCAAGTTTACTCGATGTATCCATAGGAGAGCAGTCGAAGTTCTAAAGTCTCATGTGCCTTCTTTCTCTTGCTTATATTGCAAGTGTGCTTTTGTTCTCTCTCAAGTCACACTTCACGTGTAGCTTGATGTTTTTGGATGTAACCCGTAGCCTGATGAAATCAGAGGAGGATTCTTTCATCTACATCAGTATGGTTTGGACAAGAGATTTTGCACCTGAATTCCTGAAGGAGCAAATTTAACTTTCCTGTGGTAGGTTGGCACCTAACAGAGTTGAGTGGCGACAGAATATGTAAAGTAAAACAAAATAATTATAAAAGAGCTGTGAACCTGAAGACAGAAGTTGAAAGGAGACTGTAGGCTGTTTCTCTGTTTATAAAGTCAGCTACAAGGTTGGGTTTTTTTTTTCTCCATAGTATAAGGCTTTGCTGCAGGGGATGCCATTTGTTTCTGGTGGCTTTGTCACATAGCTAGGCTTCAATAAGAGAAGGGCTCCAGGGCCTTTTGCAGTTTCAGCACTTTTCATCTCTGTTCTCCAACATTTCCTTTTATTCAGGCCAGGAATTCTCTTTGGATAGTCCTTTTGCACATCTTGCCACTGGCTGTAATTAATAACCTGCTTCTAGAAATTCCACTCATTGTCTTTCTTCTTTTTTCTTCCTGGTTTTTTTTTTTTTTTTTCCTTTTAGAGGCTGTTCAGGATAATTACTGTCTTTAAAGTTTTATGAATCACACTGTTTGACATCTTTGATGTAGACTGATTTTTCAGATAACTGCACTTTTTGTTCTAATGTTCAATTTGTCACTGTTACTTACAAGCAAATAAGAGATTTAAATCCCTACAGATGCAGATGTTCTTTAGCTTTGTTGCCATCTGTTTTCATGCCTACTGGATTCCAAGACTAACATTTGTTCATTTTAATGAAGCTACATTTATATAGTATATAAGATGCAATATAATAGAAAATAGATACGACAGAAAGTTTTTAATGTAAGTTGATTTTTAAATCACTTGATCATAGAGCAGTATTTTTTCTGGTGGCTTTTATTTTCATGTTAGCTTATCTTTAGCTTGATGGTTTGAAAAACACGTTGTTTTGCTTAATTGCACATGAATTGCAGATCAGATAACTGAAATTGCCGTGGAAGTCTTCCAGGAGAGGTGTATGTTATGACCTTAAATTACTTCACAAAATTTACACTGTGCCATTTAAACAGCGTTCTACCTGAATGTCAGAAAGCCATACAATTACCTATTCTCACTGAAGTGGGACATCCAGTATTTGAATTCTTAATGTAATTTGGTAGAAACCTGATTTCTCACTCCAACAAATTGGTTTTTTTGCAACCACCTCATTGAAAAGGGATGAAATTTTAGGATTTCTGTAAATAAGAGTCTGCCTGATTTATTAAAGTTATATTGGATTACTTCCGCATTCTGGTTTAAATCTTTGTGATATTTTGGGGTAATATTTCCTCAACAGGTGACAGATTGAACAGCCCCTCTTCTAGCTGGCAATTATCTACATTTCTAATTCAGGCAAACACAAGTAACCAAGATTTTACAGGCACTTCTTTCTGTTAAAAAGAAGGTATTTCAGGCAGAAGTGTTGGTATTCGTTACAGCTTGTGAGATTACAAAGCAGTAAGTGCTAATTAAAGCTTTATTTATATTCAAAATGAAATATGCAGTCCTAAGTGCCTTCATCTGTCCGGTAACAAAGTTTATAGTAAACACAGCTAATCCAGTGTGCTTAGAAGTGATATTTTGGGAGATAAGATTTCAGATACTTGAGGCTGATTGGCTGTTACAAGATTAGCCATATTTTTGGAATGAAAGGCTTGCTCATGCTGCCTTCCCCTTCTCTCAGCACTCAAATTTATCTTGTCTCCGTGTCCAATCTCCCTGAAATATTTAGAGTTCTTTGTATTCAGACCATATCTCTTGTCAAAAATAATTTCAGTACATCCAGTTAATTACTTAAACAGGCTTGAGGCAAACCTTTGCTTGGTATAAATCAGCTCAATGGGCTTCTTAGGATTCTATGACTTTGTGTTTAATCCTTATTTCTGTTCACCTGTGCACTAACTGGACTTTGCTTTGGTGATTTTCACTCTTCCATGTATTTCTTCTAATCCACCGACTACCCAGCCTGTACATCCTGTTGTATTTATGTCCTGCCCTACAACCAGTTCAAAATATTAGGGCGCATCAGCAATTCATTCCTGACTGCTACTGTTAAACAATCTCTAGACTGTCTTCTTTCTGTAGCAGCCCAGTCTCAAAAATAATTCGGGCCAGTATTTCCTTTGGGCAGCCTCTCAGAGGCCAATAATCAGGAATGATGAGGGTCCAAGGAATCCACACCAGAGTGGAGATTTCAAAGTGAATGAGTCCACGTCAACATGGTCTGAAGGAAAGGAGAACAGCTGCATGTTCTTTAGTACCTGAAGCCTCAAGGTGGGTCAAAAACTGACCTAATATGCACCAAAAAATAGTACGAGGAAGGAAGGGGTGCTCTTTCTTAAAAAACCAGACATTTACAGAAATTAGTAAGGTAAGTACTACTTGAGACTCCAGGAGCAAAGATATCCCTGTACTATTTATAGTTTCTAAACCTTCGTGGTCTGAGCTGAACTAATTCTGCGTGTAGATGAAATCATCATGGCCTTTGTTTGTTCCTGCACTTTCTCAGTCAATCTCAATGAATCCTAGGCACGTTGTAGGAAAGAAAAGACATTGTCTTAATCAGAGATGACATATAGAATTGAAGATTACTATATGGCTATTCATCACAAAAATCCCCCAAAAGCCCCAAAACCACAAACAAAAATATCTTCCTAGTAAAATGTGCTTTTTATTTCACTCAGCCATGGCAGTAGGAAGAAGCATGTTGAAGGATATGTCAGCATATTATATGTGCAACTGTCTAAATCAGTGAAAGGTCTTTTCAGTCTCTCTGCTCCATAAATTTGTCACTCTCTGGCTTCAGAAGGACTTGGTAGCTCTTGGAATGCTGACTGGTCACTGAATCCCCCCAGCTCCATTATAAACTGTACAGTGTTACTTTAGCAGCTTTTGGATATGTAAAACACACCGAGTGAATGCCTGTTCTAATGTCTCTTAAATTCAAATAACATGGTTAACATCATGTCCTGGCTTGAGAGCAAGCAAATATGGATACATCTTAAATCCAGTGGAATTTTATACTTTAGAGCACATAGCGCTTGCTAGGATTGCTTTCTTTGAGCACAGTGTTATTTGGTTCACACTGCTCTCTAGCAACTCAGCGGAACTACTGATGCATTTAAAATAAGCATTTGTGAGAATGCTATGTGGGATCACAACTTAAGGTTGGTAAAACACAAGTACATGTCTTCCCATCTCTTGCAGAAGCTGAATGCCTGTAGTGATAGGAGTAGGAACTAGACAAGGATCCTTCTTCCATTCCAGCCCCATCACTTGCTCCGCGCTTTCTTCCTGTTTGCTGATCCTAGTCAGGTAGTTAGTGACCGCTCATCTCCTGTGATGCTGCACTGCATCCACCAGAAATCAAAGTGGAAGCCCTGCAATGTGAGATTTGCTTAGCTAATCCCAATTGCCAGAGGAAGAAAAAGCTTAACACTCCTTGCTTTTTAAGATTCTTTGTTGCATCTTTGTAATTATTTGGGTTTAACTGCACCGCAAAGTTTGTTTGCTCTGCCTTTGAACAGAACACACACATGCAGAGGGTTTTTTTTGCTATTGGCTTCAGGCTGCTAATTTTGACACCTTTGTAGTAAATCTGTTGGGTAGATGCAAAGCTTCAGGCTTGGCAGAACCTCAGGAAATCAAGAGAGGAGGCAGCAGCTCTTGTAAGAGCAGGAGTTCCAAAGGCCATATATTAACAGGAATCATTTCCAACTGAGCTAATCTATTTGAAAGTAGCAGGTACATGAAAAGGAAAAGCAGTTAGAGTGCATTACAAGAGAAGTGTTAGTCCTTCTGAAGTGATTTCAGCACTTAAAGCCATCTTTCTGAATGCCTGTAGCATGTATGATACAGCCCTGAAGGGCCAAACACAATCTGTGGTGATGACATGTAATTTCCACCACCTGGTGTTTCCTGCTGAGGCTGGTTCTATACCTTCAGATTGCAAACTGAATTAACAAAGCAGTGATTTCTCCAAATGAATCTGAGGGGGCTGAATATTTATGGCTAAATTTGTGGTCCTTAAATGTACAGGACAGATTCCCCAAGCTTCAGAGTTTATAACTGAAAGAAGCAGGCACAGGCACCTTCCTGGGCTAATTCAGAACCTACAGCTGGGAGACTGCTGCTGGTGATAGCATTTCTTTTAAGTGTTTCAATTCTTGGCTCCTGCTGGTATATCATTGCCCTTACTATTTTCAGGATGAAGAATTTTGGGGCCTAAATAGCTTTGCAGAACCTAAATAGTTCTGCTGTTTGGAACCAGCAGAGTCCTTCATGTAGTCAGTGGAAGAAGTACATGAGCAAACTTCTAGTTTGGCTTCTTAAAACTTAAATCTTCTAAAATCCACCATCCATACCCCTCTACTGATCCAAGTCAGTAAAAGGACACTTACCCTTCCGAAAGGTAATTCCAATATCAAGTGACCCTTTATGGATTTTTTCTTTCTCCAGTGACTAAAGGAAATTTGGGCAAGCATGCTTATGTTTTGGAAACCCATAGTAAAAGAAATGAAAAAAAAAAAATCCCTGTTGTTGGAGGATAGACTGATATTTCCATAATGACAATTATTAAAATAATATAACTGGTTTTGCCTGGAATGCATTTTAATCTGTACTATGTACACAAAGTGCAGTATTTACATTGTAAGCTGCTGCTGAATATAGGGTGTTTTTTTTGAGAAATCGATCCAAAATGTTCTATTACTTGGTTTGTAAAGAATTTTGAAGAACAACTGATTGTAAAAACTAGCCTCACAAGGAGCGAGAAATCATGTGATATGAACATGTTTTCACACAGCATTCCAGTTAAAAGGGTGATGAAGAAGCTTTGCAATCAGATTTGGGTGTAATTAGGAAATTTGAGTTGCTCACTCTCTGAACAGGTAAGCTTCTACAGAAGCTACTAAGAAAAAGTGTCCTACACTCTCTTAGGAAAAAGAAAATGAAAAAAAGATTTTGATGTTGTAGTAAGAGCAAACTGTACAATCAGACAGAAGAGGCACAGTCCATACTATGCTGTTACATGTTAAAGCTCTTACTTGTTTAATATTCAAGTATTTAATTTTATTTTTGTTAGAATGATATGGGAGGCCAAAGAAGCCTAATAAACAAGTGGACAACATTTCTGAAAGCCAGGCTTGTGTGTTCCATACCTGGTCCTGAAGGGGCAGACACCCATTTCGATGAGCTGCGTAAGTTGATTTATTTTAAATAGTCTGTTTTGACATTAGTAATGCCTACTTTTGTTGGGTTTTTTTTTCCTGTCTGATTTGTAGAAGCATTGTGTCTTGTTCTGATTTTACTCCTCTTCCAAACAGGGCTGTAATACCTCTGACTTTTATCAGAAGCCCCTGATTATAATTAATATTGGTCTGATCAGAATTACGGTGTTTTTCCCTTTCCCTCCAAAAGCTGGAAAGTGAAAATCTGATTCTGTATAAAACCCAGACTATCTGCAAATGAACACATTTCAGAATATTAGCACAAATTCATGTGGCAGAAATTAAAATTCAAACAAAAATAAAGCCTTGTTATAATTTTACAAATTTCCAAATTATAAATGGTAAATGCAGAAATAGCCTATGGATGTTTAACTAAAAGGAAACCCCAAATATATTTTTCTCATTGCAGAAGATATATTCTTACTTTCTACAAGAGATGAGAGGAACCCGCTTGTGTATGGAGTCTTCACTACAACAAGGTATGTGTTAGGATCATGTTTGCCTGTGGAAACAAAGGATGAAGATCTTACTCAGGACTTTTATACTGTTGTATATACTCAGGTCTTCTAAACTAGATCCTGATTCCTGAGAGCAGTTAGGAACTGCTGGAATAAGGTGTCCAATGTCAGGGCTGTGGTCACTAAGGACAGTATTTCTCAGAACTGGAAATAATAAATTATGTCCCTAAACCTTTGTGTGCCTAACTTCTGAGAACGATTGTAAAAAGTGATGAAAATGTAACAATCAACAACATGCTAGATTATTTCAGTCTCATCCAGTTGAATTTATAAATTTCTATCATATTTATTGAGCAACTAGTAGTTGCTATTTTAGGCAAATTATTGTCGTGAAGCCTCATTTCTGTAAGCAATACCTTGACATCTGCTGTTTCTTAGTATCAAAATTACTCTCTAAACTGATAGTTAAGTGATTTTATAGTTCAGAGTTAATGAAGGAATAACCCAACTTTATCTCAAGGGGATGAACTAATTAATTAATGACCTTGGAGATCAATAGTGAGGTACTCTATAGAATTGTCAGAAAGAAAATAAATAATCCTTTCTTTTGTCTCCCGAACCTTTGAATTAAGTGTAAATAATGGCTAGCCAATTGCTGACCAGTATGAGTACAATGAGGAATTGCCAAGACACTCCTTAATTCAGAAGCAGTTGCCACAGTAGCTCCCTAGATTATGTCCCCACAGATAACACTTAAAATTTAAGTAAATATTGCACAATAAATGAAATGGTTTGTGAAGTAACTAAAGTACATGCTACTAAGCAACCTGGCATGGTGTTCTTTTGAAAACCGAAATGTTTTGGATTTTTTTAGAAAAATACATTAAAAAAAGGAAAAATGAATAAAAAATTAAGTAAGTGTTAATTTTTATGTCTTGTTTTGTTGTCTTTCCAATGCAATTTTTAATTCTCAGGGACCTCACCAATAATACCACTAATATATGGACTTTCAGATGTGAACACAATGTAAATCAATGTCCTTCATTTGGATAAAATTCCAATCAAAAGAGCTAGTAAATGATAGCTGGAAACTGTCAGCCACTAGAAAAAATGAACTCTATCAAGTAATCCCAAAGGCCAATCCAGGTTTCAACTGGGCAAAGCCTAAAACTGTAACAAGAGTGACATTAAATATCTGTAGTTATCAGACCTGTACATGTTGTTGTTTAGCAGCACTTAGATCAGCCGCCAGGTGTAGGATTGATCCAAACCCCATCAGGCTCTGTAATTCATTAATTCCCTGGCTGAGGCGCCGAGGGGGTGTTTGCAGTGTGCACATCAGTGAATCCTCTCTTGCAGCTCCGTGTTCAAGGGCTCTGCAGTGTGTGTGTACAGCATGGCCGAGATCAGGGCCGTGTTCAACGGCCCCTACGCCCACAAGGAGAGCGCGGATCACCGCTGGGTGCAGTACGAAGGTCGCATCCCCTACCCCAGGCCTGGCACAGTAAGTGTCTCCTTAATTACAGACCTCTATTTTTACTCAAAAGCAATCATGCTTCACACCCCTCCCCGGGCTGGTAATTTATATTTTCCGCTCAGGATGTTTCAAATTATCCTCTCAACTCTTTCCCTTCTGTTGACAGCTCAGACTTCTACCTACCTTGTAGGTATATAAATATACATTTTTCCATGTCTCTGAGATAACATTGTGTCCAGACTATTTCCTGATTGTCTCTCATATTGTGGTCTTCTACTGTACAGCTATATTTCCATCTGTTGGAATCACCTCTAAGGCATCAATACTTCATAAAAAGCCAAAGGCATTTCTTTATATATTGTTAAGTTATCATGAGGTTTTTTATTTGTATTTCTTGTTATCTTCCTGTCTGTTAAAATCATTGTGATACTGTCATTGGTTCTCTTACATATGCTTGTGCATGTGTTGTGTTTAAAGTAAAATAAGGAGGTAACTGCTGGACATTTTGTGTGATAAAAAATAAGTAACAGGAAAAAAAGAGAAATTTGGTATCTGGAAATACTTTTAATCCTAATCTCTTAGATTTCAACTGTAACAGGCCAAAATAAGGAGGAAAACTTTGAAAAAGTTATTAAAGTTTTTTCCTGCTTATGTCACAGTATTAAATTTGGAAAAGCACAGGCCGACATTACAGGCAAGGAAGAAATGGTATTTTCAAAAAATACATCAACTTTAAAAACATCATCACAACTTTAAGCAACTCTTTATACGTAGAATGTAAGAGAGCAACAGTTTTATCTGGAATAGCTCTACATTCTCTTGGTCAGGTATTCAGTGAACAAGTGTGAGGCAGCCAGCAGTGAGCTGTCAATGTCAGACGTGGCCTAGAAGCCATCTGGCCATTTCTGCGCTGTTTCTCTGACCTCAGCGCTGGTGTAACCTTTGCCTCAAGCCACATTATCTGGTTAATTCAGTCCATCTTTTCACACGTTTCCTTGTGTCTCTGTGTTTTCTTCTTCATCTTTCCACTGGACTCAACTGCATGGTCCAAGCTCAGGATGTTTGTTGAACATGGTGGTCCCAGGGCTCAGCAGGTCAGGCCCCTGATTCCCTTCTCTCAGCTGAGGATGAGTCTCAGAGCAGCTCTGTCTCTAAAGGCCAGGACAGCTCAGAGACTGATTTGGCCTGCCCAGGATCAGCCCTGATGGAGCAAATCGCAGCTTATTGGGACAGTTTAGGCATTGCAGGCTTACGCATCTCTCTGTCATGGAAAATACACAGTGCCCCAAAAAGAAGATTAATTTTTTTTTTTTTTAATTTTGTGCAACTCCACGGCTGGTAAAGAAGTTCAGATTAATTTAATTTTAGCTACAAAAATGGTGCCAGCAAGAACAATAGCTGGTGCCATGGCATCTAAAGAGATTAAAATAACTCTCTTGAATAACTCAGAGTGCCCCATAAGGATGAACACTCTGCACAGATAGATGGGTCATAAGCTCATTGCATTTTTGAGTGTATTAGCCATCACATGGTTGAGCTGGGATTCACAAGGAAGGAAACATGCCATGCTGAAGCATGTCAGTGCTGATCTTTATCACTGATTTGAATATCCATGGTTGCAAGTATTGTAAAGGTTGGAAAGTTGAAAGATTAACAAATGTTTTCCATAAGCCAACCCTTAGCTCTCCAACAGCTTCTTTAAGCACCTGATAACAGCTGTTAGAAAATAGTTTCTTGAAAGTCCTCCAAACCTTCATGGTCAGTGCATTTCTGTAGGAGTTTGTCTGACCAAGGGCTGAGAAGGGAAGTGAATTTACTGAAGAAAGCTGTTGGAAGGAAGATATTTGTAATACTTGCTATATAGATTCGGTAAAGGTATTGCTGCATGGCTTTTTATCTGTTCTCTTAGGGAGCTGGACTGCAAAATACTTCAGGCTCAGTAGTTTAATGTAGGGTATCCAAATAAGTAGATTCATGCCATGCTCTTGGCTTGTGATGGGCTATGCCAAACTTGGATATGATCAGATTTAGGGTGGGATCTGGAAAAGCAGTACAGTGCTAAAAGGCAAGGAAAAGAAGCAGCACGAACCTTGAAGAACACTGCAGTGGAATGCTGAAATGCTGAAATGTTCTTCCTTAAAGATTAATTTCATCATTTCTTGCCCACTGTGATGTAGTTCAGGAATGCTCAGAACAAAGCCAAAGAGGGATAATCTACCCTCTTACCAGAACATTTTTGAAATTTAAGCTCCTCGTAAGTGTTGCCTACAGTTGGCATAGCCAACACTGCTCTGATTCTATTTTTCCTATATTTTAAGTTACTGGCTAAGTATAAAAATGGCTATTCTAGGAAATACATTTCTTTTGGTGGTTAGCTTTGACAGTTACATTGACTTCCTTTCAGCATTTATACAGAAGCAGGAGACTGCATATCCTAATTTAACTTTCTGCTCTACTGCCTTTATCTCTTAAGTAAATAAAGCTGCTCACTATAGAGACTGTGACTACTTTGATTTTGAAATTTTGACAAAATGCTTCCTGTGGCAATTTGTGTGTGAGATAAACTCCCAACACGACCATGATATCATGCCTTCGCAATGCTGAGTGGGGAGCAGGCAGCAGCAGCCCCTGCCTGCTCATGTCCCTGAGCTGTGGCAGGCTCTGGCTGCCCTCTGCCGTCCCCTGGACAAGGTGACAGGGGACCTCTGGCACACACCATAGCACTGACACTGCAGAACACACAGTTCCTTAACTTCCCTCAGTGGTACTAAAGTGCAAGTGGAAATAACGGGAATTTAACAGAGGCAAGGCTTCTAATATATTTCCACTTGGAAGCTGAAAATAAAAAGAGACAGAAAAAAGGCATGAAGCAGGCAGCCCTGACACAAAGGATGAGTTGAAAACCAAGCGAGCTTTTGCTCTATGTGCTTTAGCTGTTTAAAAATTGGACTTGCCTATCTGCAGCTGTCCCCAGATAAAAATTCAGTTTTCTTCCAGTCTCTTAGGGTTTCACTCAGGAAATTATCCATTAATAAAGAAACCATGGAGAACTTTCTTTAAAGTGTGTTCTGCATTCTGAAGCAGAGTTTTCATAATGCCCTCCCAGTAATCACAGAAGGCATTTGAACAAGATTTTCAGTGAATCAGGAGGAAGAAGCCTTTTCTAGTTTATTTATTGAGCTGTAACCATTGCAGTATCACAGCAACTCATAGTGCTTTAATCCCTTTAGAAATTCTGATGGGATACAAGGGCGTCATCCTAATTTCACTGATGGTGAGTAAATGTCATTAAGGTCAGATTTTTAGAGGAATGACAGTGTTTAAACATGCAGATTAACACTCAGTCTGATCTACTGCAGAACACAGGACTGTTAAATGCTAGCCGAGGCAACAGCAGATGTTTTTGATGGGTGTAGATACTTTACTGATATGATTTGTGAAAAGATCAAAACAAAGCTCTGAATGAACAAAATAAGAATCTGGCAGCCCGAGTCACTTAGCTACAAGAAGAAGCAGAACAGCACATTGCTCGTGTCCATTTGAAGGGTTTAATGTCTCACCTCTTTCTGCTCCGGATCTGAATACAGTCCTAGGCTCTTGAATACTTTGTGTTTTCTTTTTATTAAACGAGTTACCTTACAACCCCTCAGATTCTCCTGTAATCATGGAATCTCAGAATCACAGAATCGACTCAGTTGGAAGAGACCCATCTTGATCATTGAATCTAATTCCTGACCCTATGCAGGACACCCAAGAGCCACACCATGTACCTGAGAGCACTCTCCAAATGCTTCTTGAGCTCTATCAGGCTTGGTGCTGTTGCCACTACCCTGGGGAGCCTGTTCCAGTGTCCAACCACCCTCTGGGTGAAGAACCTTTTTCTGATACCCAACTTACACTTCCCCTGACTCAGCTTCATCCTGCTTCAGCCTTTTCTCTCTCAATTGCTTTCTCTCCCTTCCTTCAGTGAAGCTCCTTCCTTTGTTTCTTCTGGTAATCCAGTGTGCAGGCTGATCAAGATGTGGTGTCCATCCCACTGGGACTTGGCTGTGCCACAGAGAAATACTGTCTGCCAAAATGCCTCCCCTGTCCTCCCTTCTGCTTAGTTTTGCTGCTTTAATAAGCTTGTTCATAAACATTGAGGGTTGTACAGGTTTCCCTTGTTATTTTTAGACTTATCTTCCCCTTTCGCCTGTCTTTTATGGGACAGACTGCATTCTTTGCGTCTCCAATTCCTCTCTCCTTTGATCTTCCTACTGTAAAATGGGGCTGCTTAATTAGGTGAAATGTTTCACTTTACGGGTTTATTTTCCTCAGAAAGCCTCCTACACCTCCTGTTACTTACCAACCTGTTCTCCCCTACATGAATCACCTTCCAGTTCATAACAACCTTTGGAAATGCTGCAAACCTTGTCACCTTTCCTCATGGCAGAGGTCGGCAGAGAATTGCAAAGCGCCACCTGCAAAGTCAAGTTCACTCACCCAGTTGGTCTCAGCTCAGTTAGCCTCAGATTAATGCTCAGTTTTCTCAGCTTTTTCCATCAACAGCACAGGTGTGTTAAATGGAAAAGCAATACAAAGTGCTCAAGACAAACACAAAAACAAACCCTGCACAAGCAGTGGGATACAAACCATTACAAAAAATAATAGAGGCATTAAATTTTTGGTTTGTTTTGTTTGTGCTTTTTGTTGCGGGGGAAGAGTAAGTTTTAATTTGCACTGTTCTGCATTTTTCATTATACATTTAAAATTTGCACTGTTCATTTGTCTCCTACAAACCTGATTTGTTCCCCTCACCCCTGCCCTCTTCCAGGCTCACTGAGTAGCTGCAAGGTTACTATGAAAGTCTCCCTACTGAGTGTTCAGTCCTTCTGGCACGACTCACTCACCTTGTAGAGGAGCGTTAAGGGTTTTTGCAGGTATGTCCAAATACAAAATGAATTGTGCAGCTCTGATCAGTCTACAGAAAAGAAGCCACACAGTATTTAGGCCTCTCAGGATCCCAGGTTTCACCTTCAGAATGGCTTATGGTTGAACCTCCAATGGCACATAAGTGTCTGTGCCCTGAGAGTCATCTCTCAGCTGTCATCTAATCCACAGAATATCATAAATCTATGAGTACCCCATTTTTAAAGTACTTTGAGCATCTTGGCAGCTTGCACCAGTCCTCAGTGGTGGATCTTAAACCCTCAGGATGCAGCCTTTTCATTTCTTTATAAACTCCACAAAGTTCAGTGTGTTGGAGGTCCCCATTTAACACAGAAGTGAGAGGTTGAAAGTAGTTCCTGTATTTTAGCTGCTTTTGGCTTGATGAATCAGTGATAAGGCAACTTATTAGGAGCCTGGAAGACTTTACACTTACTAGTTTTGGCTAAGATGAGAGGTAATTACCTTTGAAAAGTAAAACACCTTCAGCAGGAAGGAGCAAGGAGTTCCTAGGATGAGGGACTCCTCCTCAAGAAGGGTAGCCCAAGCTCAGACATCTAATTCCCTGATATGGGAGAGCTTTAAGAAATATTTCACTCTTTCATGTTTCATGTTGGATACTTCCAGTGCTCACAAGAGTGACTTGCTGGCATGGTTCTCAGTTCTCCTTGTGAAATGCATAAAGATTCCCAGCCTGGACATTATAAAAGTAAGCAGATACCTACTGCACTCAATATGATCAATCTACCCTGCCCTGTGGGTGCTTGAGTCTCGGTGTTAAGTGGGTCTAAGGATACATGTGACACTTTTAAACTGGGATTTTCAACACACTTGTAGATAGAAACCCTTTTGAAGTTCCAAGCGAACAACATTCTCTTTTTAGTTTGTCAGTAGACTTCAGCACTGCTGATCTACAGATGCATCATTAATGAAAAGGATATGTGTTTACATACCTTAACAGCTAGATTCCGAAATAATTTCCACAGTTTTTAACAGGTGTTAGGTCCAGCAGCTCTTACTGAGTTCACTGGATGGTGTAAAGCACTATCCAGTTTGGCAAATTGGAGGTTTATTTAGGAGCCCAACTTCTGGCACCAGCCTTTGAAAATCTTGGCCACGTTTCCCACATAATGTTAACACAGTCACAGTGTATGTCTCAGCATTGTGTGAGATCCACACATCCAGCACTCTGCTAAGCTGCAAATTTAATAAGACAAGCGAAAAAAGGAGAAAAGCTTGCATATGTGTGGTGGTGTTAATTTAGTGTGTATTTGCTTTTATTTGGGAAAGATTAGCCTTAACTTACCACCTTCTGACCACATTTGGATACAAATAACAGGTGAGGGAATAGAAGGCATCTTTGTAAATCACCTGGGATCAGGACTTAGTCCAGAGTGATTATTGTCAAACTGAGCTCCCACAGAAGGCATTTCAATAACTTTTAAGTAACTGTTGATTCTTCAAAAGATTTGTGCCACAGAGTTTATACAGCGGTTGAATAGAGATGCCCTTAGTACTTCCAACTCTGTTTCTGTTGGGTTTGGGGGTGTTTGTTTGTTTGTTTTGGTTTGTTGATTTGTTTTGTTTTGTCTTTCATTTCTTGACACAAATATTTTTATCGAGTTATCATTCATGGCAGCAAAGGCCTAAGCAACCTCAGAAGAATAGATTATATGGTGAACAAGTTTCTTGGAAAATTCTTACGTAGTGGTACTAATTTAACTGATTTAATGTAATTAATTTTTTTTTATAGGGGCTATCTAGAAGAAGAGCATCAAATCTGAGCTGGTTGTTTAGAATTCTCTATCAGAAAGAGAAAGATAGGCACCCCCTCTGTGCAGTTTACATGCAGCCAGGATAAGAATCTAGGTCGGGTGAGATGAATCCCACCCTATAGCAGAAGCTGAAGGTGCTGAGAGAGCACATTGATAGTGTTATGAGAACTCTCATGAAGCCAGATTCTCTTGTAGTCCACATGAAACAACTCTGCCAACATAATCCTGTGACATTGGGTATAAAAGTCAATATCTTATTGTCCCCAGTGGGAGATGTCACATATCTGAGACAGCATCTGGTGCCGATGATGTGAATAAATGAACTATGAACTGGGCAGAGAACACCAGTATCGCTGTCATGAGACCTGCAACAGGATGTGAACTTACATTTTCAGACATGAAAGGTTGTTTCACTCACCCACTTGACCATCCTACATCCTATTGATTGCTAGGAAAGGAAGCACAAGCCTACAGGAATTGTTCAGCAGTGATGGGTGGACACAGCTTTAAACAACTGCCTGAGAACTTTACCAAAGGGTGGCCAAAATGACTTTTTCATTCCCCTGTTCCATCCATCATGCCACAGTGAGTGATGCCTCTGGAAATAACTCCCTTGGCCAAGCATAACAGGGTTACACCTGCCCAGCTGTTCTTGGTGGTCATGCTGTCTTAGGATAGGATCCAAAGCCCACTGAAATAATTGGAAAAGGCCCTGTTGACTCAAGCAGATCTCTGGATCAAACCCTTAGTCCTTGTTTCTACTAAATTAACTATGCAAGCTGGCAGAAGGCTTCTCTGTATCATGCATGGTAGGGGTTGGGCCTTTGCCTTTGCTGTAGCAGCTCTTTAGTTCCAAACTATCAGAAATTTTATCCCAGTGGTTTTTAGTAGGTGGTGTCACTGCTCTCATCTTCCTCTGTTGATGCAATTTCGGCAAAAATCTGGGAGAACTTTAAGACCAAAGGTGCTACTCCCATTTTTCGCATAGAAATGGGCTTCTGGAATTGAGTTGTTAATAGGTGAGCAGTCAGCAAATTGCCAGTAGATGCAGATGGTGACTCTGAGCAGTGAGTGAGAATATGAACCACAGAAAAGAGACATACAGGGGGAAATCAACCTCTAGTCCACCGTGAAGGGAAAGAGAGTTATTGCATGGTTGGGAAGTTGAAGAAGTGAGTTTGTTTCTCATCCTGTATAGAACAAATTAATGTAAAACTTTCATCCAAAGACAATTAAAGTTACTACATGTTTCTCTCTATTTATGCCAACAAACTTTTGTTCAACACCTCTAAAGGTAAACGTCCTTTTTTTTTAATCCCAAAGTCTATTTTTTGTCCCAAAGTCATATTTCTTTGTGAAATTATTCTACCCATAATGTTATCTTCAGAAGCCAAGCTGAATACAGCCCACCTCAAGGATGTAACCTTGCAAAGACTTTGTAAAAGCACAGCAGAAAACAGAATGTAGGAGATGATACCCAGCAAGCCAGAGGGTGAAGTTCTCACAGGACTGCTGGCACAAACCCCCTAGGTTTGTGCATTGGCTCACTGCAATATGTGTTTCCAGTGGAACTGGTTTTTCCAACAGGACTTCCCTTTTCTTCTTTCTTCCTTGTGTTCAACTGTATCTTCAAGGAATGTCTTTCGAGTGGTTATCACAGGACAATAGAACCCCTTTTTTTTTTTCTTGTCTCTTCTTTCACGGCCATAAATGGAATTGTACAGTGAAACAAAAATGACTACGTGATGGAATTTATCTTAATTCGAATTGACACAGGTTTACTGTCCATGGGGAAATTGTCAAAAGCTATTAGGTGATCCAGGGGCTTAAGACATTTTTCAATAAACTATTTCAAATCCTTTATGAAGATGGGGATGCAGAGGCTTAACTCTCACAGATGGAAACAACACTAAGCAAGTGGACACTTGAACAAGGTCTGTTAGCTCTCTAGATAGCCATAAAATTCAGTTCAAGCAAGGAGTGGAAGTAGGCTGCAGGCTCTTAAATCACTGGGGCTACAGCTCTGTTAACTAAAACCGGAGGTCAGGTCATTCTTTTGTGTAATGTTATGATGGGCTTTGCCATAGTTTAGGCACACTCCAAGTGGCACCTTCCCCGTGGCAGTGCTGTGGCAGTGTTTGGGGTCCAAGGTAGACCAGGAATTGGCCACAACAGACATTTCAGATGTGGCCATAGATGTGGATGTATAACATCAGCTGGTCTGTGCTTCCCTGGCCTGTTTTGTTTCTGAATATACAGGTAGGCTCAGGTACTTGTGTGAAGCTTTTCCTCAGTCAGAAATCTGTTTAGTTGCTACTCTGCCTTACATAGTGGAAGAAATCCTAACCACAAACCCTTACCTGGCACCATAGATTCAACACGTCAAACTGGATAGTTGGGAATATGAACTAAAGTCTTCTCTGTCAAATATTGCTATGAAGGAGGACTGTAGAGCAACTTCACCACAAATTTTTCTCTTGAGGGAGTACAGAGGCATTACCGGATCACATTTCTTTCTTCACGGGCTGTGTTAGAGCTCCACCTGCCAGTAAACACAGGGATTACGTCATTAAAAATAATGTTAGAAAAGAAGCGATCAGTTGTTTATATGCGAAAGGTTGTCACCAACTGGAATAATGTGCCCAGTTCATCTTATCCAGGATTTTAGTTCCCCAGTAACACATCTAGATGTCTCCAGATTCAAAACAGGCATTTTCTCAGACTTGAATTTGACACTAATTGTGAAAGAATGGCTATAAAAGAGATGCAAGTAGCAGTGGGAAGGAAAGCAGAGATTGGTGAGCATGAGAGATCATGGGTCACCAAAATGAAATATCTTGCAGATATGTACTTGTGCTTACCCCGAAAGGCCCGGAAGGGAAAAATCTGATGGAGGTTGAAGAGGTAGGTTTGTGGGTAGTCTTCAGGCAAGATGTGTTAAAACCAACTTTGTGTAAGCCAAAGAAACAGCTGGAGTGACCGGTTTGTCAGTATAGGTCTAAATAGGGGTGGGAGTGAACCCCAGCATGGGGAAGTGCTTGCGAAACCAAATTCCTGAGCAGTTATCTGGACCAGAAGAGGATGAGACTGTGCTGTTAAAAACTAGGGAAAAGGTTGCTGCAGCATCTGAGCCCTGGGCCTGGTCAAGTGTGTCAGCTCTGTGAACGAGTAAGGAAGTCAGTTTTGAGAAATAATGAGCCAAAGGGATTGTCTGGCATCTAGAAGATGCACCTATTTTAGAAAAAAAAATGAATGTGATGTGTGGGAGGTACAGTTCACTGAAAATGAATTGATTTCAGGCCATATGCAGGGAAAAGTTATGGCCTCTGATTTCAGGCCAACGGCAGAAACTCAGGCAGAAACTCATCTTTGGAAAGAGGAACAGAAATACTAGAAGCAGAAAAACCTTGAGGTGCTGCACTTACAGTACGTGAGCTCCTCCCGCAGCAGCCACGGGAGGGCAGCCCAGGCTTGCTGTTGGCAGCCCCTGCTCTGGTACCTGCTCTGCTCCGGGCGGCCTGCAGCAAATTTAACTGTGCTGCTACCTGCGCCCAGAACTGAATCCTACAGAGCATGACAAGTCTCCTTTCCTCGGGTCTCACTCTCCTTGTCAGTGTAAAAAACCAAAAGTGATGTTTTGCCTGTGAGTGGGTCAGGGAACAAGGAGGTGAAATTCGCTGCACCCATACTGAGCCCATCGTGAGAATTTCTCTGGTTTTAAAGCAGTTCTTTCAAAAATTGAGGTGGTGACCTAGTGCTGCTTTGGGATGAGAAGAAACACTGGAAAATATGATTATTGCTGTCTTTACAAATGTTACTGTGGAAAACTTGATTTCTAGTTGCACTTCTTTCCTAAAACTCCTCTCATCTTCTTGCTCTCTCTCGTTCAGTGTCCAAGCAAAACGTACGACCCGCTCATAAAGTCTACCAGAGACTTCCCTGATGAAGTCATTAGCTTCATTAGACGGCACCCACTGATGTACAAATCGGTTTACCCGGTGACGGGAGCCCCGGTGTTCACGCGGATCAACGTGGACTATCGTCTCACTCAGATTGTGGTGGACCATGTCATGGCAGAGGACGGGCAGTATGATGTCATTTTCCTAGGAACAGGTATGAGAGAGAGCTTCCCCTATCATTGTGCACAAACCACATCCTTTTAGAACACCTTTAGTCCAGTAGGTCCTGAAGAAACCTGAATAAACCTCTAGATCAAGATCTTTTTCCTATGCATGCAGCTTCAGGAAGCATATATGTGCTTCCGATTTGGTTCCAGGTCTTCATGCAAGTGCTGAAATTCAATTAATTTTTCAGTTCAAGATAGTACTACTGTTAATGCCTCCTGCTGCCTAGGTGATAAACCATTTAGGGGTCAGAGTACATGAACTTTCTTACTCTCCAAGTACCACTCAGTACCTGTCTTTAGAGACTACCACAATAGACTGGCTTCCTGCTGGAATCACATCAATAAAACTATTGAAAGAAAAAAAAATTACCTTAATAGCTTCAAGGAGTACTTCATATTGTCAGTAGTGACATGGTAGTGCTTCAGCATTTTATCTCATGAGATGCTGAACAGTTAAGAAGAATTTCAAATTGAGCCTAAGGCAACAATTCCACTCAACTGATTTTAAAGATATAAATTAACAGCATGATGGCTCCAAACGTGATAACCAGGATTGAACAGAGAGAGGTTAAGCTACTCTTGTCAGGGAAAAAACTGCTTTGCCATTTTTCTATGGATAATTATATATCTATTTACATTTTTATAATAGATAAATGCCTTAAGGAAAAGGTCTAGTTTTAGCATAGTAATTAAATTTAGAATCACTAGATGAATCACCCAAGAGCAAGTTATGCTAAGGAATATCAATATACCTGTTCATAACATTTCTGAAGTAATAATCACCACGTTACTCCATTGGTGGTTTTGTTCTTATTCCGTAATTCAGCATTCTCTCACTCTCATTCTATGTAGATCTTACAAAGCACTTTTCACTGGTAGATCTGAGTGCTTTAATGAGGAGGTCACTGCCATTGTTCCCATCTCAGAGAAGGTGAAACAGTTACATGGAGGTGGCAGAGTTTATCCAAGTGCAGCCGATGAGCTGCTGCCGTGAGCTGCAGGGAAATTAAGGTTTCATTTTGAATCCTACCCCAGTGCTGTTGGGTTGCACAGCATTTTATCTGGCCTATGAGCAAATTTTGTGTCATATAGCACAATTTGATATGTATGGCTATTCTGAAGTAATTTGAGGAAAGGAGTGAATTGCCACAGACCATTGTCTCTTATGAAGTGAGTTACCCCACACAGGAGTCTGGAGGTAGCCTCTCTCTCAGAACTCTTATGTCTTTCAGCAAAATCCATTTCACAACTCTTATCTTCCAATAAAAGACAATGTCACAGACCCTTTGTGATCCTAAGTTAGTACAGTGGTGTCAGAGAAAAAAGCAGTTTCATAAAAAAAGACCATTGAAGTGCTGTTTTCTCCCCTGCTGGCTGAGAAGGCTGGGGCTGACCTTTAGACGTGATGATGGAAAATCCTTGCTTTCTGAGAGCAATATTAATATGGTCAACAAAGGAACAGGAACCCATTCCCAAACTGTGTGATGCCTGGGATTTCAGAGTGCTCACTAGAACTTACTTCTCTTCCGATAAGAGGGGAAAAAAAGTAATTTGAAATTTAACTGACTGAGAAGATGAGTTCACTTGTAAAAATGTACAAAATATTCTTTTGGTGGCTGTAGAGGTTGCTTTCAGATGTTTTCTGTCCTCCATTTTAAAGTTTTTCATAGAAATAGAATTATATTGGGGGACCAGCAACTTGAATACTCCCGGGTTAACTGTTCCTATCTTGCACTAAGACATCTCTTCAAGTGTAAGTAGTCAGGTTTAGAGGTGTCAAGGCCAGCAAGTACCGTGCAGTCACTAGATGGCACTCCATAATATGCAGACATTTATTTTTCTGAAGTGGCTTCCTTAAAAGTGAGTTTTCTTTTCTGTAACTGCATGGTTTTGTTCTGTTTTATCCTCCAAACTCATTGTAAGGAAAAAATGAACTCAAAGATAAAATTTCAATTATATAGGGAGACTGAATATGGATATAACAAATAACCCAGGAGTTTCTGAGCAGCAGATCAGTATGTTTGAATGTACACAACCAACTTGTACATGTGCAGGCTTTGGCAATTATGTCAAACAAACTCTGAAAAAAAGCTCTAATGCATAAGGCAAACTGCAATAATTTGGCTTTGATTGGTAATATGAACTTCAGTAGTTTTGGAAAAGAAGAATGAAAATCTCATTATTTCCCTTATTTTTCATTATTTCAATACTATGTGTAGACCTTAGGACGAAGCTGCACTGTGTCATTTCCACATCCCAGCACACAGCCCACTTCCTTGAACAATTTCTGAGTTCTTTTTAAGGCCATTCAAGGTTCACTGATATGTAATGGTCTGACATGAAATGAGCAGCTATTTTTTACACCAAGCAAGAATTCAGGTTAAAAATGATGAAGAGATTTAACTTCAAAAAATTCTCTAGATGATTCCAAATAAGTAATGATTAAATTAAGATTTTGATGCTGAATGGAGGTATTTTTTAAAAATTTTTCTTAAATGAAGAAATAAATTTAAAAAGTGCATTGCTTAAGTCATTGCATTAAAATGAATTTTACTTCTGATTAAGGATCTATACTGGAAGTAAATTAATTCTGTAAAAAAGAGGAAGTAATTTTCTGCCAATTTAGCCCCCTGAGCTGGCTCTCTTTGGGTTCAGTTGGGCCTGAGTTCTGGCTCAGGGAAATGTGCAGAAAGTTGTAGCTGGCAGCATGGATGTGCTTGTCTGTGTTTGTGTGTTTGTGTAGCAGGAGAGTTGGGCCATCCCTGCCAGGAACAGCCTGCGACTGTGTTGGCTCGGCCATACAGTAAAACCATAAATGCACTGTGTGGAGAGAGCTCTGCAGGCAGCAGGAGATGCAGTGGGGATAGATGTGGTTGGAAAGCAACATCCCTGGTGGATTAGCTTTATCTACAGGGCAGGAAATGGAATGGCCCATGCATATTGAGACGTACCTGTGTGTTTTACATGAGGCACATTTGTTTCAGATGTAGGCACAGTCCTGAAAGTTGTGAGTATCACAAAGGAGAAGTGGACTAAGGAGGAGGTGGTCCTGGAAGAGCTGCAGATATTCAAGGTAGGCATTAATAGCCACAACATCAATTAAATATTATTCAGGGGACTTCATGGCCCAGACTGGCTTTGTCTGTCTGGTTGTTTGTTTACTGGAACTAGTTCAAGTTTCCAGAGGGACACTATGTAAATTTTTAAATGCCTTGGTATTCTTTGGGCAAGTCAATTGAAAAATGTCCAAAACCAAACAGACCGTGATTTTTCAAACCCGTAGAACATCTCATTTATCCTGCTTTGTTCTAGTTTGAAATTATGAGCTCACATTTTTTATTATTTATATGTATTAAAATAGTAGTATTTTATTTTTAATGTGAAATTTTCTATGGCCCAATTGGTATTGGGAGTATCCTAGGCACAATTTTATTTTTTAAAAAATAAACACACAGAATTCCTTGGGTGCACAGAAATGCTTTAAAACATCAACATTAGGAATTGAAAACATAAGGAAAATAAACAAGAAGTTAGCTTTGGTTATCAGCCTGCTTTAATTTATTGGTGAAGGTTCACTCCGTATTTTTGACCATTTTGATTTGGTTATTCTGTAACTGGAGCCCTGCTAACACCAATGACTTCTTCATAAATACAGCTTGTAAAAAGCCCAAGATTCTTTTTGTTGCACAGGCACAATTTTTGATTAACTTCAGTGCTGGTGAGGGAGCTGACATCAACATACTTTTACATCAGAAAAATGGAAAGCTTTGTCTTCCCTACTGATTTTCTTTTCCGTTTATTAGTTTCTTCTTCGTTGTTTGCATTCTCACTTTGCTTTCTTCTCATGCTGCTTAGCTCTTCTTCAGTTTTCACTTTGCTTTTCCATCAAAGTTTGTCTGCATCCATGGCATTTTGATTACTTTCTCACACATCCTTTCTCCTATGTGCTATACAGCCCAAGTTGTTGTCCATACTGAATAAATGAATTTGGGACTTTTCCAAGTGTAAGCACAGGAGCATTAACAATTATTTCAAAGAGTTCATTTCTCCATATGCCTTTTGATATGTCATGTGTATGATGAAACTTTGATTTAAAGGATCTCTATGTCTTCTTCCCACTGTCCCGGACGCCAATTATAAATATCACTCAGAAAATACCAAGATTACTCAGTGGCCTGCCAAATAATGAGCAGTTCCAGTATGTGCACCAATTTACTGCATTCTTAAAACATAACGTCAAGGGAAAATGTGCCATATCATATTTAAAACAAAAAAGAGGTCATTTTTTTTCTACTTAGCAGACATTCCTTCACATTTTTACTGGTAACATTTATAACTGCTACCTCTATGTTTTTGTATCCAGAAAACTGAAGGAGGTAGTGGCTGAAAAAACATGCCTTATTTCCTCAAACTGCATTAATATTAAACAATAGGCTTAGATTAATCTTCTGTTGGGTGATACATAATTCCCTGAGCTTTGTGCTGTTCTTACATCAGTCACGGGCAAAAATTTCACTGTCTTTCATAGCCATGAAATACATCGTGGTGCAGAGATCTGCCTGTGTATCCCTTAAATGGCAACTAAGCCTTTCAAATAGTGCTTAATATGAACTAAAGTTGATGTGAAGGCTCATTGCCCAGGATGGGGTAGATATCAAACTCTCAGAATTAAAGCTAATTCCTTCCTTCCCGCTGGGGAAATTTATGGGATTTCCTTTTGGAAGCATGAATTTTGTGATTTTCTGTTGGGGTTTGTTTTCTTCATGTTAGTTAAAACCAAGCAAATGAGCCTGTAATTTTATTTGCTTATTGTATGCTAATTTATTTTTCAGCACCCTTCGTTTATCTCAACCATGGAGATTTCTCAGAAACAGGTAATCATAACCTTGTTTAATTTCTGGAGGATACGGGGTACACGGAACACCTATTTTCAGGTGACTCCTGTTGCTTAGTGGCCAAGCTTTTCATGGATGGCTCTTAAAATGTAACTGGAGGGAAGGAGATATGTTTGAAATTGTTTGCCTGCCTAATTCCTGTTTGCTTACAAACAGTAATTTGTGTACCCAGGCTGGTAATTATTCAGGGAAACAAACTTTTAGTCATATGGTAGTGGGATTTGTAAGTGAAGCCAATGCACATTCTTTTCCCGGCCTCCAGAAATACTTGTCTCTTTACAATCTAGTAATAAATTATTATTACTATTATTGTTTTTATTAGTAGTCAGGAGAGATCAGGGCCTCACTGTGCTAAAACTTGTATGCACACAAGCAGTCCCCCTCCTCTAAAATTGCAGCCTGAGTCTGGGTGGTCCAACCCTGGCAGCGCAGGGGCCATTCCCAGCGCAGTATCTCCTGATGGGAAACGGTTTTATGGCAGCTCCAAGCTCTGTGATGGCTCCATGCATGCTCAGGAGGCAGCGTGACACCAGAGCCACCCCTCCCTGAGACGCAGAAGTGGCCAGAGCAGCTCTGGCACAACACGGCTCCCTCGCACGGGAGGAGGTATTTTGCCTTTCAGGCACGCACAGCACAGCTGGGTCCCATCTCCCACGAAAAAAGGTGGCAGGCCAGATGGAAGTGTTGCATGAGCCAGCTCCAGCTTGGACCACCCTTGGCTCCACTGGCAATCCACTCACGCGTTGGGGAGAGGGGAGAAACATTATCCCCATCCTACCTCAGGATCAGAAGCAGAACATGAAGTTTATTCACACAAGGTCACCCCTAGTTCCCAGATTGTTAACATCATGACTATCCAGCCCCTCGTTTTTAGACGTGTTATTAAGCCATTCTTTCCATGGTTTGCTTCTGATTTTTTTACTATAGCACAAATGGAAATGTGTGAGGCTGTTGAGTGCTTTCCAGGACTGCAGTCCCCTTTCCTCTCTGCTGTGTTGTTGGGATGGATGGGCACTGGCCAGTTCACACTGGGCCCTGAGAAACATTTTCTACTAAAGGAGGAATTCTCCCTTGTTTTATAAAATCGGGGATAAGGTTAAAAGTCTGCAACTGTGGCACTGAAGAAGGGAACTTTTTACACTGGCTACTTGGAGAACACTCCTAATTAATTTGCTTTGCCTGATTTGCAGCAACAATTGTACATTGGTTCCAGGGATGGATTGGTTCAGCTCTCTCTGCACAGATGTCACACGTATGGGAAGGCTTGTGCAGACTGCTGCCTTGCCAGAGACCCGTACTGTGCCTGGGATGGAAACTCTTGTTCCAGATATGCCCCCACTTCTAAAAGGTAAGAAAAAAACGTGACATGCTGTAAAAGATCTTGCTGCTTGCAAGAATTTTAGATGTTCCAATTCATGACTTGTTGCCTTTTTACTTAGCATATCATTTGCCTTAACATGTGATCGTACTCTGGCCATGTTTCACATTTCTGCTTGAAGAGCTGTGAAGACAACATAGCTTTGTTTAAGTGTGTGTGACAGTAACTTGGCTACTGCAGCTAACATCGTAAATCCATCACTTTCCTTTTTTATGCTGAATGCTTTAAGGCACAGGATGCTCAGATGGAGGTCCAGGTTGTGGCTAACTCTGCCCAAGATGCAAGAGCCTCTCTTAAGCTTCCGACTTTTTCATAGTAGTTAGAAAGCAGAGCTTAACACAGTATCCCAGAGTGGTCAATAATAAAACATATTAAATTCCCTGACCTAACCCAACAATTGTATTTGTGGTCTAGCCATGAGAGGGAGACAGAGATTTAAGTACCATGATTTGACCATATTGGCAGCAGTCTTTCCACAGTGAAAGAAGCTTCATCTGAATTTTCTGTACCCACCAGCTAGGACAGTACCTTGGATGTGGATGGAGGGAGAGCACGCTGCAGGGTTTAGCAGTGCACTGCCTCAGCTGCTAGATGTGTCTCCTGAAGTTTTTGGCTGATTTAGCTGGAGCCAGAGTCCTTCACAGCCTCTTCATTGCCCTTTGGACAAAGTCCTCCTGACAGCAATTCTTGCAGTGAGGTTACAGTCTGAGCTCAGGCTCTGGAATGGCACTTTCCACCTTAGGGGTCACAGGGCTGGGTCCTGAGCCATTGAAGTTAATGACTCATAAGTTATCATGTCATGGTGTCAGGGAACTTTATGTGTTCTCCCTCATAGCCAAAGCAAACTAAATTCAGAGAAGCATAAATGAAAGGAGAAAAGCAAGTGTTCAGGCTCACTGCAAAGTTAGTGACACATGAGGCTTGCTGAAGTCTGGGGTGGGCTGGGACACGGAGATCGATGGGCCATGCTTTTTAACAGATGTGCATTTTGGAGGGAAGGCCAAAAGTCCGTGGTTCCAAAACAAAGGATGGGTGACTGGCCCTGGGAGTCCTGCAGTAGATCAGTTACTTGAATGTTTTCCTTCTGTGCTGAAGTCTGTGCTTCCAGCATGTCTACAGCTTTTGCTCAGTGGACAGATCGGCTTTGGCAACCTGCTCTCCTTCAGAGGCGTTGCGCTGCACACAGGAGGTCCCACTGGTGCCGCTTGTGAGGAAAGAACACGTTCTTTCCTGGGTCTCCAGTTCTTCTACTGAAAATTTGAAAAAGTTTCCATTTTTTTTGTAGCTCTTGGCTCTTGGGAGATAAATGCAATTATACACAGAGGAAGAGTTTACTTTTTTTTTAGCACTCTTACACTGAAATGACAGTAAATCACGGTGAGTTCATGTAACACACCCAGAGATTGGCAGGCAAGTTAGTAGATCATCTCAGAACATTGTCTTATGTTTTTTCTGTCCATAAAGATGAAAGATAACCAGATTTGTCAATTGTTTGTTAACAAACTAAAATAAATTATTTTCTCTCTTCATTTTAATAATTGGCTAGTCAGTATTACCGTGGGCTAATACTGAGCTCAGTTTTGAATATCACCTGTTGAACTTCTGATCTTTTTCATGGTCTACAGCATGAAATGTTTTTAGGTATTTGCAACAGAGTCTATCCCACCAGGAGAGCCATGCTGGTCTGAGCAAGTTTACACTCTCTTTCTGTCACTGTATTACACACTCCTTATTTTAGGCAGATATTTTTCTCTCGCTTTTTTTCTTTCTCCTCCCAGTGGTTTTCCCAAATCACAGGCTCTTCTCTTGATGTCAATTGTACAAATCTCTCTAGGCCACATGCTGCTTTGAGGGTGAGGCTGGTTTTAGTTAAGACTGTAATTGTCAACAGTAGGGTGGGAGCAATGCAAGTCCACATCTGCTGAGCTCCTCTGTATTTTGTTGTTGCATTCCAGCAATTATGTCTGAAGTGTTACAAGTTTGCATGCTCTTCCCATAGGCGAGCCAGAAGGCAGGATGTCAAGTATGGAGACCCAGTTGCACAGTGCTGGGATGTGGAAGACAGTGAGTATTTTTCACCTTTCTTGCTCTTTTGTCACTTAGGCAGCAGATTTTGCCATGAGGGTCTCTGTCTCCAAAAGCTTGCTAAGCTCAACAGAACAGCTGCCTTTCCCACACTTCATATCCATTACCCCTCCCACAGTTAAATTTTCAGAGCTGGAGCTGGAAAGGAACAGCCAGCATGGGATATCACCCTTGCATCCCTTATGGGCGGCACTTCCCAGCACTCACACAGGGCAGGGAGATGTGCCCCTGACACCAAAACATCACACACATCCCTGAAACTAGCTAATGGGATGTGCCTGATATTCCATCCAGAAACAGGGCAGCAGATCCCACAAGGAAGCTTGCAGGGGTGAGTGGGGAGCATGCCATCTCTCCTCTGCCACTTGACACAGGTCCCAAGGCTGAGCTGCAGCTGCCAAACCAACCCCTTCCCCTTCCCTCAGCTACTTAAATGCTCCTGTTATTAACAAGAACCTACCCCCTTCTCCCCGCCCGCTTCCCCCTCCCTTTCCCACACCCTCTTTTCGGATGCCAAAGGGTCTGGCTGCTCCTCTGGCATCTGCAGCCCTTCTCTCTCAGCGAGCACTGTCAGTATGAAACGCTGTGGTTACACAGCAATCTCTGTGGCAGCATAAAATAAATGAATAGCATTCAAACCCAACCATGACTTTGTCTGGGGTTCTTCTAGCTGCTTATTAAAGTGAACAATCCAGACAAAACAGTATTGATTGTATCACCACGTTGAACACTGGCTTCGGGACAAGCCATCCCTTCCCATTCATCTCTGGTTATTCCGTGCCGCTGCGGTGCTGGGTGCCTGCTGCAGACCTCAGTGGGAGGCAGTGCAGAAATCAGAGCTGCTTGCCACGGGATCAAAGCCTGACGTCTGTTGCACAGTCTAGAGGGCTCTGACTGTACATGTGTGCTTGCAGACATAGTTAAAAAGTCAGGGTAAGATCTCATTTCCATCAAAGTCAACGACAAAACTCCTGTTCATCCCAAGGGCCAGAATTTCCTTGCTTGCTGCTTGCCATGACTCTCCAAACACTGATATCTGAGACTGTGCAAAGCTCAAGGTTATAGAAACCCTAGCAGAAAGGCTGACAGTGTCACATTTTCCTGGAAGGATAAAGAGATACTGGAAGAGTTAGCTTTATTAGACAAATCTAAAATCTTGTAGCACAGAAACTGCTATTAATTCTTTGCCGTGACATAGTGCCACCAATAGCAATTTTATCCACCTGTGTGTCGTAAACCCATTAAGCTGACCTGTGTCACTCCAGGCTCTTGGCTTATTCGGGCCATTTGTGATAATTAGTAATATTGTGGTCCTCAAACTTATTTAAATTCAGTGCTCTGTTGTGTGAGGTTCTCTCCCAGAGACTTCATTGGCTGCATGAAGTTGTTTGGCTCTCCCGAAATCTTAGTGACACAGGGAAATAATGCAGAGAGCTTGAATTTCTATAGAACTCATGTAGGTACTTGTTATATTGAAAGCATGATCCAAAATTGTTTTAATTTTGACATGGAGCTAACTTTTGGTTCAGGAGACACCACTGCTTTCACCTTACTTTCTGTTATTCACAGGGTATAAGAAACAGCTTTAGTCTCTTGCTAAGGTAGATAAGATGCAGATAAAACAGACTAGAAAGAGAAATGAAGATGCAGAGATTAGAAATTAATTGCTCAGACTTACAGAAGACCAAGAAAGGATTTCAGGTCTCCTCATGGCTTCTTCAGTGTTTGGTCTGAAACATACTACAGAGCATTTCAGATTACACTGAAGGGAGGCAAACTTCAGTTTACTTTAGCCCTGTGACTCCTTTAAAGTGCTTGGGATGAACAAACCAGACCATGCAATCTAACTTCAGCAGGTTTAGCTCAGGTTTAGTAGTTGCATTACTTAAAGGAAAAATATGGGTCAGATTTTAAATTCCTCAAAGGTGAAAGCCCCAACTTTAAAATGGAGCAAGCTCATGATACAGATTTTATTGACCTCCTTAAAAACCAGTTGCACTGAAGGAAGGTTAGCAGCCGCCTCTAAATCCTCATAGTTATACTTTAAGCTAAAAGTTAAGTTTCCTTTTGCTTTTTTATAATTCACTCACTCTTATAGCATCTGTTCTGAATCAGGCTATTTTCCCATTGCTTTAAAAAGCAGGTCAGGGTTAATCTCCTGTACCATGTTTGCTTTCCAGGCATTAGTCATGAAACTGCTGATGAAAAGGTGATTTTTGGCATTGAATTTAATTCAACTTTTCTGGAATGTACTCCTAAGTCCCAGCAAGCCTCTATTAGGTGGTATGTTCAGCGCTCTGGAGAAGAACATCGAGAAGAGGTAAGTTATAGTCATCAAGGCAGGTTTCCTCCACAGAGAATTCAGCTGAGCATTGAGAGGCAGGAGTTATTGGGATTAGTCGATGTTTTACTTTTCCCTGCCTCACCTTAGGTATCGCATAGCATTCTGCTATCACCATTTGGGGCATGCAGTGGGGAAGAGAGGAAACCATTTGCACTGTATCTTAAGCAGATTTTGGTATTTATTTTGACTTACATGCTCATCCTATTAGAAACAAAAAAAGGGAGATAATAAAAATCAGTGATAAAAAGTCAAAGCTGTTTTGTCCGAGAATTAACACATCTACTTCTGTAGGTAAAAGTATGTTCAAAACCCTATGTTTCAATAAAATCTCAGCTCTATTTAGTGTCTGATTGCTTTCCCTTACTATGTTAAGCAGTGTAGCTAAGAATTGCATGTATAGTTTGCTGCTTCTCTCCATCTCTCCCCAGAGGAGGAATGGTCTGCGTGGTTGAAAGGCTTTTTATTAGCTTTTTTTCTTGTTAGTGGAGTCTGAGATTTTTTCTTAAATGGCACACTGCTCTGATGCAGAGATGTCAGGTTAAGGATTGCTCCTTGCATCTAGTGTAGAAAGCAGTGAGACTTGTGATGGCCCTTAATTCCTTTGGGACACAGCTTTGGGGTCCTCACTGATGGAGAAGCCCTGGAGAAGCCTCCTGATCGATGCAAACCCCCTGCACAATTTCCTGATGATTTCTTTCTGAGCTAGTGACAAAGGGGATCTCCAACATGCCTGGAAGGTCAATATCCTGGGACTGGTTTGGACTGGGTTTGTGAGTGAGTTTCAAACCTCAGGAGTTTTCATAGCCTTTCTCTTACATGAGTGATTTTGTGTCTGAGGCCAAGTCCTGCTGTGATGGCAACCATGGCAACGGGGAAAGAGAAGGGAGATGAACTGCCCTTTCAAAGGAGCTGGTCCCAGGTGCTAGATACGCATTTTTGTTATATGTTCATCCAGGACAAAAATTAGTTTAAGTGACAGGAACTATCAAACATACAACTGGTCTTCCGCTGTCAGTGATAATTCATCCTTTGAGACTTCCTGAGCGCAGAAAATGTGCTGGTCCTTTCCAGAGGCTGGGGAGATGCAGACCAGGGCAGGTGTCCATGAGAGGATCACTTCTGGGTGAGATGTGACTCATGGCAGTCACCCCAAAGTTGCAACCCCAGTTATGTTGGCCCAGAAAGCCAGAGTTAGGGGATACCAGACACTTGTGATTTTCTGCCAGATAAGACAAAGTCCCACAAGGCTGTAAATTGACTGTAACACTGCAGTACTTTTAATTTACTCCCCTTCTCTTACACGTTTTGGATTAACAAAACTTTTTTTCCTCTGCTGGGGAAAAAAAGGCTTCATTAATTTGTAGACAGGTGCTTTAACATCAAAAGAAAGAGACTATTGGTTTGAAATACTACCTCTAATGTCCATTATTGCACATATGTGGAAAAAAAAATAATTTGCCTTCTGATCAGGTGGCCAAGCACCCTCTCAGCCACAGGAGGTTGAAGTGCACACCCAGCTAAAAGTGTGTTGGCATTTAAAGGCCTACAGTCATTCATTACTGAAATGGAGTTACCTTTACTGTCCTGTACATGACACTCTGTGATCACCTTCCCTAAGGCAGCAGTTTGTAAATGCACTCACATATTTGATCAGATGTAAATGCACTCACATATTTGATCAGGGAAACAAATACGTTCTTAATTTTAACCATGTGTTTAAGACTAATTTTAAAGTAAATTTAAGCAGATAGTTAACAGGTTTTTTGACTGGGGGGATGTGTTTGTTCTTGTTGATTTTCTTTTCTTGTGTGTGTGGTTTTTTTTTCTTTTTTTTTCTGAATGGGAAGTTATGTCAAGTTTTGAGAAGACTGAACCTTTTTAAAAATAGTGTATTGCAACTATACCGTGAACTACAAACTTTACATAAAGGAGCCAGTTCTCTGTGAAGAATGTAATATTCCTATATCACAAGAAATCATGCTTTCAAGACTTAAAAGCCTCTTTTGAAGGGCTTCTTTTGAGTCTTATCTGTGTCAATTTAGGGGAAAAGATATTATCATAAGATTTTCTCGTAAGTCACAGGTTCAGATAGGCCTCTGAAGGTCATGAAACCAAGCTCAGGCTGTCTTTCTTGTTTGATTGTAGAGCAAACTGCAGGTCAAACCAGCTTTGAGCAAAGTTACGGCATGCTAATGTATGTAGCATAGCCTAAATTAAGGCTATACTCTTTTTTGACACACTTTGTATTTCCTAAAGGTTTGTTGTGGCAGTGACTTGGCCCTTCCTACTTGTTCTGAGCCAAATGCCAGTTACCCAGGCCTGGTGATATCCAGTGCAGTGGGACTGCCCAGCATGCCAAGGATGTGCACGTTGGGAGGGAGTTAGGGAATGTGTGCACATGTGTGGTGTCATTAGAAGCCCCAGCGAGCACACAAAATTCATCTTTGCACATTAACAGCAATGTTTACTGGGCTTGCTCTGTGCAAACAGTCTGACATCTGCTTGCATGAGAAAAGTAAATCTTCACTAAAAGGCCAGATTAACCTCTGAGGCAAATTTAGTAGAAAATTTGAAGGAGAAATCTGCACAGATTTTCTACAATATGAATGTTAAAAGTAGACAAATAGCTTTTTGCCACATGTTGAGCCTAAAGCCACAGCAGTGCCTCTGTGATGTAGTTTTGGTAAAATAGAAGTTGTAGCACATGCTCCTCAGTTCTCAGGGTGGTTTTGTTAGTTGTGGGGTTTTGGGGGGTTTTTTGGTTTTGGGTTTTTTTTTTTTCCATCGGAAGGTAATAGCCTATGGAAATGCATATGCACACATTGATGATTAGAGGATCAGGTTGCTTAAAGACAGTGTATAGCTATTAATTTTGTTTGAATCTTGCCAGAAAATTCTAATAATAACAATTTCTAGTATTTTGACCCAGGTTAGTTTCAGGATCCTAAGGATTTGAACTCCTGAAAAAACTCACTTTGCATATATCATATTGGTACATATCATTTTTAGAAGACATTTTTTAAAAAGAAGATTTTTTTGTTTACTATTTAAGATTACTGTATTAATCTAGAAATTACATGTTTTCAAATATCTGAAGTTAAATTCCTAAGTTCAGGTATGAATCCCTAAATGAATGACCAGGTCTATAGAGATGCTGAATAATCACTCCTCCTATTTGAGGAATAAGGGTCAAATGGTTAAAATGTTAATCCCTTGGTAATTTGCAGATCCAGAAATTGAGGTTTTCAGGTTTTCTAACTTGACTTACCAGTGAAAATTAGTTCATCAGTATAAAAACCTAATTGGAGACCTTCACAGAAAATCCAAAGATCAGAGTAATTGACTTTCTTTTCAAAGAACTTCAATTTGACAAAAATACCATATGTGACAGAAACAGAGAGGTCATATTTAATGTACAGCTTGATCTTTGCTTAACCAGTGCCTTACCATAACTTCTCCCATTACAATTATATTTTCTGCTCTCTCTCTCCCTTCCTGCAGCAGATTTCTCAAATAACACTGTACATTCTTTAAGTACGTGTCTTAGCAGTGTAACTTATTGTGATGACGATACCATGCTTTGCAAATGGCTCCATGCACCTGGAACTTAGGTTACGGACTTTTAGTTCCAGGGCTGGAACTGTAATGTCTCAGCAAGTCTTTAAACTTGGCTTTACAAATAGATGGCTTTGCACTGTCCCAGACATGCACTGCAGCTTCCTGAGGGAAGGGAAAGGGCAAAATCCAGACTAGATGGGAAGCATTTGGCCCAGCAGGATGTCCCCGACATTTCACCTTTAAGGTCATGGTTCAGAATGTGACTTCCAGGCAAAGCAACCTGTAGGGAGGGACAGGATCTCCTGTGGTACAGAAGCTGTCACCAGGTCATTTTGCTGCCAGTGGGAGTACATTTCCCTGTAGTTTAGGGCTGTTTTAAGGTCAGGAGTCAAATATCTAGTGCTTTTGTGGTTAGTGTTGCTCACGCAATTGATCATGTTTGTTCCTGTGCGTGCAGCGTTAGTCACTGGGATGACGGAGAGTGCTTCAGTGCCTGGAGTTCATAAAAAACTCTGGGGACGTCATCTGTTCATAGTGTCTTAAACTGCTGAAGCTCTCTGAGGCTTAAAACAGATACTAGTTATTTCTCAAAAATGTTCTGTGTTATTTTATGTATGTAATAAGTGTCAGGACTGCAAAAAGCAAATGCGTGGCTCCCTACAAAGGCATTAGTTTTGGTGCCTCGTGGCTCTGAAAAGCATCAGCCCCTCTGCTCTAGGCTGCGCTTCACCCTGGGTCTCCTTTGGCTCCAGGTCTGCCAAGCTGCCACCTCAGCAGCAGGGGACAGAACAAACCATATGGTCTAAAGTGACAGAATAGGTGCAGATCACTTTTAACTTTCTTCTTTCTGCTGTGCTCGAACCTGGTGGTGAAAATAAATCCACCAAAATGCATGGGGACATTCCAGTTTCTCTTTCAGCAGTTCTCACCCTTTCCATATTCCTGCCCCACAGCCCAGACTGTGTTTTCCTGATGGACCAAATATAATGTGATATTTTGGTAGATACAAGAGTTGGACCCGCTTTTGGGCACGACATTTTGCAAGACACTATATGGTGACCTAACTCCCTCATCAGAGCAAAGAGATGTTGTTTCATTCCACATTTTAGAAATTTTTTCAATTTATCCAAGACATAAGTTTCCATATATTTTTGCATCTGGAGGATTTTGCATCATGATGGCAACTTCCTTTGTTACAAACATCTGGTCAAGCAAAATCTTATGAAGAAAGGCCACAGATTCAGTCCCAGCCCTGAAATCTTAAGAGTTGGGTGATAGCTGAGTAAGGCAGAGGACACACAGCAAAGACTGAATTTCCCTCTTCTGTCACGGGTGTGTAATTCAGTGTTTGAATCTTTAGGTCAATGAGAAAGAGGTCAAGAGAGTTGGGAAAAAGAAAAAAAAAAGAGATTAACTCTGCAGCCTAAGGATTACTTATAGTTCTCATGCTTTCACTCTTTTATTTTATTACTCATTGCCTTTTTTTTTTAATACCTTGAGTTTCTTAAGTAAGACTAATATTTTGATGGTTTTATGGGGAGAGAAGAGAAGTAACTCTGAGCTGAGTGACATTTCTGGTTTGATTTGGATATATTGGAGGGGTGATAGGAATGGAGGAGTTTAAAGTTTAGTCTCAGAATAAGAAGTAAACTTCACCTTGAAACGAATAGGAATCATGCGTTTTCATAATGACATTGTACCAGCAACATGTTCTTCATTTTTCCTGAGGCTGTTGGTAAATAAAAAAAGATGTTAAAAAAAATTAACTCTACAGCTGTGTTGGAGCTAAATGATTATTTTCCCATACAAGAGAAACAAAGTCATGTGTAACAATAATGTCAGAAAAACCCTAGAGTGGTCTTTATTTCCAGTCAAATGATGAGGATGAAAAAGAGAACAATAGAAAAACAAAGATGAATGTGAATTCTCAGCAAATGTTCCTCATTTTCTTTTCTCCCTCTCTCAATTTGTTCAGGGGTTGCAGCTAACCCATGATTAGTCCAGCTTTACCTCTAACATTTTTTCACATGTTGATTAATGAGGGAAGGCAGGCTTTGAAGCCACTTTCTTCTCCCAGACAGGTGCAGTGTTTTAACTGTGAAAGAGTTGACATGTGAATTATTTGTAAAGAGGGAGCTATCTAAACACTTCATTAGCAAAGGACAAAAAGCATTGACCTAACCTGGTGCCACAGCACTTTCAAATCCTTGGTTGTTTTCCAACTTACTGATTGTTTAAAGGTTTGCCATCATTATTGGCAATACTTACTTTTTTCTCCATTATTAAATTCAGGTTGTGCAAGTCAAGTGTTAGCTTTGCATGGGGATCTTTTCCCTTTGTCACATATTGCCAGTATCTATGGCATGAGCCATAATTCAGGTAATGTAATATTTGGAAAACTTATGTGCTTATCATGAAGGATGAAAGTACAATTTGTTGATACAATATTGTCAAAAACCCACTCCCACTTCACTAAAAAAGAAAGCTATTGGTAATCAATTGCTTCATTTTTTGTGGTTTATAAGTTGTTTCCTGTGGAACAAAACTATGTTTCTCATGTTTAAGTTTTATTGTGTGCTCAAATTTAAGGACATGTCAGCAAGCTTTTATAAATTTAAGCCTGTGAACTTCTGAATTGTTAAATCCTATTTAGAAATATTTTAGAGGAGTTACTGATTTTGACATGGTGGGGGGTTGAAACAGTGAATCCACAGTTGACCAAAACAAAATTTCTTTTATCTAAGTAGTCTTTTCACTTTCCTCAGAGTTTAATAAAATACATTTTACATCTATAGGTCAGGAACCAAAGACCACATTAAACATTCAAGTGAAAGGTTAAAGATCTACTGCCAAGTAATGAAATGCCAGGTGTTTATGAAACTCCAGAGCCCTGTGGGGAGGAAAGTAGAGAGGAAAGACAGGAGGAGTTCTGAACCTATGGGTAAAACAACATAAACAGGATACCAAAAAGAGAAGTGAGGGGGGGAAGGCAGTAATGAAGTGTTGCTCAATATGTGTGAAATCGGAGCCATAATTTTATCCTGCCAGAGGAGTAGAAAGAAATGAACAATGAAGGCACAGAGGAGGAGGTGACAGTCACCCTAAATCAATGTCCAAGGTTAACACAGGACATTGTGTAGGAACACTGCTTCATTAAAAATAGGAGTCATGATGGGCTGGGATTAAGGGACACAACCAATTTAGACTTTTACCTTTCTCTGCAGTATCCCAAGGCAGCGGGGGGGACAGCTCCATCAGTTAACACGTTTATGGCTGTTACACAAATGACAAATAGTTATGAGTAGCAGGGTGCTGGACTTGGGGGTCCAGTGATCTTTTCAAGTCTAGATCTGCCATTATTCTGCCTTTCTTTCACTGAAAAGAGGCGAAGCCCTAGTGAGGGCACTTTGGGCTGGCACGCAGCCAGCCAGAGCAGCCAGCTGGAGCCCTTCCAAGTGTGGGAGGTGCACAGCTGTCAAGACGCTCTAGACTACAATACTGGCAGAGCCACCGGCAGGCAGATGCTACTGCTGCGATTGCATCAAGCCCCGAGCTCAAAGGCATCAGTGCTGTTTTCACTCAGACAATGTGGGAACTTGGTCTTTGCACAGTGCCTTATGAAACCCAAATGTCTGGAAGTTATCTGCTTCTTCCCATGCTTTTCCCTCAATTTCGCAAACTTGGATCTTCATGTTGACATGAAGCCTGGGCAGAAGAAAGGGATTTCCTTGTTGTGTTGCAACAGCCGGGCCTCCAAGCACTTCCACCTGGCCCCTGCTCCTGCTTCTCTCTGTGGAGCACAGCGCCACAAGGAAACACCTGCCCTAGACATATTTCTGCCTACAGCTCCTTATTTGTGAACTCTTTTATAAATTTTATGCTCCTGTTTTTACTATAAAAAAAGGAACATTTACTTGGAGTGAAGTGTCACTAGCTGATCCAGCTGAGGACTAGTGCCCTGTGCTGTGGGTTCTGTGAAAGGAGAGTGGCCTTTTCTGGTTTGTCTCCCTGTTATCTTCTGTGCATGAGCTTGTGGCTTGACCATAATTTCTCTGGTTTAAACTCAGTGTGGTAAATCAGAAGTAACTTGTGCTAATGTAGCACCTGTTCTCAGGACAATCGATTTTCCAGGAATTTCCTGAAATTTGTATCATTTCACCCTCCGGGTACTGAGTAGACATGCTTATATACAGTTTACAAACAATGAAACTAAAGCTTCCAGCACCAACAACTGGGGGCAGGAGCCAAAAAATACTTAGCCAGAGAAAAAGGCAACTACAGCTACAATTTGATCTGCTTTTGTAGCAGCTGATTTCATGTCTCTGCTGCTCTCATATCAGTGGAAGTACACAGGCCTATATCCATCCATCCATCCATATGACTTGCCTTCATACCTGTCTAATCCATATGTTACTGAAGACTGTTACAGCTGAAACAGTAGGAAACAAAAGTCTCTCTCTGTGGTTGTATTATATTTATGTGTATTGTTTTTTCTGGTGATCTCAATATGGTCTCTCAAACTTTTTCAATGATTTCAAGGTCATTGTCATAGAAACTTAGAAAAGAGTAAAGCTAAAAGCCCTGGAAGGTCATCTCATCCATCTCTTTGCTCCAAGAGACTTTATTATGATAAAGTACTAGTGAGTTAGAATCATAACAGATGGAGAATCATATGTATGTATAAATTTTTTCCCATGGTGTAGCAGAGGGAATCGTGTGCAGATTTTTTACATAAAGAAACAGTGTGTAGCTTACCCACTGTGAATAAATCTAATTTAGTCATCTTTATGCCTCCCTGATCTTCATCTTCTGAAGTTTGCTGCAGGGTCAGATGCGCACTCTGGGAAATTTTCCAGATTCTGTGTTGGTTCTTTCTGCCCCCAGACCCCCCTTCTCAAACCCTCTACCCAGCCTTGAGCTGAAGTTTTCCCCCATGGTATTGATGCCACCAGCAGCCTCCAGCAGCAGTCCAGGTCTGTGGGTGCTGGCTGTGCTGCAGCCTCTGCGTGGCAGCAGAACACAGCACGCCCGGGAGGGAACAGCTTGGGACAAACCGGCGTCATTTTCGAAGGAAGTGCTGGTGCTGGACATCGGGAGTTAGGGCTCTGCTTTCTGCTTCCACCTCTGCTACTAATCTTTATATGGTCTTTGGCAAATCACTTACCTTCTGTGTTTCCCAGCTGCAGAAATACTTGGGCGCCCAGTGCCCCATCCTGTTTTCTGATTTGTTTTTGGCTTTTTCTTTTGAGGGGGGATCCTATTTTTTGACGTAGGTTATTTTGGAAATAATTTTCAGATTACCAGGTAGCAACTTACCTGACAGTGTAGTAGTCTTAAGGTCCACCTTCTTTTAACATGTAAGACATGTATTTTTTAAAATATTTCTATTTGTAAATGAAATTACAGCTCCATGCTGTCAGACTTCAGCTCCCACTTGCAATCTTACTGTTGTGTTTGGGGTTTTGGGGTTTTTTTGTTCTTATTTTTCTTTAAGTTATTATCCACAGATCTTAGCAATAAAAGAACTGTACTTTGTTGTATCCATCCAGCCTTACTGCCTGCTTTTAATCACATCTCAGTGAATCAAAGTCAGGATCAACTTCCTTTTGTAAAACTTGGTTGAAAAAGATCAAAACCACAGCGTTTCTCTTTAAAAATAGGTAGTAGTTTTCATATCCATTGTAACAGGGCCTCAGCACTGCAGATATATACAAGCACTCTGGTATTTTGGGTGTATTACAGATACCTCAAAAAGAGCAGTTTAAAAAAATGAATGGGATTTGTGGCAGTGAATAGCTCCCCTTCCTTGGAGAATGCAGCCTCCCTCACTGCACTGTGGTGTGTTGAGTGTTGCTGTCTGTCCCGTCAGCTGTACAGCATGTGTCTTTTGCTACTGCATGCCGAGTGTCCGTGATCCAGATGTTGCAGTCAGGAATGGGACTCAGACCCCGAAGGAACTGCTGGTGTCTGTCCCAGCTGCACCTTAGGGATGGGACACGCCGTGTGCCAGCCAGGCCTCGTCTCCACCAGCATAGCACTGACACACATCTCATTCTGACCATGAGACTCACCTCCTGTGTTCTTTTTTTGTCCAACCCCGCAGCTGAAGGCTGATGAAAGGATCATTAAAACGGAGCATGGGCTGCTGATCCGCAGCTTGCAGAGAAGGGACGCGGGAGCCTATTTTTGCAAAGCCCAGGAGCACACCTTTGTCCACACCATCGTGAAACTGAATTTAAACGTCATCGAGAATGGACAGATGGAAAGCACTCAGAAAACTGAGGACGAGGAGGGCCGGGTGAGGGATTTGCTGACGGAGTCCCGGCTGAGGTACAAGGACTACATCCAGCTGGTCAGCAGCCCCAGCTTTAGCCTGGATGAGTACTGTGAACAGATGTGGCACCGGGAGAAGCGGCGGCAGCGGAACAAAGGTGGTGCCAAATGGAAGCATGTGCAGGAGATGAAAAAAAAGCGAAACCGAAGGCACCACGAGCCAGCCAGGCCACCATCGACGTAGTTTGTAAATGCTATTTAAAGAAAGGACATTTTCTGTGAAAAAAAAAAAAATACTGTGTTCTGGTTTTGTGCATCTTGCCTATGGATTAGTACTGCTTCTTATTGAAATCAGGAAACTTACCATCACTATTAATCTGTGTGAGACTGTACAGTGGGATTCAATGCCAAATGAGATGTTCCTTATTGGAGTTCCACACACTAGTCAATAATTTCAAATGCATTCATTAAAAAAGAAAAGATGTACACTTTTAGCTAATTTCTGGGTAGCCTTAGACTGCGTGAGCTGTGTTCTTTACTTCCTGCGTAATTTTCACATAGGATTTAGTGTTTGTGTTCCCGTGTTGACATTTGCTGCCACATTCCACCCCAGAGGTGGCTATGTTTCAGGGGAAGGCAGATGTACTTCCAGTTCTTTGGCATCTTTCTGAGTAAGAAGCATGGTAGAAATGTGTGACAGATCTGCAAAAATACCCACTAATTTACCCACTGGGCCTGTATACAGGCACACGGGTGAGGTTTGCTAGTACAGAGAGGCACAGCAAAAAATCAAATTAAGTTTTGGCTTAGGGACAGCATTCATTCTCCCCATAAAAAAGAGAAAGCATAATCATAGTTTAAGAGAGGGGAATTATCGAGCGTTACTCAAACTCGTTAGTGTTTGAGTAGCCACCAGTTTGCAGTCCATGTGCTGAAATGAAATGTTGACTCTAATTGAAATTGCCACCGAGATGCTCGGGAGTAAATTTCTTAAGTGGTCCATGGGAGGTATGTGCACAAATCCTATTAACAAATAATGGGATTCCTGCCTGCACCTCTCCTATTTCTCTAAAGGTTTGACTCTGACTGTTTCTCTGGCCCTTTGCTGGCTTTGTTTTATGCAGAGGAAAAGAAAATTAAAAGACAACAACAAGGCTAAATGAAAGACGATGAGGGAAAATATTTAGTGGCTGAGACCAGTGCTCTTGACACGGAGCTGACATTCCTCAGATGTGTGTATTCTTTGGGATTTTTTCTCAAAGGTCTTCTGTGTTTTTAAGTTGAAAATTTGCATTGTTGGAATTAATACTTTTATTATAATTAAATAAGAGATGTCCACATGTAAATAAAACTTGTAAGTTAGAAATTTGCTGTATACCATAATTTCATTTGTAAAGTGTTCCTTTTTCCTTGGTTTATATTTTGGGTTTAATAATGTAAAATTTTCCACATAAGCAAGAAATGCTGGCCTCATCCTTGTCTATTTTACATTGATATTATTCAATTGATTTTATTCCTGATATGCAGCAACAAACACAAGCTCAAAATCAGGCCTACTGTCTCCTCTCATGAGTCACAGCCCCCCTCTCCTCTCTTCCATCTAACCTCCCTCCGTTTTGCCTTTCACGCCTTTTTGAGTGTGAAATGACAAATTAGCCACTTCCTCACATGGAAGAGAGCTTTGATGGATACCAAAATGACAGACTTTACTTGTTTCTCATGCATTCTACGGATCTTGAGAGCAAAGTCTGTGGGAAACCCGTGCAATTGATGTACACCTCATTAAGGGACCAAAACTGTTGGCTCTGATACCCTTGCCCGTGCTGGTGTTTGTGTGCGCATTCAGTCACCGATCTAAAATCGTGAAGGTCCAATTTGCATCGTTGTTCATTTCCTCTCTGTTAAAGTCGGATATGGTAAAGTGTTGTCAGATTTCAGAAAGGAATCTCAGCTTACCCACGTTTCTTGTAAATCCCGAAAGCTGCATTTGCATGTGTTGTACAAAAGCCAGCGATACCATATGTCATTAATTTTAGATGCTTTTTTAATAGGAGATGTATGAGTTAATTAGGAGATATTAGATAGCATGCATACAATGCTTTGATAGTGTAAAGCACTGAGTGCTAAATATTATAAAATACATCTGTGGGGAGAAGGGAATTTCTCAGCACAGGACCTTTAATCAGCAGAAAGACTGATGCTGAAGATACTAACCAGTCGTACAGTACTTTGAGAACATGCAGAGAACTTTTTGGCATTTTTGCTGCAAAATAATGTAGACCAGGCATTTCACAAGAGGCTCATCAATTTGGGTACCTTGATTTTAAGGCCAATTAAGACTACTTACAGAAGGTATGGGGGGGGTATTAAACTACTACATGTAAAGCACAGGGATACTTAATATTCTTGGCTGGAAGATCATGGTGTCACCATATAGAACCTGCCTAGTTATTCCTTATTAGATTTTTATCAGTCCACAAAGCCCCATTTCTCTGGCTTGGACATTAAGGAAATGAGTGGAACCACACCAAGGCTGTGGAATGGCAGGTGGGCTGCATTCACATGCACTGGCAAAGGATCCACTCTTCTCATCAGTGGTGACGTGGTACTTCAATTATTGAATGTCAGACTACTCTCATCACATGTTTGCCTACTTCAGAAAAAAGCAAAGCAGGGTCTTCTTTGATATTTTTTCTCCTCCATGAAAACTAAATCATCTGATTTATGTTTTAGATATGATTGGGGGTTTGTATTCTACAAATTAAACTCCCCCAACTGACTTTAGTAGATATCTGGGGTAAGGGTCTCCGTACTGGGAACATTAGATTTAAATGGTTGAATTAAAATGTTACTGCTCTTAAAAACTACTTCCATTTCTTTTATTTCAAATGTTCTTGCAATGAGATTCTTTTTAAAGAGGTGACCTCATCAGTCTGGGGTGTAGTGGTAGCATAAAACCCCAAGTGAGATATAACACCTCTTCCATCATGGGAAATAAATTCAATATCCTCCAAACCAGTGTGTTACATTGGGTTCATGCCACCCCAGGGAACATATTTAATAATCCTGCATAGATAAAAGTCTGTGTTTTGGTGTACTGGGTAAGATGAATGCTGTAGCTGGCAGGGGTAGCACATCTCATACAGTGCAGGTAATACACATGCAAGAAAGCCAGAGGACCTTGGAGACCAAGGAATGAGAGGGATGGATTGAGAATCACTGCTGGAGGTAAGGCAGGGTTTTGTTAGGCCGGACTCAGCAATGCAAACACAAGAACAGGAGAACAGGAGGAGCAGTGGGTCTTTCCCACAACCTGCAGTCCCAGAGGGAGGTTCAGAAGATGAGCTAGAACAGAAACTAACAGAGGAGTATCCCCCTCTTTTCAAAAAGATTTCTTCTTTTGCATAATTTAGGGGCTCAACTTGAAGTCTGCTTGAATTTCAGTTCAATGATTTGGGGATCAGCTGGGCTGCTGTGAGCTGTACTATGAGCCACAACAGGCCCGTAGTTAAAATGAAACTGAGCCCTGCCTCTTTCAAGAGCTCCATAAAAATTTAAGTCGAAGGAATTTTTGGTACAGCATGGAAAGAAGTTGCCTCCGCATTAATAACTGTAGCTTTTAAGCAGATCCCTTAGTGCATTGATCCAAATATCATGAGGTTCAACAAGGCTTGTCCTGCATTTTGGCCGCAAAGAAACCCCTGCACTGCTACAGGCCGGGACAGGAGTTGGAAAGTGGCCAACTGGGGTGCTGGTCCCCTGTGGCTGAACATGAGCCAGCATGTCCGCAGGTGGCCAAGAAGGCCAAGGGCACCTGGGCTGTATCAGGAGTAGTGTGGCCATCAGGACCAGGAAGAGATTCTTCCTCTGTGCTCGGCACTGCTGAGGCCACACCTCGAGCGCCGTATCCACCTCTGGGCCCCTCCAGTTTGAAAAGGACAAGGAGATACTGGAGTGTGTGCAGCAGAGGGCAGGGCTTGTGAAATGACTAGAGAACATCTGGGGAATGACTGGGAGAGCTGGTGGTGCATAGTCTTGAGGAGACTCAGGTGGGACCTCATCATTCTCCACAGCTCCTGAAAGGAGGGTGTAGTGAGGTGTGGGCCAGCCTTTTCTGCTGTGCCTGCAGTGTAGTGGACCAGAGGAAATGGCTTCAAGCTGAGACAGGGGAGATTCAAATTAGATACTGGAAAAAATTTTTCCTGCCTGGGTGGCCAGGCAATGCAATGGGCTGACCAGAGAGCTGGTGGAGTGTCCCTCCCTAGAGGTGTTTAAGAGGCACCTGGATGTGGTTTAGTGGTTCAAGGGTTACAGGGGCAATGCTGGGCTGGCAGTTGGACTAAATGGTCTAAGAGGCCTCTTCCAATTTTATGGTTCTATGATTCTAATCTCTGTTTCTTTATGATACAAGATACTTATTTGAATATGCATTCAACAGGGATTACAGTTATTAATACACTATCTTTTTCTTCAACGAAACCTTTCTGTTGACCGTACTTCAGCAACAGGTCAGTGCTGGACTGAACCAAAGTGGTTTCAAGCAGATTCTTAGAATAATCAACACAATGTGAGCTGTAGTTATAAGAATGCTGAAAACTGATACAAGCTTTAAAGCCCAACAGGGCTCTAAACTTTGGAGCCATCTTGCAGTCAGTTAAAATAAAACAGAAAATGGGATTAGCAGAAAAAGGAATAAAGTATTAGCACTTACTCTGATAAACTTGTTCTGTTACTGGAAACCATTCCAACAACAGGTGTGAATGTGTGTTCATGCCATAAGCAAATACTTTTCCCTCTAAGCAGTTAAGCTTATATTGCTTGAGGTATCTAAGAACCTGAGTACTTTCCAGCTCATACGTAGATTTTGAACCCAGTTCTTATGTCATTCATGATGAAGTAATTAGGCTAAATGCAACAGATATCCCCTGGTTTATGTGCTTTTGAGATCAGAAGATCCTTACAGTTCAAATGCTATGAACCTCTTATTCAAACCATTATGGGTATTGATCTTCATTTAACATTTCAGATAATGAGTAATTATTTGTTATCATTGCTCATTGATCGTGTAATGAACCCATGTCCCATAATAATGTCTCAATATTTAATAACAGCTAATGGAAATTGAGTTTGCTGACATTTTTTCATACAAGCATATGTGTACAGAGGTGCATATACAAATGTCTTATTTTCTGTTTATTTTGTAACAGAGGTTAATTTGCAAAAGGCAAATGCGACTTCAAGAGTCAAGGTTCATCTCAGTCTCCATTGACAGCAGAGATTAAAATCTTTCTGGAACTGAACTGAAGCCTAAGTACACTGTAATCTATAGTCTGGTAGTCAAATCCCAAATCTATGTGCTGCTCTGTGGAGCATATTGGCCTGGTTCTTTTTGCACACAGTTGTAGATGAGATGTGGAGGTCTAAGGAATTACATCTACATGAATGGAAAATTAAGGCCACATGTCTCTCTAATATATTCTGTTCCATTTTATAAACTTTAAATGGTCTCCCATGTAATATTTTACCATAGTGTTGCTAATGTTACCCTGAACTAGGCTGCTGTCATTAGCTGAAGTGTGACATTCTTTGCAGTTGTAATCCAGATTTCGAGGTTCGTAAAGTAAGTTCATTACAGTACAAAAAATGAAGTCATGTGAAAAGAGTTTAATTATTAATTCTACAAAATAGATTTATGAGATTTTTTTCCATGTATCAAAATAGTGGTTATCCAAAAATGTGTTAGAAACACCAGGATTTGTTCTCCCTTTTTGTACAGGTAGGGATACAAAACAAATTGTTATCTTGAGGCTCTCTCTTGCCAATGTGTGTCTGAAACATCTGGTGTGACAGCTGTGGCAAGACTTGTTTTTCATCTGCTTGATGTTTTCTTCTCCCAGTAAGCCCATTGTCCCCTGCCTTTCAGACACTGCTCTAGCAGATAACCCGACTTTTATATGGAGGACGACTTTGGAATCAGGTGTTTTGTGACGTATAAACATCCCTGCATAGCCTTGGTATCACAGTCTACCTTCAGATGAAGAATTTCCATAGCATGAACTTCAGCATTCAGTTTCAGATGCAAACCAGACACTGTGAGGTAAATTGGAGACCAGATGGAGTTTTCATTCACAAAGACAATTTTTGGGACTGTTGCTGAGAGGTCTCCTTTCTCTTTTTGCTGATGTGGTTGCTGCATATAATTTAAAATCAAAGTATTTTGTGCTTAAAAGCATAACATTTTCCACATGACATAAAAAAAAAACAAAAAGAAGAACATTTCCAGGTGATTTAATTTTAATATGGACTGCTGGTCCAATATCAATGCAAAAGTTCAGACAGTACAAGCCAAGAAAATAATCTGTCCAAACAGCAATGGCTGTGATATCTGTAAGGAGCCCGGACACATCTCAGTTTTGATGGTATTTCATATTCTTCTCCCTTCTCCCTGTGGTATAGAAGTGCTTCAGCTGGATTTTGGGAATTTCTTGGGGTGGTGGAGTGTTTTTTTTAGTTCGATTTTTTTGGGAGGGCCTCTTTTGGTTGTCTGGGTATTTCAGGCTTTTGGGGTTTTTTGGTTGGTTGGTTGGTTTTTGTTTGCTTTGTTTTGTGTGTATGTGTGTGTTTGGTTTGCTTTTTGTGTTCTACTCTTTTTTCTTTCATGTTATTTCTCCTACTAAAAGGAGCCATGCCCAAAGCCAGATGCTTTCTGGTGGTGCAATACGTGACAAAGCAATAAGAGGAACAGAAGGCTTGGCAGGTGTTTTGGTGTGGAGACAGCACAGTCCATTTGCAAGACACAAAATCTTAAGGCTTAAATGACTATGCTGAGAGTTCAGAGACCATAGTGCACTTCCCTGGCCCAAGTGGAAACTGCAGTTAGATTTATAGAAGGTATGTTTTTTAATTCGTTAATTTTTTTCTTAAAATGTTTTTAAAATCTCCACTTTCAAACCTCTCTTTGCAAAAAACCCCAAACCAAACAAACTAAAAAAGTCCCTGGAAGACCAAAGAGAAATCAGCAACAGAGGTTTTTCATATCCTCCTTCAGAGATTTCATGTAACCTTCTCCCAGGATGCTTTTTGTAGAAATGAATTGTAATAATCACATATTAAGACTGCCTGTGAACGTGTCTTGGCTGTAAAAACTGGATGCAAAGCATATGAGTCTATGAAAATAAAATTAAAAAATGAAAAAATACTATTTCCAAATATTTACATTATTTTTCAGTTTTGGTGATGATGCATGTCTATCCCATCTTCCCCAGTGACTGTCTCAGAATGTCTGTTGGCTGGGAAGAAAGGAAGAGTTTACAAGAGCATGTAATCTCCAAATTACAAATTCCAAAATGAAAAGTCACATTGAATGGACTGGCTGCAAGGATTATGATTAATACCTCACTTATGACCAATAAAGACTATGTTTCCTCTTAAAGTGAAATTTACCACTCTGCCCAGCACAGGAATTTTATGCCATATAGCTTCTTTTTTTCTTTGTAAGGCATGAGTGGTTCTCAGGTTGATTTTGAGAGTTAGGATGATTTTCACTCTGTAATAAAACTATTTATAGAGTAATAAGACTGAAGTATCTATTTGTACATGTTGCAGCTCATTGTGTTGATATTATAGCAGAAATATAGCTTAAATAATCTTCATTTTTGCCAGGCCTGCTGGATTATTACATACTTCAGTTTTATACGCAAAGGTAACTGAAACAAATGTATATTTCATTAGTACTATACTAAACAGAAAAATCTGAGGTTTTGCCTCTTTTTTAAACCCATGTAAAACTACAGCATAAAACACAAGATTTCAGAGAAGCAAAGTCTGCAGCATGCTATGGAAATGGCAGGAGTGTTAAGGCAAGGTTCAGTTCTCTGAAGTGTCTTACTTAGAAGTCTTTCCTGAGTGAGGACTGACTGAGATTCACCACTCCACTGAGAATGTGCTTAAGGCCAACAGAGTGAGTTTACAGACAACTTAGAGGAGCAATGGGCTGCACAGTGGTTGTTGCAGAGCAATACACAATAGGTAGCTCTACGCTTATTAGTTTAAATTCAATAATAGCTTTTTAATGCATGCATTCTTAGGTGATTAGCAACAACCATTGTCCTTAAAGACTACTCTGACATTGTGCTTTAAAGTTACCCTCAAGGAAAATGGATCACCCATCCATCTTGGGCTGTCTTTGGCTCTAGAGTGTGATTGTCTCCCAGCCCTCAAAGTGTTTTCAGGATAACTGGGGAGAAGAAAGTTTTGTTCATTTATTAGTCAGGCATTGCTGCATCTGTCCACAGTTACAGGGAGAAAGTAGTTTTCGAGAAAAAAAGTATCTCTAGGCAGGAAAATAAATAGGCTGACTGGTCCACCTCCTGTTCCAGCCTTCAGCACAGCACCCTGTGTTTCAGGGGATTTATGGAAGGTTAAGGAGGCTAATTTGTTAACAGACGGTCAGCATGTTATTTCCAAGGACAGCCGCATCGCTGCTCTCGAGGATGCCTGTTTCCCAGTCCCATGCTGTGTCCATTAGACCACTGTGCTCCTGACCCTTTGCTGGGAAAGGTCTCAGGGTACTGCTGGCCTGAAAGCCGATGCCAAATCCCAACTGCGGCAGTAGCATTCTGCTCACCTAAATTCCACCTGCAGTTGCAATTGGATACGGCATTCTTCATTTCCGAGCCTGAACTCTTGTTTCTGTGTTACCATGCGCTGCTAAACAGCTGCTGCGTTCCCCCTCTCCCTCCCCTGTGCTCCCCCACTCCCTCCCCACAGGTGGCTGCAGTTGATAATGTCTCATGTAGGATCAATCTTAGTCCCATTGAAGTAAGTGGGAATTCTGCCAGCGTGTCCCAGATCTGGCTCTGCATCCAGCTGGTAAAGCACTTCGAGCTCCTGCAGGAGAAGAGGTGCTCCGCGCAGCCTGGCTGATTAGCTACGTTCATTAGCAGAGGCGGGTGTCAGAGGGAGAGAAAGAACGAGAGAAATCTTTCAGCTTCCTTCTGATGCCACAGGCTTGGTAAGAGCTTAAATGCAGCACTGGTTTGTGTGCACTCAAGGAAACAAAAGCTAATTAAGCTGAAATCTGTCATTTTCTCTGTGAGAGTTTAGCAGGGTCAGACTTCAAGACAATTAGTGATGAGTCTCAGGAAGATGCACAGAGGCTCTTCTGTAGCTGCTCAGAAACATTTCCAGCACTGATTGGCTTCCTGAGCTCTCCCTGCTCCACTTTTTTCCATGTGTGATGCCTCTTTTCAGGCCCTCGGAATCCAGGAGGGCTGTTAGCTGAGGAAGTCTGTGCTTAAGAGCTATGAGGTAAAATCCGGCCCTTCACGATTCAAATGGCGGGAAGTGTTCTGGGACACGCTCACACACAGAGTCCATATGTACTGTGAAAACAAGCTAACAGTCTGTTCATAATCATTTATATTTCTGCAATGTAAAACATGGTTTGGGGGATACTTAGGGGTTCATATATTTTGTACCGCTGCGTCCACATAGTTACTGTGCAGAGCAGCAAGGGATGAGAGAATCTGCAGTTCCCAAGCACGTTTCTGCAGGAATGATCATCAAATACTGAACAAAAGTGCACACCAGCTTAGACAGGACAATTTATGAATTGCTAATACACATTATCTCCCTCCCTGGTTTTGCTTTAAATTCTTTATAACAATTTGTAACTGAATATATAAATGGAAAAAGTTAGCAAGCAGTTTTAAGAGTTGCTAGATGAAACTGAAGTGTTGTTAGGACAGGAAATGACAAATCTTGACTCTTTGGCCAAAGTTTGATTCTTTGCCTTGCAATAAAAGTGTTAATGGCTATCGTTCTTAACATCTTCCACTGTTGCAAATATATTTCTTTGCAATTACATCTTCCAGTGTTAGGTGCATTTCCACATGAAGGGAGGAGCAAGCTGCTTCTTTTCCACTTCTCTCATGGGTAGGTGGGGTTCTTAACTTTCTCCAAGAAAACTTGGCTGTTGTTTCTTCCTTCATAAAGAAAACAACCATAAACACTCAGTGTTTGGACTGTGTCTGCTAACATGTACTAGACTTGCTTGTCTCTGTGGATGGATCAATGTCAGGGATTTCAAGCTGAGCACAGGTGTTGGCATGTGCAGCACTGAAACTGTTTTAGCTTTGGAAGTTGACAGCTTGGGCACATAGGAGGATGTTAGAAACATTCACATGAGAGTCACTGTCATTAAGGTTTATTATTTAAGGAAACACAACATTTTGTTATTAAATTAAAGTAATATATATTTTGGGTGATGCTGCCATACAGGGAAGATGGGTAGCAGAATGAAATTGTTGCTGCCCTTTAAGGAAAAGGCCTCAGATGTCAGCAGCTAAGGTAAACTGCTGTATTTCCCAAAGCACCGTGGTGGACACAAGATTTTCGAAGAGCAGTTTTCAAGATTAATAATAAGAAAGTTGTGGGAAACACTGATAATTCTCCTTTGATGAAGAGAAGACTAGAAATTCCCTGTTTCTTAATCGGATACAAGTCAGATATTTGCTGCCAGGTCAGCAAATCATAATCATATTCTCATGGAATGTACTTTTAGTAAAGTATATTGCATGAAACAGGCTGTGCTGGTTTCAGCTGGGGCATATTGCACCTTTCACTTCAGATTTTTTTTTTTTTGTAAAAAGGAATGGGAGGAGAACATGAACAGGCAACAATCAACCCTTCTCAGTCTGCATATTGTTTCCTTTGTCTTTTCCTTCCACCTGGTAAGTATTTTTACTTCTTGTTATATTTTTCTCTTTCTTGTTTCTGAGGAGATGTCATGTTCTCACATGGGGTATATTTCAAAGTGCATTCCTGATTGTAGGACTTAAAACACGTTGAAGAGGGTAACAATGTTTTCACTTAATACTGTCTAAACTCCATTTTGTAGAGGTGCCTTTATCTCAGGAATTCATAATTCACTTGTTGCATACTTCATCTTCCCTCCTTGGTCCTTTCCCATGTCACTAAAACAGCCTATGAAGGTCCTCTTTGACAAATGAAAATGCTCTGGAATTTGAGTGGTAGGAAGCACATGCTATTTTACGCACTGGTGCAACTCCATTCTGTTCCTATTAAAAGAATTTTTTCATTGTGAGTGCTCTTGTCCTTTTTCTCCACGCACAACACTAAAACTTCTGGGTTTTATTTTCTGCCTTTTGTTGTTTGTGATATATGTTCTGCTTTTGTTTAGACTGGAAGGAGACCTTTGTTATTCATAGCAGAATGTAGGATTACATTCATGTATAGAAGTTATTTGAAAGAGAAAAACAATACTAAGAAACTGCCAAAATTTCAGACATAATACGAGAAGCTTGTTTTATGCAACGTGCAACCAGTTGGTTAAATGAAGCAACAGGAACTCAAAGACCAGGAAAGTATGTGTGGAAGGCAGCTGCATGTCTCTATGTTACACCATGGTTTTCCAAAGATGAATCTTTTCATTTGCATAATACATTTAATCACAAATCTGAACTTTGGCTGAGGCACACATATAAATAATTACAATAACAGGAGCAGTTTTAGGAACATGGTGACAGCAATATATGTGTTAGTAAAGTTGAGAAGATTTAGTGTTCTTCTTGGACAGTGATTTGCTATGTGATACTTGCAGGAGAGAGAAATCCAAAACGCGGACCCTTGATAATAGCTTTTGGGCAACAATGAGAGATAATGTGTAATGCACTTTTAATGACAGATCCGAAAATACATTATGACAAAGTCCTAAACTGAGTGACTAGGACTGTGTTGTATTGAGGGTCATAAGCATTAGTGTTTCAAGGGTGGCAGAATGAATAAAAAATTTTACACTGAAATGAAAATTATAGAATTTTTTTCCTTTGTCTTGATAAAGAACCTAATGGAAATGATAATGTGTTTTCTGGTTTGTATTATTTTGGGGAAAATACATCTGTGAATGTGCCAAGTGTCTGTTCAAAATAAGAAATAAGATATACAGATGTTGAGTATTTGGCCTGTGTCTTTGTAGATGTTGTAGCAGAAGCACATTATTTAAAAGGAAAAAATAAAAATCTTTCAAAGCCTTTTCTGAAATGCTGTTTTATAGACCATACACAAGGATCTTATTTTATTACAAAAGATATTCTATCAAAGGCTATTGGCAAAAGCCATCATAATCTGGCTGTGTCATTTGTAGCTTTGCTTCCTATTGAAATATGGGATCCATCTGCTCACTGATCACAGGATAACACCCGTCATTCCCACTTGCTTATCATAAATGATATATCTGAAAGTATCAGAAATGTGATGGAGTACAATCCCAAGCCCTGGTCAGTTTCTTAAATCATTCATAGTTATCTTAATTTAGGCCAGGCTGATATGCCTCCAGCATATTGACTGAATTCCAGCTTCAGTAAATTCAGTTTGATCCACTTGAAATTTCCAAGGCATGCCTAAAATCCACATCCTCTTTTTTTTTTTTTTTTTTTTTTTTTTTTTTTTTTTTTTTTTTTTTTTTTTTTTTTGATAATAATCTATTTGCATTGGTGCTTCATTCTGGTGCTGTGTTGGTACGTATGAATCTGGCTCGTGTTTTAGCTTACTGTTGTGCTGTAAAGACTGCTTGGTTAAACCTTAAAATGAGTGTATCACAGAGTCTGAAGAATTGTAGCTTTGAAATCTGGCACACTAAGCACCAAATCCATCACTAAACAACTACATGGAAGTTGGTCACAGACTAAATTAATCTGAATGTCACTAAAAAGCACAAGTTATTTCTCTGTTGCCACGTTGATCTGTTCTCAAATTCCAAGATGCCTGTATATAACATTTTCTAAATAAGAAAACTTTATTTAGAGTTTGACTTGAGAATATGGAGTCAGCACCAAAAATCTGGTCTTTTGCACTCTGATTGGTATTGATGATATAGTACACAGTCAGAATTCAAACTGCAAGAAGGGAAGTTTCCCAGTCTCTGCTGTGATTCATAGGTTGTCTGAAACTTCGTCCTATAAATGGATCTCGAATTGAACAGCCATTAACTCTCTGTCCCTCTTCCCAACCACTTGTCCAACCTTATAAATATCCTAAACTCCCAGAATTTAAAATGGTGTTTTGGAGCTCTGAAGAACATTTTGGATATGCCTATTACCAGCTTTGCTTCTGCTAACTGCTATCAATATGGATTTATCTGTTCTGCTTACCCGAAATGGTTATTCAAATTTTTTCATTCAAAAACATTCTCCTGGTTCTCCTGGTGGGTGAACCCACCCCTGAGGTGCCAATGAACATTATTTGTGCATGAGTGACACAGAAATCTGCTGAGAATGTCGAAGTGCTGCTGCCTGTCGTTCCCTGTTAACTGCACACAACCAGTGATCTCTCCAACTCCGTACCAAAATTGCCTAAATAACATGTTGAGGATAAATGACTAAAGAAGTGTCCTTTTATTATCAAAATCCCTTCCAAATTAATTGTTTGAAGTGATTTAAGTGTACTAGCAGATATAATAGATCTGGAACCCTTATCAGCTAAGAGAACGTTCTTCTTCCACCTTAAGGCAGTATGTGCCAGCAAAGTACAGCATTATTTTTGCTCCTGAGAGATTGCTGCTTGGTGCATTCATTTAACACATAATGCAGCACATGGGCATGGTCATAAATTCATTTTGCTTGAAAATGGAAAAGAAAGCCCCAGGGCTGCACATCTATTCCATGTGACTTGACCAAAGACACACTTGGACTGCATAACTTTAGACTCTCATTTTGCTGTCTGACCTGTGCTAATAGAACTCTATTAAGTCAGTTGTCTTCTTGAAATCTTTTGACCTCTCCATGATTAGTGAGGAGATGATGTAAGTGGCATTGAAGAAATGGATTATAAGTCACCATCTGACATTATTCCTCACTAAGAAGCTTCTGCATCAGAAAATAATTCAAATGAGCTTCTTTCCTATACCAGCATTTAAAAAGGCTTGGGCAAATAACAGCTAAACTTAAACCTAGAGTTAGCATTGTTACTTCACAAACTGTAGATATGTCCATTTTTAATTTTAAAGCTTCAAATTGAACCACGTAGACAGAAAAAAAAATCCTGCCAATTATTTAAAAATATTTGCTAACAATTTAAATTTGTGACTCCTCCTATAGAAGAATTTTTAAATGTGGCATGTCTCATTATTCCATTGTTTTAAATGTCAAGAAGTCTAAAAATCAAACAACTCCTGTTTTTCCTGGGATGAGCTGGGGAAGAAAATGACAAAAAACCTAAACTCTCATTTGCTGATCAAAATATAGCTTGCTCTGAAGGAGTGTTTTCATGTGTGTGTTTATTTTTTTCTAAAAGCAGTGTTTTAGTATTGATGACAGTATATTTCTATTTGCTTTGGAGTGCAAGAATAAGAATCCAGTGGAATGATTTGTTGATTTACATTAAGACATTGCCACAAACTGTGAATTCAGTGCTTCCAGGGAGTCTGACTTCAAAGAAAAGATTTTCAGAACCATGGCATTAAATAATTGCTAGCACGATCATGGGGAATTGACAGAAATACTTTACTTTTTCTTTTTTCCAGCTAGGAAAATATGGCTAAGCATCATTCCAACTCTTTGTGGAAACAGATGGTTTGTTATAGCGAAAGACTATTTCAGACTGAAATATGCTCACTTTTTTTCCTTATCATTCTTACCATTTTTACCAACTGTCCTTCATTATAGTAATTTGTGTGCATATTTTCTATGGAGTCTTCTTTCAAAAACATAACCCAGACCTTTAACATTTTCTATGCTTCTGTGCTGAATCAAATCAAACCTGGGTCACCAAAGGAAAGGTGCTTGTATTTTCTGTGTGTACATTTTGCCACCCTGTTCATATCATTTTAAAAATCTAGTTAAATCCACACAGGCTGGTTTCATTTGTGCATTTAACCTCTGCAAAGGTAAGACCAATAAAGATTATATCCAACTGTCACTGTGTTCGATCAAAATCTCAGGCTAAACATATGGTACAGAAAGGGTTGGGTGTATAACCCTTGAATCCGGATTTGTGGCATAGAATTTCTGCTCTTACTTGGTAAAAGATGTGACTGTCAACAGTGCAATTTTCTCAGCTTATGTAGCTGTGAGTCTGGCATGGTGATATATCAGTATATATTATAAATAGAAAAAGACCAGGCTTTAGTGTGCACTCTTTCCAAATGCCCACCAGTAACAGTGAATAATTTAGTAATTAGACATGTCTTTATCCAGTACAGAACAATTTTACTAATTCCTACTATCCTTGCAGGATAAATGCGGGCTGACAGAAGAAGCCTTTTTGTTTGTTTCCTATAGGATAGTATGGAATTGTAAAGTGCATTTCTATTGAGTTCCTTTTACTAAACCCCTCAACTTTTGGAGACAAAGAACAACGTCAGGCTGAGTGGCTAATCAATTTAGTATGGCAATTCCTATGAGAATAAAAATCTCCCTTGAGTTAGTTATAAAAATAAATTTAAAAGGACACTTTTAAATTTATTTAAATATCCTCCTTTTTTCTGCCTTCTTTACCAAAATCCAGCACTGTGGATAAAATAACAATGAAAAAGAAAAAATTAAGAAACAGATCAGGTAAAAACATGGAAGCAGAAGAAAGACAAAAATATTTTTTGCTTAAGGTTTTTCTTTCCTGTGCTGGATTTTACCCCGGATTTCTGCTCTCTAGTAAGCTTCTTCAGCGGGAAGTAACTAGGGGGGAGAGAAAGTACTAGAACTCAGTGAGGTACTCAGAAAGGTAGTATTTCAGAGGAACAAATGGAAAATTCTGATTTTCAAAAGGAGTCAAATTTAGCATTCATTATATTTATGTGCCATAATAAATAGCAAAATCTTTCCATTACTGATATATGTATGGCTTTTTAGGCTGAATTTTATAGGAAGGGAAAGCTTCTTATTTGAGGATAGTTAATCTCACTCACAGATTTTTTTATAGATCACACGCAGGGTTTTTTTTTATAATTCATGTTATTAATGTAGATTCCATCTTTCACTGTGAACTTATACTAAGCTGAGTAACTATTTAGATAACCCTCAAAGGCAATATTTTCCTGCAGACATTTGACTATTGTGGAATGAATCATTAAAGCAATTTACTTTAGCAAAAAGAAAAAAATAAAGACTATTTCTGAAAGAGAAGAAGTTTTCATTCCCATGCTGTTTCAGAATTTATTTGCCTATTAATGATTCCGTAATAACCTAGCTGGTCCCATTCCATTCCTGATTCATCCAATAACTTCTTTGAAAGTTGGAAAGCTAATTGCAGAAGTGATTATTTATAATATCTGAGTGCTTTATTCGGGGGGCCCATTAAAAGCATAAACACTGGGGACAGAGAAAGGTTACAACTGTTTTAATGAAAAGAAACATATGAAAGTTTTATACAAATATCACTCCTAGACTTGTCCAGATTTTAAATAAAAGCTTCTAATGAAAATAATGTTTTTCTTCAGAGTATCCAGTATGCTCTGTACTAACCAAACCTGACTATTTTACTTCCGGGATAGCTATTCCACTTTACTTGACAGTGTTGTTGTCAAGATTTTCTTGTGGTGTTCCCAAAATCAAATGTTTTCTTAAAGCCATGCTGTTTAGCGAAGTAGTGATAATTTCAGCTTGTACTATTAAAAAAAAAGAAGGGCCCCAAAACACACTACTTCATCTTCAAGTGATTTTTGTTTGGTTTGTGGTTTGGCCTTCTGTTTTAAAGAATCATACCACTGGTAAATCAATGTGGTGACTGTCTGGAATCAGAATATTTTACATTTGCTCTGTTACCAATCTGCTTTTAGATGAATATGGCACCTCTGAGGACCAGCAGGACAAGTTACATTCTGCACCATCTGCTGTTCCCTTGGACAGACTGTATCATCCAGAAGTATTTTATTTATCACTGTCATGATTCATTTGTGAAATGATGAACTGTTTAAAAAATGATGGTTTTTACTTTCATATGTTTCACTGTTTTCATGGTGTTTGAAAGACCAAACCAAAACAACCCTTAGGTTCTCATGACAATTGTTCACAAAGAGATAGGCAACACTTTGGATTAGTTTTTTGTTGTTAAAATATATTTTGTTAAGGCAAAAAAGCCTTGCTATTCAGTTTCATACTATTTCAGTTTTAGTTTCACAAAAGGTGTTTTTGGATGGAAAAGGAAAGCAGAGGCCTGTTTAACCCCCCTTTCTTTCTGCATACTGGTCTTACGTGTTAATGCACAATGACACTGAGGGGAGATGAGACGTCGGTTTAATCCGTCTGCTACAGGCAGATTTTGCATGTGTGCAGAGCCAAAAAGATGATTTGGAAATCTGAATATTTCATGTCCTATGCCCTATGTGCACATTCAGTTCAGACAAACATTTGAAATCATCCTTTGAGACAAAGTCATAAAGATTTAATTTCCAAAGCATTATTTTCATATAACTTGGAGTTTTGCAGCTTCTGTGAAGTGTTGTTTTCCTTTCTAATGCAGAATAAACTGTTGTGAACAGTATCATGAGAGGCAATTCCAATCTCCCATATAGACTCAATCCTGAATATTTCCTACCCCCACTGAAATCAATTGTATTTTGGGGTATTCAGTGACTTTAAGGTGTTTTTACAGTGAATTAATATTTTCCTAATAGATAAGAACATGCTAGTGCAGTTTACTACATTTTTTCTTTAATTTAACTAGCACTCTAATTTTTATATCACTTGCTGTTCTAACCCATGACAATGCTCTCTTCTTTCTTTTGCTTCCCAGCCTTTGGACAATGCGGAACTTGAGACATTGCATGAGCCAGTCATTCTTTTATTGTGCAGTGCCAGGACTGTGCTGTGTCAGTAGACAGAAGTGAGGGGCATATGGAGACATGAGGGAATAGAAACTTCTGTGGGTGGACTTAGGAGGACAAGGACGTTGCCTGAGGACAAAGACAACGACATCCTTGAAATTGTGAGGCAACCCTTCCTTTCAGCACATCTGTCTGAGTGTTTTATGCTCCATCCCTCAGGCTACATCTGAGAAACAGTCAAGACTATGGCACGTAATGCCAGTATGATCTGAACAAGAATCCACATCTGGAATGTAGATGGCCCCCTGCAGAGTTAGGTAGCCCAGACATCTGTATCAGGATACATCCTGGAGCAAAAACATACCCTTACATAGGGAAAAGTGCAATGTCTTGACCTTGGAAACATTCATTATGGTTGGAGGGGGATTTTTTTAGACAGAGTGTTCTTACCAACCCTAATTTTTAGTTGATGGGTAGGCCAGGGGATAGCTTGTGTTTGATGTGGGGAAGAGGAAGCCATGGCGAAACTCTCCACTGAGCTCCTCCTGGGAGACCAGAAATGAATTGCATGTGAGCGATGTTAGTTACTCAGTGAATAATTGGAAGGGCCTCAGATACAACAGTGATGAGAGCACTGTAAGAACCCATGGAGAGTGTAATCATGAAGGTAACAAAAGATGGGGGGAGTGTTCAGCTTCAGAGCAACATGCCAAGAACATGATCTAAGATGTTAAGCTGGCTGAAATATCAACAGATCAAACTGAGCGAGGCTGAGACATAATGTCATCCTTCAAATTGCAGATTTGGGACTGAATTTACGCTTAACAGTTTGAGACTCTTCCCACTGAAGTCTGTGGCAAGCTGCCAGCTGACCTCAGTGGGAACAGACTTAGACCAGAAGCTACTGTGCAAGTAGAATTCAAAAAGTGCTGAATCGATGAATTGGAAATAAAATTCACGGTTTCCATGCCAGAAAACAGGGAGAACGGCAGGGAGAAACTGACAAATATCTAAACCAAAGGATGCAGGACAACATACAATCAAGGATGGAGAGTCAGTGACACCAGGGAGTTGCAGAAGATAAGGTAATAAAAGATGGACTGGAGAAAGAGAGTGAAACAAGCATCAATATCTACTTGTAAGAGAAGGTTCTGGTTCTCCAACCAGTCAAGCGGCACAGCAAAGTTATTCTGGCTGCTGACAGTGGCAATGTGGTGCTGGAGCAGCCCTGCAGAGGAGAGGTTCAGTGGAATATTGAAACCAATTCTACTTATTTCTACTTATATGGGCATGAATGAGAATTAAAAATATGCTGATTTGGTAGGGAACTCTTTACTCTTGTGGACATTGGGATTAACCCCAGTAATCAGATGCAAATTCTGAATAAAAGATCTGCCTACCTGAAAGGAAGGATAGAGCAATGCAGGTTTGAAAGCAACTATAATATTAATGAAAACACTAGTATAAAAATGAAGGAATAAATCCATTTTTTTAAAGAAGAAAAAGTGCTAATGCAAAATAGAGCTCCGGCACTGATGTCAGCTAATGCTGTGACCTGCACTTGGGGGAAATCAGCAATGATAGAAACAACCTCAGTGCTCTGACCAAATAACAAATGACATATAATGTGATTTGATTGAACAGTTTAAATTAAAATGTCACATTACCGACAACCTATGCTTCTCTGAATGAATGCATTAGGAAATTGTCACAATGGATCTGCCTTGGAACATGGCACAACAAATGGAAATCGCCACAAATGGAAATCACCAAGGACACTGCCATTGTTATCGCTAATTCCAGGCATTAGCTTCTTGACTTTGATGTGTGTTTGAGCTCTTCAGCCTATTAGCTTCCAGTTCCCACAAGTGCCCAAGCATTCCTAACAGCAGCTTTTCATGGAAATCTCCCTGCTGTGTGTGACCGCTGGAGGATGGAGCACCCATCACTGGAGCATGTAATGGTGATGCCAGAGCCTGTGGTGATGCACACTGGTCCTGCTGGGACACCAGGATGGCACAAGGTTACCAGATCTGGCAGCATGACCATGGCAGCTCCATTTATTCCACTATGGGGGCCAGAATCTTTGATCTAGTTCTTCTCGTTCATCAGAAGTGGGCTAGCATAGAATTTTGCCTACAGGGGAACCACATGTCCCTACTGAGCTGTATTTTTATTAGCAACCAAAATTACTAGTTGTTTGTGTTGTTGTTTTTGAACTTTTTTTTTAGATGAAAGTTTCTCAGCATTGTTGGTACAGAAGGTTGAAAAAATATGGTGACTTCAAAATAAAAGCAATTAGTTCATAAAGAATATATAATTTCTAAGGTATATACTTAGCTAAGGTAAGACATGCACATTAACTTCACTTTTGTTGACATAATATCTGAAATCAAATGTCTTATTGACTTGAAAAATAAAAGTTTTTCTTTGAAAACAATGCTTTTAATTTTTTAATGCTCAATTTTCAATGCTAGTTATTTTTTTCATTACTTAGGACAGCACAAATCTGTAATATCCTTTAATTAGAAGAATATCCTTGGGGTTTTTTTCTATCTGAATCTAGGTATGACAAGCAATAGCAGAATCCTCATTAATGGAGTTTATTCTTTGGAGGTAAACTGAACTCTAGAGGCTTCAAATTTGTCTGTGACTGTTTGGCTTCTATGAATTGAGTTGTCTTCTCAGTATTTTTCAGTTTTCGTGGGCAAATTGGGGGTAAAAAACCCAAGAAAAAAGCATTATTGGTTCTTCTACATTGTGGGTGAGCCAATATCAGTTGAAACTGAGACACCTTTTTCTATAGCTATCGGAATATTAAATCTGTCTTTATAAATCCGAGTACAGAAACATGATCGACATCTATAAGAACAGCACATAACAAGATGAAGGATCAGAGGCTTAACCAATTGCTCCCTGATGTCAAACTGAGAACCAGCAGAAATAATCATTTTGGCATCAGACAGGAAAAGTCAAAGGTCAGGATTTAATGCCGTCACAGAAGGATTCTTCAAATAAGCCAAGCAGGTGCTTACTAAAGCATGATTATTTGTTGTATTTAGGGATTCAGAGAAAAGCATGATGTGAATGGGAATGCAAGGCTCCGTGTAAAAACAGGGAGAACCATCTTATCTGGAAAATCTTTCCCACAATCATTTTTTTACTTGAACAAGTCCATAGAAAGTAGGTAAGTAGGCTTCTGCTCTTTCCTACTTTTCTTCTCCTCAGCTAATAAGACTTGCCTTTAAAGGATTTTCCTTTTTACAGTGAAATACAAGCCAGTGTCTTATTTCTCTGAAAGCTGGATGTGCTGTTGAACACGAAATGCAAAATTGCTCAAGTTCCAGCTTGTCAGAGCAGAAACAGTGTTTTAGTTTTTGCTCCAGCACAGAACATCGAATGTCACTCCTGGTGCCTCCAGTTGTCAAGGATGTTCTGCTGCAGAACACCAGCAAATCGTTGACTGCATTGATATCCCCCAAAACAATAAGGTGCCTATTCGTGCAGTCCTGCTTCTTACCAGTCAACACATCAGTGCCAAGTTGAATGGAATCTTGGATGAAGTTCCTGGATGTACAGATCTGTGCTTAGGAAGCTGGTTTCCACAGAGCCTCGGGGTCTCGGCTGTTAACTTGATAATATGAACAAATAGTCACCTCTTGTAAGTCCCCTAACTATCCACATTCTATTGATAGTAGAGATGTGAGCTTGCTACATCTGCTTAATTAAAAAAACTGCTATCAAACATTCCTCAACTGATCCTAACACATTTGTGTGTCAGGAGTACTGGGAGAAATGGAACAGAAGGGAGGAAATGAACAGATCATGCAGTATAATTTACCTGTATCTGATACCAGTCCTCCTTCTGGCTTTTGAATAAAAATAAAGCAGTCCTAGAGATATGCCATTGCTTGAGGGTCAGGGGTAATGAGAAAGCAGATCTAGCTCAGTTTAAAAATGGTTGGAGTATTAAGCATCAAGTCTTCTACTGAAACACTGTTTTTCAGCGATGAAACTTTGCATTTGCATTACTTATGCAGTTATCCCTCATTCCACAGAGTGCTTAGGAGAGAGGGATGGGATTGGAGTAACCTCAGACTGCTTCTGCAGGACAGGATAAACTTCTGAGGCCAGAGTAAGAAAGCTTTGCTCAAGCTGTTGATTGTATCTTCAGAGTTGACTTGATTTCCTTTCCCAGCCTTACAACACGAATTAATGTGTATGTGTATATGCAAACTGTGTAATCAGCTGAATGTTTCAGAGGTTGAATGTTTTGTCAAGTCTTGGAGAATGTCTCAAGTTTGTTGCTCACTCTTTCAAATTCTAATGCCATCAGAGGCAATAAACCAAATACCCTGTACTTGTAATAGGAGCAAAACACATCCTCAGGATTGCTTAACATGGGGTGCATTGAAAGCCAGGAGATTAAGAATGGAGAAAATGAGACTATAGACACAGCAATTGGAAGATAAATAGAGAGTGAGACTGCTACAGGTAGCGTTGGCCATGCCATCAACCTTGTCATCACACTTTGTAAGAATTGCAATTAGGGTTATAAACTTCTAGATCCTTGAGAAAATCTCCTTTCTGATTTCTTAGATGCCCATGTGATGTCCATGTGGAACCCATCCTTGAGTATTTGTAAGTTTTCAATTTCTATCTTTTCTTTAACTTTTTTCCCGTATTTTTGCTTCATCTTTTCACCCCCACACAAACACCTTACAATATATTTAGCACATGATACAAACCAAGGGATGAATCTCCAGAAGGAGTTGAACACCTGCTGCTTCTGTTGATACTAGCTGAAGGGTTTAAATGTTCTGCTAATAGAGTTCCTAATGGTTTCTAAAATTATCAAATAAAGTAACAGTTTCCCATCTGAAGTAAGCAAGGACGTTTCCCAATCCCCTCTCATGGCTTGCTGTGTTGTCCATGTAAGACACCAAAGTTGGAGCTGCTGGATTCCAATGCATGAAATGAGTCATTGGAGTGAGGAGTATAATAGCAGAGGAACTGTTTTAACAGAATAGATCAAAAATGCATCTTATCCAGCATCTTGTCTCAATTCAGAATACTTCAGAAGAAAGTGTTAAACCCATTTAGTGCATGTGATATCATACAACAGGGGATATTTCTTCCTTACCCCATCTGGTGATCAGTTTATACCCTGAGGCTTATGGATTGAATTCAGGTTGTAACTATTCAATACTTTCATTTTCAAGATCCAGAAAGAGTATATTTCTAAATGCTGCTACATATGACTGCCAGACACAGCAAGTCTGTAATTTCAAGCAAACTTCCTACAGCATTAAAAAAAAATAAAAAGACAAAAACCAAAAAGTAATTAAAATCAAAATAGAAGCAGGCAAACAATAAAAACAAAACAAAACATACCATCAAAAAATCCAGCCCCAAAGCAGAAATAAGATCATGGAGAAAAAAAACCATATAATACAATTTTTTACTGGTCTTTTAATTTATATTTGAAAAAAAAACCCCAAACCTGCAACTACTCTAAAATATGTTTTTATCTGAGTAATTCCAGGATTAACTTCCAATTATTTCAAGCTGGAGCTCTGAATCATGTTCTTTTAACTAATGTTGTGACTCTGTGAAATTACGCATGTTTCCACTACTTGAAAGAAGAATAAAGGTTAAATGTCAGTGAAGATGTTCTACGTATTGGGTGTAATCAGGACATGAAATGTTTTTTTTTTCCTCATAATTCTGGGGCCAAAAATTCAGCAATCTCTTGTAGCTGAGGGTGCAACCTGCTCTGAGGTCTTCCTTCCTTTGTTCTTTGTGGCTAATAGTTTCAAAGGAGTGAGAAGGTGATTGGGATTTAGTTCCATTCAATTCCATCAGTAAGTCGTTCCCAGATCCTAACATCGGTTTTGAAAAGACTGCTTGTTAGTTTATCCAGAAGGATGTGTTCCCAAACTGCACTTCAGTCTTCATTGTCACAAGTTACTGCAATACTTGTCCTAAGAGTGGGCTCTAAAACAGTGTCCCAACCCACAGGAAATTCTGACATTTTGACATTTGTTTTCCTTCCGAATTGTTACATCAATACGTCAAACAGTTTGAAACTTTATGTCAAACAAACTGCTGAAATATATCTGTCCTGACCTTACTAAAATGTTTTAAGGTAGATTGTATTTTAAAGGTTATTTAGCCAGATAAAGCAAGCATTCTGACTTTATCCTAAAAAAAAGAATTGCTGATAAAAATGTCATGTTCCTATGAAATTTTCAAGCTCATCTAGCCAATGTTTTTGCTGGAAAACTGCTCCTTGATGCTTCAGGAAAATAATAATGCCTACCTCTTCTGTAGCTGATCACTGTAGTGTTGGACTGTGAAACTCTGGTGAAAAGCTGTAAATTTATATTGCTACTGTCATGAATTCTCATTAAAATACAAATCACCTGAAACTTGACTTATCAATCATAAATCTGAATAGTCAGTTCAAATAATGTAGGCAGGATTTGACTATCCTTGCTTAACTATTTCATAAAGCATCAATGTTGCTGATATCCAGTGTGGTTGGAAATGTATTCTTCATTTATCTGAGGTGTTGAAATGTTTGTCCAGATTCCTCTGAAAAAGAAACTGTGCTAAAACATAAAGCGTTTCAGTTAGTTGCAGAAGGGTTTTTTCATTATTTTTCTTCAAGTGGCATATGAAAATTTAGTTATTTTTAAGACTTCTATTCTGTATGGTGTAATACATTTGCCTCATACCATTACAACCTCCATGACATCACTAGCAATTAGGAAAGTATGAAAAGATCAGATTTGTTCTCAAGCCCTACAGTTAGGTTTTAATCAACATGTAAAAAGTATATGTGGTCCCACAGCAACGAAAAAAAACAATTACACGAATGGGAGGACTTTGCCTTCCAGCACAAAGTACCATGAAGATGGGTGTTAAAGGAGGAAGGACATTCAGGAGTAATCAGCACAGCACTGACACAATTTCTGCTGAAAGCAAAACAAGCAGGTTTGGCCGTAATCTCTTGTGTCCTGTCCAAATAGCGACGTGGCAAAACTGAAAAACATGGCCTGAGTGTCTCCATATTTCCCCAATCCAAACTTTTTCTTTACATTCTAGAAGTAATTTAGAACAAGCCTTCTAAAATTGCAGTGCAATTTCTTGAAGGGGAATAAGTTACAGATGACGTGTTACATACTCGAGTATTCCCCTGTGGGGTTAAATGATACTCTCCATGGCACCCACTTATGCCATGTGCAGTTGGTCTTATTTCAAAAATGCAGACTGCTTGCCAGCAGGCATTCCTGGTCATTCAAGTCTGGGCAAAGTTGCACATGATAGAGAGGGCACATACTTTGATTTATGTCTGAGATATCCTTATACTCCATTACTCACACACTTTAATAGCAAAACACTGCATGAGCACATGTGTTGGAGGATGGAACTCATTTACTGCGCAGTCCAAAGGGGGAAGCATCAGGTTTTCTGGGTTGATATTTAGTACCTGAACAATGTAAAAACTTGTGTCAAAGCCAAGGAGCTGGAATGACTGTCAACTGGTGTCATCTTTGCTCCAGGTTTCAGGCCCTTTCTGTAATTAGATATATTTTGTGCAGGAAACACTTGATACTCCAAACATGTCAGCTCTGTTAAATTAAATACAATTCAGGAGAGAAGGCAGAGAGCCTAGGTATTGTGGCCAGCCTTGAAATCAAATGTTTAGCAAAAGTCTTCCTTTTTTTTTTTTTTTTTTTATTTTGAGAAGGTTGAAAATCAGATAGCTGACACATTCCTGGGGACTGCTGAGTCAGTTAGAATGTTCCTGAATTATGTTCTTTATTCTAGTGAATAAGAAGATGTGGATTAATGGCACCGTAAGATCTTCAAAGACTGATTTCCAGCTAAGAATAGTTTATTGCTGATTCATCTTAAAGAAAGTTTCCTGGTTTGAGTCTCAGAGTAAGACATTTAAATATGCATTTTAAATGAGTTCAATTAAGAGTCTATTGCTTCACTGGGACTCTAAACTCGCAAGGTGGGAGCTTTAAATTATAAAGCTAAAAGGAGATCAGGTCTAATCTCTTTCCTGCCTCAGTGTCTAAAGTTGTCCTTTAAAAGTTCTTACCAGCCTATCCAGTCTGAAGCTGAGTGCTCAAACCTGCAACTGAAATAGTTTTAATAAATTTTGCCTGTAATATATCTTTATATGATATATCTGTACTCTAGCATAGAGTACATTCAAAAAAAAAAAAAAGGAAGAAAGGTCAATCATTTCTGGAGAAGATATTTGATGCTTAATGTGAGTTATTGACTCCCATAAAAATTATAAAAAACTTCTGTATTCATTTGCTTTCCCAAACTTCTCTGGACACAGCAAGGCTTTAGGTATATACAACTTCTAACTGAACTAACAGTATTTCAGCAGCTAGAAATAATCACGGAACAGAGGCAGAGAAAATTTGAGATTAAATTTACCATAAATCCAATTGTGAATCAAAGCCCCCAAAAAAATGTCTGTCCATCAACTCAGGTTCAACCCACTACACAGAGCTAATAAAGTGTTGGAGAGAAAATCCATGAGATAAGGAGAGTTTACACCACTTCAAAATCTGACCCGTAATTTGCTTCATTAAATCTGCACTGTTTACTGCCACTGGTCCAACATTACAATCACATTTTTCTTCCTATCTAATTTGCTAGTGCTTCTATTATTGACATTAACTCTTTATTAGGTGTAAATAGACCTTAAGTGAACTCCAGGAACTTCAGGAAGGGATTTCTGAAACTCACTTTTGGTGTGCTGAAGTGGTATTTTCTTGCTTGCTTGCTTTCCTGAGTTATTTCACTTCATCAAATAGTTTGACTGCATCTTTCTGTTTATCTGTCTATCTACCTATGTATCTATCTGTCTATCTTAAATGGATGAGGGTTCATTACATGCTGCTTAGTGTTTTCATTTCTGAAATAAATAAGAAGGAAAGAAGAGAAAGAAAAAGAGAGAAAGCACCACAACGTTACGGTGGTCATTCAGGCTTCCTAATAGATTACTTACAAGTAAATAGGCAAACTAAGCCTGCTTTATGCTTTAAAAAACTATGAAAAATATTATAAATGCTACAATAGTCATAAGATTCTTTTGTCAGTACATGGGAAATGTGGGGAAAGACAATAGAAAAGGTGAGAGAGAACTGCAGAGGAGGATTGAGACACAGTTCTTACTTTTTAGTAAGCCCCACAAATCACTTAATATCCTTTTAACAACAATCACACCTTGGACTCCCATAGAGCACCCTCCCCACTGATATTGCCAGTGCGACACCTCTTATCCCTTTATTAACCTCAGATTTTATGATCTGTTAGTCAGGGAAGCACAACTGCTTCGCATAACCAGAGCACCTGCCCAAACCTCTGAACACCAAGGCATCCGAGTGCAGAACAGGACATGTGCCGCCTGGCAGTCGGGATCCCAGCATCCTGGAACAGCCAGGGGAGCAGGAATAGCCTCAGCTGCTCATGTGGTGCACACTTGTGGCACGGGGCTTGGCCGGAAGAGCGAGCAACTCCCAGGTTCAAACAGTTGCAAATTATCTGAAGGGAATAGGGGTGTGAATTTGTTATGTGATCATGTAATGGAAGAGCCTCTCATGGTACAAATGTGCAAGCCACAGGGTCAGGGTTGTGAATACTAAGCCCAAATCCCTGTTTCATGGAGCAGTACTGTAGCTTTTGGCTCAGTAAAAATAAACTGTGAAAGTTCAAATGAGTTGTCTTATTTAAAGCTCAGGCAAGATAGCTTTGATATCCTGAATACTCTAGCCACCAACCAGTTCTGTAAAGGAATGTGTTCTAGCTTTGAATGCCTCTGTCCCACCTCTCCTTTCTCAGATACTTCAAAAACTCCAGCTATTGCTGAGATGTTGAATGGATATTCTTGCTAGAAGAAAAGTTATAGGAAATAGCTTCTTGGCAGCCATACATTGGAAAGAACCTATCTGCTGTCCTTTCTTTTTTTTTTTTTTCATTAGTATAAGTGTCCCCTGAAATAGCATCATGGTTCTCATATACAGGATGATTTTAATTAATGTTGTGAACATGAGGCACACTTCTGTCCATATTCCTTCTTTTAGACACAAGTATTGATGAAAGGCCAGAGAATGGGGACAGAAAAGCTGAACAAGATCCACCAGTGGGGTTTGTGTTGTGCAAAAATGCAAGGCCCCTGCTCCAACCATGGTTTATAATGGTGTAACTGGTAAGACAAGTCTGTGTTAATGTTTGAAGCAGGAGAAAGCTGGATTCTGATCTCCCCGACTCTGTGTATCCCTGAGAAGCCAGTGTCTGAGAGCAGGGATGGGGGCTTCCTGCTGGCAGTGCAGCCTGCACCAGGAGCAAGAGCCTGAAGACAGAGAAGTGACCTTGTATCACCCTTCATCTGGAATGAGAGGCAGCCTGGCACTGACCTTGCAATCTGAGAGCTTGTTTGCTCCACGCAAGTGCTGCAGCAATTCTGCTCATAAGCTGCTCTGTGTTTCCTGCTCTCAGCACTGATCCTTCCTCACCTGTCCCTATTCTTCCCAGAATGCCCAATGCCAAATTGTAGCATGCAGAAATTTTGAAGTCACTATTTCCTGTGGATGAAACCAGGATGATTTTTAATAGAATCATAGTTTAGTTGATGTTATTTCCTGGTTTAGAAGTTGCAAACTTGTGAAGAAAGACTAAGGTGTTCCAGCAGGAATGTTTTGAATGGTTTTACAGTGGAAACACTACTGCCCTGTAACAAACAGAATGGTTCATTTAGTTTCTGTCTTTTTGGGAACCCCTCACCTGACTTCTATTTCTAAAACACACTGAATGAAATCCTGGTCTTTCCTAAAGCTGTTAGCAGGCCTCCCCTGGACTCCTCCAGGGCCAGGATTCCACTCTCTCTCTCACATTCTTACTTTGGCCTTCAAGCTCTGTAGCTGAGAAATTCATAACTGAATTGCTCATCTCAGCCCAGAGGGCATGGCTGTTGACCCCACTTTCACACAGCTGGTGTAGAATACAAGGACATTTCAGGAAATTTCATCTGCCAAGAGGTGCTTTCTGCCACACTATCTATCACCTTAACAACTGCAGGGGAGTGAGTACATAATGTGCTTGACATTAGCACCTGTTTTTATAACACTCCAGTTAAATACCAGAGGCCAAGACTACTGGGTTTTATTCGAAATACTGCTTTACCCTCAAACCAGATTGTTTCCCAGAAAATGCTGGAGAAGGAAATGAATTCCCAAAGAGAGTCAGCCTCTTTAATCTGCTAGTGTGATTGCTTGTGAAAAACTACTGATTGCACCTCGAAGTTGAAATTAGTTGTGTTTAAATGTCACTGATTGGAATACCTGATTCTGTAAACCTAGATGAAGGAAAGATCGACAAAATATTCTAATCAGGAAAGCAGAGCATTACATTAACTTAATATTCTAATGTACTTTATGAATTATACAAAGGATAATTAATTCAACTCTAAACCAAATCAGTAGTGACAGACAGTGGATTTTTTTTGGTTCTTACTTTAGTGTCTATTTAAAAGTCTGTGGCAATGGTAAAATCCCTGCTCAGTTCTTCATATTAAGAGATCCAAACCAGCAAATTACTTAGGTTAAAAAAAAACAAAAAACCTACCCCATTTGCAGCAATTAGTGAAGGCAGCATCCTCATCTCAGAGCAGTCAAGCAAGGATGGATGTCTACTGGCTCCTGGACCTATAACCAGAAAGAGGAGTTATGATCCTGTGGTTCTATTTTTGATGTAGCACAAGCTACAGAATTTTACTTACTAATTGCCCTGCAAAGACCACCATGTCCAACCAAAGCACATGTTTTTCTCGTCATACCTTATATTTAATGTTCTGGTAACTTTACCTCATCCTAGGGAAATGTTTCAAGTGACAAATAACGTTAGTGTTTGTATTGTATCCTAGTGTCTGGTCTTTGTATTGTGTCATTCATGTACTTGCCTTATAAATAGAATATCTTAATTTAAAGCTCTGATTGCATTGATAATTATGGATCATAGTAACACATAGGGTTTCCAGTTATTAAGTTGGATAGGCCTTGCATTCCTAATGCTCTTTCAATATCAAATTGCAATGCAAGAACCTTCACCATTCCTTAACTGTCCTGTAAGCAAAAATTTGCTATGTCTATGTTAGTGAGATTGTTTATGTTATATGTTCTTCCTGCCATTAAATAACAGAAATACAGAAAAGTCACCTTACTGCACATACTTTCATTTCTTTTTAAAATGTAAGCCTTAAATTATTTTTTGTATATGTAACATTTATGCATGATAAAGCAGAAAAAGAGAAGATAGAAATCTGATTTATTCTTTATTAAAAGATGTGCCATGTGTGATAGGGCACTAATCCTAGGATTTTTATGAATAGTCAAACTGCAACTTTCCCCCATTGACAAATGTCTCTGAATTCACAGCCATGGATGGTTGTGTACTGGTCTACATAGCCTGTCATATGTGTTTTTTTAGATTTTCCTTTCTTGTTTTTCAAGTCAAATGCAATACTAGGAAGCTACCATACCTGTTCAGGTAAAAAGAAACCCATAATTTTGGTGTCATAGATGAATAAAACTGACATAAGATGACCTTCTTCTTCGTCTGGCCAGGTTCACCCAGTCTTGTGACTAAAATATCACAGAGAATTAAATTGTCAAAGGAGTTCGGCAGAAAGGGTATGATTTGTTGCCTCTTCATTACTTCACATAATTCTTAAGATGACTATTGGCTTAAATACAGGTGTTTGTGGTTATCAATCACCTTGGAAAATAAACCTCCAGGCCAGTTGTCACTGGTTTGTTGATGGGGTGAGCACATCTGCCTGCAGCCACCAGTTAGCAAGCACATGTAATTCACGAAGAAACAGTTCCTATTGTCTATGTTGGAGCATTAAAATTACAAGCATTTGCACTGTTGGAAAGGTTTATGGGCAGGAGAGAGAGGTTCAGCAAATTATTTCCCAGAGAAAACACTTTAATGACACTTTTAATATTTCAGGTTGTTTTCTGAGGCACATAGTTCTATACTTTGTGTCTCAGAGACCTGTAATTAACCCCAGAAAGTTTAACAATACCTTAGATGTGGATCAGTATTGGAGAGAATTGCGAACTACTGTCTGAGGCAGAGAAACTTGATTTCTGCTGCTGGAGCAGTACTACCTATAAGTCAGAGAGCAGGGATCAAAGTCCAGGTCTCCACTTTGTCCAGTGTCCAATCACTCTTGTTCACTGGATCATGAGTCATTTTCTAAGGAGTGAAACAAAGTCAGTATTTTCACCTGAAGCACAGTTTCACAGTTCTTACCTGGAGGACTGAGAGGTGTGGATTTGATATTAATAATTTTTAAGAGAAGATGAGCTTTGAACACAGCTTTTCTGATTCCCCTCCTGAATTACCTAGACTGGAAGATTATGTATAGAAGAGATTACGCTATGCTTTAAGAAACAGTCGTCTTGGGTGTCCAGCCCCAGGAGACAAACCCAAACTCTGAACTCAGAGTTATTGAGTTCATCATGACCATAGAATATGAGCCTCCTTTGTAGGCTCTGGTGGTCTCTTTCTAAATATCTCTTGCTGCTTGTTTTGCTTGGTGATCTCAGGTGGCTTTTGCACTTACCCTGAGGAGCACAGAACTCAAACATCTAACCAAAGTCTTGCCACAGATTGCATCATGGGCACACACTTAGAAGTTAAGTATTGTACCAATAAATGCAGTGATCTGAAGTTAAGCATTGAATCAGCACATGTAGAAATCCCTAAGTTCCTTTGAAGGTTCAGATTTTGACTTAATTTGAACTTTAATTTCTGAAAACTGGTCTTCCTATTGTCAGTGGAGACAGGCAGCTCCAGGGGAGAGTGACCTCATCCCAGGATAGCTGTGCTATGTATGTCAGAGTCACTTCCTTAAGGAAATTCTTCCTGTTTAAACTAGGCTTCTTTCTGTTTATGTCTTTTTGGTTGTTTTCATTATTATTATTCTTATTGTTGCTATTATTGTTATATTTTTTGAGATTACCACTAGAAGGAAAAATCTGTTTCTGTTCACTAGAGCAGCATAAGTGATCAGTTTGGACTAAATACCTAATTTTCACTAGGTGGAACCAGTTAACTGAATCCTTCATGGCGTTTCCCATCTGTAAAATCACAGTTCTCTGCCTCACCAGGAGGCTGTAAGGCTAAAAACATTGAAGATTGACAAATGTTCGAAAATCGAGGTTTTGTATGATCTATGAGCCCAGAAGTCAGCAGGAATTTTTTTGCTACTGACTTCATTTGTGGCAGGATTTAACCGGAATAATTTAACTTTTATTTGGAGGAAGATTTTTTTTTTTTTTGTTCGGTTTGGTTTGGTTTGGTTTGGTCTTGTTTGGTTTGGTTCATCTGGGGTTTTTTTTTATGTTCTAGTATACATGCCACAGGTAAAAAAGTCAGGTTTTGATGGCTTTCAGAAAAGCAGGCTTTCTTATTATGAACTGCTTACTAAAGACAATAGTAGAACTCTGAATAACAAGGAAGGCTTAAATAACCCCTTGACCATATCGCCTGTATTATGTTTTATAACATTTCTAAGTATGATCACTTTTGCAGATGCTGGTTGTGTGGTTCTCACATGGGGACTTCAGCTATTTGGAGATGTATGGATGTATATAGCTTATTGTTTCCCTGATTGCCAGCTACTGCGCCACTAGGTGCACACAACTGGAGAAAAAATGTTTCACCATTATACTGGAGTGTGATAAATTCACAGAAGATTTTTGGTCTTGATAATCTCAAAACAGTAACAGCCTTAAAACCATTCTTATATGTCCTTAAGCAGTAAACATGCAGAGCAGACATGGTTGTGTTCTGCCTAGCATCATCAGATGCTGGAGCAGTTCCCAGTTGCTACTCCTGGCTACGTGCTGAGATGCATTCCAGCTCTGTCCCAGTTGGAGAACACCAATTTTTCTCCCCTACCTTGTGCTTAGGTGGGGGAATGGGCCAGCAAAGCCCTTGGTGCATGCTAAAAATTTGGTTGGCCAATGGCATATGGACCCAGACTTTTGTGTCAGAGGTTGTTTTCTTTGTAATAAAAGTAAAGCTTTTGCAGACAGGCCAAGCTGGGTACTGTTGACTGATGACAACTGGTGACTTCTCAAGGAAGCTTTCTGTCAGTTTTCCTCTGAAGTTTCTGGAGAACTTGAAAACAAATAAGTATTAAAAAAAAACCAGGGCATATGAAAATGCCTCCTTATGTAGGTTTAGATATGCATTCAGTGTGTAAAATAACTCTGCTGAGCAGTAGGAATACCCTATCCAGTAGCTCTTTCTATGGCTACCATAGTGGTTCTTCTCTGCACTTGAAGGATAGTATCTTACCAAGAATATGTGTGGAACACCCAATGCCTTGCAAGGTATCTAGAGGCAGTCTAACTATTAATTATGCATTTTAGCAGACAATTTAAATTGTCTGGTGGAATAATATGAGTACCTTATGAAATCATCAAAGAAGCAAAATGTTTCCTTTACCTTGAAACATCTCCCAAAAGACCTTGTGAGATAATAAGACTTGGCTTTCACGAAGAGAAAAGGAAAAATAAATGTTCATAGTTTTCCAAATATAGAGGAATTACTTGTCTCCCTACAAAACTCAGAAGAACTCAAGGAATTTAAAAGGCAAACTCCTCTCCTTCTGGAGTTCCAGAAAAAATATAATTCCCAGCTGACTACAGTTTGTCAGCTCTGACCTCCAAGTTTTTCGATGTTGTGTGTTTTAAAGCCCTCACAATCCGCAAGAGAGAGCCTGGCAGAAGGAGAAGTGTGGGTTGCTAAGGGAGTTGTATGGCAAAAAAAAGACCACATGCTATCTCTGTGAGTGAGAGGGTAACCCCTAAATCACACACTGGAGTGGGACCAAATTTCAGCTACTTATGGGTCAGTAGAGCAGAATAACACTGGCAGCTTTAGAGAAGTCTCTGGTGCTTGAGTGGATGTGAAGTGGAAATAGCACTAATTTAAAGACTGAAAAGCTTTTATCTTTAACCTCTTTTTTACTGTTGCAGTAAGTCCAAATCTTATCCAAGCTGATAGATGACCTTGATGTAAAACGTATGTAGTTATTGGAGGATGATGGTCAGTATCACCATGATAGAAACCCCTATATATGGCTCAGGGAAGTATTAAGCCTGGCTGAGCTGCTCAAGCTGAGCCTGTTTGCCTGGAGTACCCAGAAGTTCTTTGTTCAGCAATAAATTAAGTAAATATTTCTGTAATTGTCTATGTCTGTCATGTGAAAGCCTCTAATCCCCTGCACCCTTCTTTTGCAGAACATTCCCCTTTCCCCAGACATACTGAATGTCTGCAATTTAGAACATTCCCAGAGTTATGTGTGAGCCTTGATACATCTCCACTCTGCTTTATACAGTGCAGGAATAGATTCTGAAGTGCCTATGGCTTGTGATGTTTTGTAAACTGAAAAATTCTTTTTTAATGTGGTGAGGTTAACCTAGTTGAATTTTTATGCTGACATCTGTCAGTGACATGAGTCTAGACTGTCTGGTAGCCATCCATTATGCATAATTGTTGGTAATAATAAAAAATGATCTGTGTGTTTGGCCCAGGAATGAATGCTCATATGGAGTCTGTGAGCTTAAACTTCGGTGTTATGTATTCTGAAAAGAAAGAACAGTTCAAAGATTCATGAAGATTCTCTAAGATTTCCAATATTGCTGTGGGAGAGCATCATTTTTGTTAAGATAAAAAAACCAAACAGAAATGTTGGATGTTAAAAATTATTTTATATGGTATTTTATTTCTTTCATGTCATATTTCTAGAGAGTTGTTTATACTAAAGCAGCTCCCTTCTTTCTGTAACCCTATAATGATTTTGGACTCTAAACCAGGTTTAAATAGTAGCCACTATACTCTTTCTTGAAAAGAAATGGAGTCACAATAAATAGATCAGGGTAAATGAATTGTGCAATAACTGAACAAAGAGGAATAGGATCCTTTCTTTACTTAGTGGAAAACTGATTTAAAAGCTGTCTGGTTTACATCAAAATGTCTTCCACAAAACTGATTAATTCCACTTTCTAAATTAAACAGAACTAAAGGGTTTGGGATTTTTTTCTTTCTTTCTTTTTTTTTTCTTTTTACAATGTCCAAGTTACTCACAGAATGTTTTACAATGGTGATCAAATCTGATGCCCGGAAAAAGCTGTGGGAATTGAGGCCCATGAAATCTTTTTTCAACTGCTTTTATATTTGCTGTCGGAGATGGATATCATTCTCAAAAGGAGAAGGGCGTTACTTTGGCTCCTAGTGTATTGCTGATCCCTCCCTTGTGTGCTTGCCTCAGGAGACGCAGGAATAATCGTATAGCTTAGCTCTCAACCAGTGATCAGTAAAACTATTTATTGGTCATCCCTCTATAGTCAGTAACAGTGCAGTTTGGGAGCCTGTTAAACCAGGATTTTCCCAAACTGGAAAAAAGAGGCAGTTATCTGCCCCAAGACCCTTATTATTGTGCTTTTTAATAATTAAATAGGTTGTTGGAGCTTTCAATCACTATCGTCTAGCTCTTTGCTTGGACTCCAGATGGTGGAAGTAAAGGTAATAATTCAACAGTTTCAAGGAAGGAATGAGGCATTTGGCTGGTAACAGATGTATCTGCTACGGACAGCTCAGGTGTTCACCAGCAACTAGCAGCCCCAGCACTTGAAGTTAGAGAACAGAAAAAAAACCTAAAAAGCAGGAGATGCAAGAGCTCTTGAGCTCTTTGCATTATTTAGGGCTTGTGACGCATGCTGAGTACTTTTTTCTTCTAAAAGTAGGCCACTGAAATCATGAGGGCTGTTGCTGGAGCATAGTATTACTTCTTGTGAAGAAGAGTCTAACTCATATGGTTGAATTTTTGATGGCTTACGATAAAAAGATATGATCCAAATCCTCTGATCATTTTGTTTCAAAGCCCTATATACCATAAAGAGGATTAGCAATTTTTTTTTATGTTCAATTAAATATTTTAATGTGTTTATTTTTGCTTGCAAGGATGTTCCTCTTCTACTTTGGCTGCATGTAACTTTTGCTTAGTTTTCTTTTTTTGAATTGACATTAGACATCTTTTGTAATTCTCATCAAAAAGATGTAAAACTGTTTTAAAAGTAGTTCCATAAAAGTATACTACAGAAATATAATGCAAATAGCTGTAATTGCACAGCTTCAGGATCTATCAGACATATTCTACTGACAGAAACTCCAAACGAAAGTTATGTTGTAGAAATGCAAGTTAAGCCATCTATGAGGATATGGGTTTTTCTAGCAAACTCACTGAGAACTATGTCTACAAACTTGGGAATGTTTACGTTTAAAGAAAGCAGTGTGGTTGCTGTCAACAAAACTTAGAGCAATAGTCTCTGTGTGAACCAGCACAGAGGAAGCAGCCAGATAACCCTGAAACACACTGCCTAGCCCAGATGGGTGGTCTTGTGGACTGTCACTAGGTTTGCCCTTTCTGTTTACATCACTGGGTTATTTTTTCCATTAGAGAAGACCTTCAGATGCGGGGCTGATTGGTGTGTTTTCTTAGTTTGGTGCACATTCATCATGTTCTAAATATTGATTCTGCAGCTAGGGTCCTGTGTCACTGAAATGCTGGTTACTCACAGAGTCAATAAAGGATACTTTTGTTACTAGGCTGAGAGGATTTGGATGTCTTTGACAAGCCTTTAATTTTCACTGCTATGGCCATCACTATGTGAGACAAATTTTCATGTGAAGGACCTAGTTTTTGATATACTGGCATACTCAGAGTGAATATGCTGTGCACAGAGTTGAGGGAGAAACACCTTTTTTGTCCCTCAGTCTGGAATCTCTTTCATGTGTTTCATGCTACTGCAGATTTCACGGAGGCTTTGGGGAACAAAGGGGCTACAGCTCATGTCCTGTGATAGGCAGCAACCCAGGACAACACACACACACACTCACATTCACTCATCTAACATTACATTTAGGAGAGATTGCTTCCAGCTTGGACTCCCAAATGTTTCCATTGGGAGACAGTAAATACTCCGTTTGTGCAGCATGAGAATTTGGTGTATTTGCAACCACTGTCTAATGAGATAAAATACAAGCTGAAGGTCCAAACAGGTCTTGGATATACTTACAGAATAAACACTGAACCATATGTCTGCAAAAAGCAGCAAAATTTCACTGTACTGAAAGAGAAATCAGGCAAGGAAAATACGACAAATCTGTGTGTCAGTTCTATAGTGGATGTTGCCTGGTAAACTATGTTTCACTTGAAATTAGGATACCAGTGCAGATAAATGCAAAGATAAAGTTTTACCTCCAAAAATTTTTTTCACACCAAGAAGCTGAGAGATTTGGTCATGTTGTTAAACTGCAGAATAAATAACAAAGAAAACCTACCTTGTAGCTACTTAAAAGCTTTTACCACTTTCAACTGAAATATCTTAGTATTGGTTGAGGCACTGACTCGTTGTGAGTACCAGGGCAAGGAGGGGACCAGTTAGCATTGCTGGACATGCCAAGTGCAAAGATGTCACTTACAAGAGAGCAGGGAGGGAACAGAAATTTTCAAACAGGTCTTAACGGTTAAAATTTGTTTTTCTGTGTGAAAAGTCAATTCCTTTTATTAAAAAAAGTTTGCAAACTTTTCAGCCAGTGATCACTATTTTTTCCTCAAATCCAGTGGCAAAATTTCTCATTAAGTGAAAAATCATTTCACATTGAAAGACTTTCCTATTGAAAGTACCACATTTGATAAAAATTGGTCTTTCTTGGTATATGTAAATATATATGTATAAAAAACCTTTATATTTTCAAAGACTTTTAAAAATCAGTTTTCTGAAAGGAAAAATCCACATGAGGGAATGTGATATCAAATAAGGGCCTACAACCAAGGTTTAGAAAAAGGCAGAAAGAAAGGATGTAGACAAGCTTTTTGTTAGAGTTCAAATGTTGGACTGGAGCCTTAGTTGGGGTGTTTTGTCTGAACCAGTTCACTTGTCACTAACTCATTTCCGTATAGTGAACAAATGAATACATTTGCTTTTGAGTCCTGGTATGGTCAATATGTGATCATTCTTGTTGATAAATGGACTCTTAAAACTGAAGTGAAAAAGTTGTAAGTAAGAGCTGAGTGTTTAAGAATTCAAATAAATAATTTGTCAGGAAACTGTAACCATCTGTCAGTTCCCTGCACTGTTAGGATTTTCCTTCTTTTTTCCCAGGCCACTAGAGAAGATGGCCAAACTGCCTAAAACAAATAAAGAACATAACTTTTAGGCTTTTGATCAAAACAAGTGAGAAGATGACCAGTCTCATAAAGGAAAAAAAATTAAGATCATAAAAGGATTACTTAGATTGCCAAAATGAATCACAGATTTGCACCATAAAATAGAGGCCAAAAGAACATTCCTGAGTTATTCTATGTCAACAGCTATTTTAGCTGGCATGGAATTTATTCTCTATTTCTATTTCACAATCTGCTTTGAAAGAACTAAGGCCAACATGGAAATGATAGGTGTTTGATATGAAACAGCTATTTGAAAATACTGGTATCTCGTTAAAAGTATCCTGAATTTCCAAGGTGTAGAGTTGCATGAGAAACCACTCAATCTCTGGCTTCTTTAGAATTTAGATGCCATATCCTGCTGGGAAACTACATGTTCTTCTGACATGTTGAGGCTGCTTCTCCACCTTCATAGAATCATAAAATCATGAAGGTTGAAAAGCACATTTAAGATCATTAGAACCATCAACCCGGCACTGCCAAGTCCACCACTGGATCATATCTCCACGTACCACTTCTACAAGTTTTTTAAATGCTTCCGTGGATGGTGATTCCACTACTTCCCTGGACAGTTGTTCCAATGACTGACCACCCTTTCTGTGAAGAAATTTTTCCTAATATCCGCTCTAAGCCTCTCCTAGTGCAACCTGAGGCAATTTCCTCCTGTCCTATCAGGTTTTACCTGGGAGAAGAGACCGATCCCTTTTTTTTTTAAACTCGCAGAAAAGATAAAGAAAATCCATGACGTAAACAGCCAGTGTAGACCAGCTGAGCTTTATTGGTATTAACTCAAATACCAGAAGCAGCATTATCACCAAAAAAACAGGGCACAGTATCCTGCATAAGCCTGTCTCCCGCACAAGTGGACTTTGCTACCCAGAGTAGGATCAGTCTCACCTACTACAGACATCCACATCTCCTCCTCAGACACTCCTCTTTGGGTCAAGGTCGTGTGAGAGGAGAGAAACATGCTCTTTTAGGGACTAATTCATCTGCTTCGTTTTAGACATCTATTTTAAGAAGGAATTAGGGAATTCTATGCTTAGGGAATGCACTGGGTTTTCTTAAGCCTTACACTGCATAAATTGTGTGATGATTTAGTGAACAGGGAATCAGTCTGCTTGCCTGTAGGCCATTCAAGCATCTAAGGAAAAAGCTGCTAATTACAGTGAGTCACTGTTACAATTAGAAGTTTCTCAAATTAAAAGGGTGGCTGATTTATTATTTTTCTGCTTTCATGGCGTCTTCTTTTTTTTCCAGTCGGTTCCACAAAATTACCTGTATGCTGGATATTTCCCCAGCAAAGAATGATGATGGCCAATTAAAAAAAAACCTCAGAGTTGCCAGAGACAAGACAGTGATTACAGACTTTGTGTGGTCTCCTCTGCTTGGCACACACTCAGACTCCCTAAAGACATGAAGCTGCTATTTGTAGTAGTGCAGACCTCTAGTACTCTACAATCTTTACCATCCTGTGTAAGCATGAAATGTTCTTAGGTGTTCAGCATTTTGAAATGTTTTTAGCAATAACATAATGACTTGTACAGTAGTTTTTCAAGGTATAGAAAACTGTGTTGTCTGTTTTTTTAGTCTTTGATGTTTGTCTCTGATCAAGAAGGAGGGAAAATTATCTCTTCCTCCTTGTTCTCTATTTACTTCTTAGTGAAAGGTGAGTTTCTTGCATAGCTCTGTTCTAGGAGCTGCTGATTTGAGTGACCAACAATTATAACGAGAAATGAAGTAAAATCATGAGAAGTGGCAAGATTATTTTCTGCAATGCAACAAATTTGTATTTAGAAATCAAAAAAAACCTTTTATTTTCTGAAATCTTTGCTTTGCCGTGAACAACTTAAGCATGCTAATGTAAATTATGTACAGAACTTCCTTGTGATCCATCTCTTAGAATACCTTCAGCACAGTCTTAAAGTTCATTAGGAAGCCATAAACAGAAAGAATAGTGGAGAGCCAGCTATTTAGCTTAGAACATTTTTAGTAAAATATTTATTCTAATTGTCTCCCCTAGCTTGTTGAAATGAGATAGGTGTTTGAAGACACAGGTATGATGTATCGTGGAGCCTCTGCCAGTTACACCATTAAGATCTTCAAAAGCATACTCTAGGATAATGCATGGCTCAAGGACGTGTCTAACTAAAATTGAGAAAATTTTTTAAGCTGGCGTCTTGACTGCCCATGATTTTACTTAAAAGTATTTCAGTGCGGAGGCAAGAGGCTTGCTTTATCCTCTCTGAGCTTCAGGGCATCACATCAGAGAAAATCACCCCATACCTATTTAATTTGCATTCTAGCTGTGAGATCATTGTATATGGGCACCTTTTGATCCTATAAATAATGACTTCACTTTCAAATGTGCCATTTCCAAACATTGACACAACCATTATTTTTCATGATCTGCTAATGTGATGAAATATCGTCCAGTGCTGGCCTACGTCCCATGGATAGGAAAATAATATAAATTTCTAGGCTGGCTAAAAAAATAAATATAGGAAAAGAGAGAAATAGTTTGTGGAAATCTGTATGGAATAAGTCCAAGTTCTTATACCAGGCAATACCTAAACAGGTTAAAATATGGCAAAATATGAGATACAAAACATTTTACTATACAGTATCCATCAGGTACTTGCCGTATGTAGCAGGTTATGTAACTCCATTGAAAGGATGTTGATTGTCCTGTAGAGAGTACATTTCAAAAACATTTATGGATGTTAAGGAAAAAAGAAATTATTTACCTAGCAAGAAGGTGTATGAACTGAGTTAAGAATTCTTGACTCTTCCTCAAGCTTCACATACAATATTGGGAAACTTTGGAAAATAATGTTGTTGTTCTTGGGGTTTTTTTTCTCCTAAGAGCCCTGACTTGCCTGTAGCTGTGGCTGCATAAACACCTCAGTATTGCACTTAGCAGCCAGGTGTGGGAGTGCTGGCTGTCCCTGAGATCTAGCCAAGCTCTCCTGTGCTCACAGGGTAGAAAATTATTAAAGTGTCATGGACATGCATAATGGCTGCAGTGGTGCCGTCCCTAGATTAAATTTTTCAACACTTAAATAAAATATCCTATCCTTTTTTTTTTTTTTAATCTATATTTTGTTTTGGCTTTGCTAGTAAGACATAGATTAGCTATTCTCATTGCTTTGCAAAGTGCCTTTTGGTACCTTTCTTACTTAAATATTGCTGATAAAATTCTACATTTTACTAAAAATTAGTGTAAAATCAGTTCAGGAACAAGTTAAATATAGTAGATTTTCTTCATATTATGACTATTGAAAAACGGCAAAAAAGATGTCTGTTGAACTACTCAAAAAAACCCCTCTTCAAACCATGGCTAAATAGATAGCTATGTGCTAGCAAATTCTGAATTGTGCATCCTTTTCTTTATTATTTTGTATCCATATCTAAAAATTGTGGGTTTGTTAGAACATAGCAAAAATTCCAATGCATTCACATGGAGAGACATAATAATTTCTGTTTCCCTTTAGTAGGCTAGTGATTTCTGCCTGACAACCAGAGATGAGCAAAAATTGCAAAATCTTGAACTGGTTTGTTTTCTGTCATGTAGTATCTGAAGTGTTCCATCACCAACATTCCTCTACTGTCAATCTCTCCTGAAGATTTTCTCTCTCTTGGAGATATCACTAACATTCTCTGCACTGTTCAACATCTCTACAAACCTTGTGCAGCAATGTGGAATTGCCATGTCCCTGGCAATTCACCATTAGCTCAGCTCTGCATCAGGCAGAAACTGCATCTCCACCTTTCTCAGAGCCAGATAAAGTGATATTTAAAAGATCATGGGGAAGGAAGGGAAGGAGGGAAGGAAGGAAGGAAGGAAGGAAGGAAGGAAGGAAGGAAGGAAGGAAGGAAGGAAGGAAGGAAGGAGCAGCACTTGGGAGTAGTTTTCCATGAACATCACAGTCTTGTCTGGAGAACTGACTCATGATGAAGTCGGTAACAAAGCACGGGTCCTTCCTATCAGAGCTGAAAAAGGCAGTTTTGGCCAGTACACTGTCTCCTCACCAGAACACACACCTTCCTCTGCTGGTGCAGAAATTATCCCCTCTTAGACTTGACTAATGCATTTCTCCATTTTCAGGAATGAAGTTTCATAAACCAAGGAAGTATTTGTTTGAAGCACAACAGTAGGCTCTGCTTAGCAACCTGCTGTCCTGAACACACCACCAGGATTTTCTTCTTCTGACCGTGCTGATCCCAGGGGTATATTTAGGACCTCCCTCATGAGGTTTTCATGTACACATACAAACCAATAGTAGATTTTTTCTTATTATTATAATAATTTTCATAGAATATTAATTGTATATAATGTACCTGTGAATGTCTGTACTCCTTTTCCAAAGTAGAGACTATAATCTCTGGAGGAAAAAAGGCAAGAAGAGACTGATGAAATGTCCAAAGGAACATGGGAAAACTCCTGGATGATGGAAGGGACAGGCTGTAGCAAGAGATGCTGCTTCATCTCAGAGCATTCTGCCTAGCCGCAGAACACTCCTTTGGGGTTTATGTCCTTCAGATCTCTGGAATATTTCCTAATCCTTGTCTTCCCCCCAGCACAAGAAATATCACTGAAACCCGATTAGCAAGGTGTGGACTAGGAAGTGGAGCTGGCCAGCCGGGAGCCGGTGGATGTGACTCTCTGCTGAGTGGATCTGGTCCAGGCATGAGCAGCCTGGGAGAGAAGAAGTGTGTGTGTAGCTGACCCCCTGAGAGAGCACGGCTGCAGGCCTCATCACTTTTGGAACAAAACAGTGAAATTCCCCTATTTAATTTATGGCTTGTCTATTCTACAGGCCACACTGGAGAGGAGGATTAGCCCAAGGTAGTTGTAAAGAACCAATTCATGCATGAGGCAGCATGACCACAGCAGGATGCAACTCAGAGGTATGAGCTTTGCTCCTCAGGAGTGCATAAACAGCCTCCAGCTTGTTTAAAACCTAGTCTGGATATCTCCAAAGTATTCTTCAGAAAAAGCATATTTTCTTTTCTGCCATGAGTTTTTACTTAAGCAGACTTTAAAAAAAAAGAAAAAAAAAAAAAGCTTAATAAATGAATCAAACCGTGTTCTCTAGCTTGGAAAGACAGGAAATAAGAAAGAGAGATTTATGGGTTTTAATTTTTAAATCTTGGGTGGTGCTCAAAACCTACGCTGATGGGACCGTACTAGTAGCTAGATAGAGACAGTAAATATCAGGAGAATCAATGATAAATCTCATTCATGTTTTTATTGGGTGAAATCCTGAGTTTATATAGCTGAATTACATGCCAAAAAATTTCAAAGTTGTGTGTCCAGAAATAAGTACCTATATCCATGTGGGAATCAGTGAGAACTGTGAATTCTCAGTACCTCTGAAAATTGCTTTCACATAGATACAATTTATAGAGCTACCTTCAGACATCAAGCTTTGAAAAAATTGGCCAGGATTCCTACCTATTTATTGTTTCCTGGGCCAAAAAGAGTGATGAAAGTAGCTGGGTTTTTTATTATTATTTCCATATGCATTATATTTATAAGAATATTTATGCAAGGAATGTTACAGAAATTCCATGCTTTGTTTCCTTTGTGAAAGATACCTTCCTCATAAGAAACACATTATGCTTGGTCAAATATTTCTCTCTATGGGAGGATTAGATCCACAGTACTGCAGGGTTCTCATTTATCAGAAGCACTTACTTTATCACCTGGTTTTTATTAAAAAAAAAAAAAAGAGAGATCTATTCTGTTTGGACAGCCACTGTACACTGGATTTAGGAGATTAAGGTTTACTCTAGAAAAGTGTTATTGTGAGATATGATATGAATAGCATGACATCATTTCTGGCAATACAGTATCAGTGAGTGAAAGGAAAAAACCCAACATGCAGACAGCTTTCTGATAAGAGGCAAGAGTTCTATACTCTTTTCAAAATTTACTGTGTTTTAAGATTGTGTATGTTATATACCAGTCTAGAAATGAGAATAGACAAAACAGCAATAAATTCTTCTGGGGGCATTATTTGAAAATATATTGAAGCTTCTAACTGTGAGAGAAAGTGGCATTGGGGGCAGATTAATGAGGAGCCAGTGGGTTTGGTTATATTTTCTTACTTACCAGAAAGCTAAAGATTTCCAGTTTTTACTTTAAACCTTTGTATGGATACAGTACTTTAGATTTTAAAGCAGCATCCATTACATGTCTTTTTTTGACAAGCTACATGACCTTTTTCTAACTTGCCTGATGTTGTGGGAAGACATATTTAAACAAAAATTAGTTCATTATAATCACTGAATTCTTCTCCAAAACAGGACAAACTTTTATTACATCGTTTGGGTTATTGCATTCAATAGATCAATTTGTATGGAATAAATAAATATGAATTACCTATAACAAAGTTTATTTAGTTGCACAAGGTTTTTTTTTTTAGTTAACAGAATTTTGGTTTACTTGCTTTTATCTTTGCTATATAATTTATAGAACATATTTTCTCTACATTTAAAACAATCTAGATTCACTTCAGAAACATGTGTCAGAATACTACCTGGTTTATCAATACTAAATTCCCTGCCACTGGATTCAAGGTGTATAGAAAAGCATCATAAACAGTACTGTTACTGCATGGTCTTAAAAACAGGAACAGTGAAAGCATATGAGGGAAAAAAAATGTATATAGTTTTTCCTGAGCTTTTTGGACTGGACAAATGCAAAAATTTAAAGAGCTGAGAGGTATAATTGGTTCTAATGCTGGTGCTCAGAGGTGTAGTGGGCACAATGAGAGATATTCTACCCTGCAAATCTTTAGCAGAAAGTTCAGATATGAGACTTAGTAGCTGCAAATTCAAAGACAGACTGGTTTTGCCAATTTCATAATTTCAACGTCTTAATTACTAGGTAACATTGCATATACTATGTAACGCAACACTGAGTTTTTGTTGAGTTTGTGTTATGTTCATAGATCCAGGTACTAAATTTAGCTTTACATGTCTTTATCCTCTAAATGAGCCTTCCTTAACAGTAATGAATTCTTTGCCATCTGTGATCTTAAGGGCAGCCATGTAGATACCTCTAAAGTGTAAGTATTCTTTACAAGAAAGAAGCTGTAGATACACCTCCACTTTTTCAGTTGTAACTGATTAATTATATAATTTCTGTATCAAGTCATTCTCAAAATGATATGTGTCCTATGGTCTATTTATCATCGTATTCACCCTGTATTTTAACAATCTTTGACAACTTCCTTACATTCCTAGGATTAGTTTATATATTGCTTTGTCTTATGTTAATATTTGCAATCCTTTCTGTTATGTCAATTAACTGCCAGGACATCCATCTAGACACAGTGTACTCAAGTATAATAAAGAAAAGAAAAATACTTCAAGATGCTAACAAATTATAACCATGCCCAGATATAAACCAGATGTATGAGTGATAAACACAGAGATACAAAATTGTCACCACCCTTCAGAATCACAATTTTAAATGTCTCCACCTTTGACCTGTGGCAATAAGCTTTACTAGGGCACAAGATGGAAATCTAGCATTGTGTTTTCTTGTATTGAATTTTTGAAAACTTTTTTATTGTTTTCTTTCTTTTTTCTTTGTTGCTTGTTTTAGTAGGCTGCATCTCTCAGACATCCCTAAAAAAACCTAACAAGCATGGGGAAAAAGAAGTGGCTAATGGAGCTGTGGTTGCCTGTTAGCAGTGCTCAATGCAAACATGTGCTTTGGGTTAGGAAATGGAGAAATGCTCTCACTACCACACAGCCTTCTTCCTTCACTCACTACTTCACAGCTGTGTTTAGTGCTGGAGAATATATGTGCTGATATAAACCAAGAGCACACGTAGGCCAAATGCATTTTATCTATGCTATGTAGTAACAGCACAGTTCCTGAACAGATCTCCAACTGATTAATTTATAAAGAAAATTTTGTCACGTTTGATTTGGAAATTGTGGAAACACATTGACTTTTCTTTAGCAATCTGAAGAAAATACATATAATTTTAGAAAATATATTTTTTTGTTTTTAATCTCTCTGAAGAGTTTCTATGAAACGTGAAGTCAGGCAGTATCGTCTGTATATCAGGGATTTTTTTAATAACTGAAAAATGAGAGCATATTCTTTAAATCAAGACTGGTCCATGTTCTGGTTTCCTTTCACCTCGAAGATTCATTTTAGTACAGTGGCATTCAACCTGTACCCCTGGTGTTCCAAGGAGAGCGCACAAGGGTTTAGAAACGGTGACTAAGGAGAGCAAAACCAATTCTCGAAGGGCTGTACGTCAGTGTACTTCAACTGTAGTTACAGGAGGTTGAGTCAAAAAGATGTCAAAGTTTCAGTTCAATGATAGCCAGGAGCCTTCAGGTCTCTGTTGAGCAGGATGGAGACTCAGACTGACCTTCTGACCCTTTAGGCTGTGAGACTTGGCTGTGCTTCACACGACCTTGGACCAAATTTCAAGCATCACAGTTTGTACTTCTACGAGGAAATAATGAAATTGACTCATCCACTAAAGGTTTTCTCAAAAGTGAGAAAACAATAAAAGCTTTTATTTTCCTATCAGAGTTTGGCAATGGGATAGTCTGGTTGTACTTTTGAATGCATCTGTGAAGGATCAGCATTAATATAAAAGCTGGGAAGAACAAAACAAAACAAAAAAATAATCAAAACAAAAAAACCCCTACTGTGAGCTGAGGACAATAAGATTAAAGAAGTGTTATTCATCCAGTCAGTTCTATAAATAAATAGAGTACAATATAATTCTACGACGTTAAAAAAGCTGAGCACAATTTTCCTTGAAAAAATTAGTCTTGGGTCGACTGTTTTATGCTCGAAGAAGTCAAACTAAATCCCAAATTCTTCTTTGAATTTTGGAGAAAATGAGTAAATTTAAATCTCAGTCTAACAGTGAGTACATTTAATGTGCAATGCAAAGAGAAAACGAAACCATTGACAATATTCAGGGAAAACTGCTAAGTACTAGCCAAAGATGAGTGTTGTTAGCCAGTCACATTTAAAGGAAGTAACTAATTTGGACAGGAGGTACTTAAATGCCAGGAGGGAATCCCCTTTCTGAGTCCTGGTGTCATATAAGAACATTTATATTTAGAACTTAAACCCACAAGAGGCAAAGGGAGCATTTCAAATGCATGACTCACCTTAGGATTTCTTATTTAAATACCCACTGCTCAGCAGGCATTGTACCCAGTTTTATTTACCAGGAGAGACATCACCATAGTGCCTGGTGCCTCTAAGTCTGGATGGAGCATCAAATTTAAGCTGGAGCTCCTGAATGGAATCTAGATGCTGTCAGCATCAAGAGGCTGCCAACACAGGCGTTGCATATCAAAGACAGAATTAACTGTCATTTAAAAAATCAACAAAAATGCTACAATTTTTAATCCTTTAAGGGGTGGCTGTATCATTTCACCCAGTGCAGACTCTATTGTTCCGAGGATATTATGTAAACTGCCAAAGTCCCTATAACACCAGGGATAGTTAAACGTGTAAACAGAAATAATTCTATATTTAAACATTATAGTTCTTCTGGTTGTTAAACTATCATTAGAACAGGATGGAAGCTGGTTTACAAGCTTCACTGTTGTATTTCTACACTGTGGGTGGTAGAAGCCAAGCCATGTTAAGACAATAAAATTTCTTTGTCAAATATACTGTAGATGGCTGTTTATACATAGCAAGATTTGCCTCTCACCTCCTGAACCTTCAGGATAGAGCATGGGTGAAATGGATATGTTATTTTAGTTGTTGTAGCAGCCTGGAAAGTTAGGACTTGAATCTGCTGACATGGCTGTGGTTATTTGCCAGTTCTTTCCCTCTGCTGGAGAATTAGCCTTACCTTCTTCCTGACTCCCAAAGACATGCTGGAAGATGTCTCCTTTAATACTGAAGAATGAAAGTATAAAAAGTTTGAGCCTACATAGACATACAGGTGCTCTAATCTCTAAAAATAGTACCAGTTATTGAGAAACCCATCTTTTGCTGTGTAAAAGAATTTAGAAGCCTACTGAGAATACTCTTAGCGTGATGACAGCATTTAGCACGTTTCTGTGGTCCCCAAATAAAGGTGATATTTACCACATAATTCATGCTTTGATAGAAAGCAATATGGATAAATATATATTGACAAACTTTAATCCTATTAGTAAGATATGAGGTCTAAAATCCAACAAAATTTCAGCAGTCATAAATCAATGCTTAGTAGGCTGAAATCCTTAGAGGAAGTGGGGTCCCAAATCCACAGAAGGATTCAACCGTTTTATCATCATTTGAAACAGTTACTTTTTAATGGGAATCAAACCAACACCCTTGTGGATTTGGACCAAACTTTCTTCGCAGTGAGTTGCAGCAGCCAAATCTCAAATTCATAGAGGTGTTCCTTCCACTTTGCTGTGCCATCCTTGCAGAGTTGCCTTTTAAGATCATTCATGGAAAGAGAAACATCAAATGTGCCCACAGCATCAAAATTATGTGCCTTGATTCTTGGTTCCTTCCCCCTTGGTCAAGCAGTCTAACAGGATATGGGAAATAGGAGTAGGGAAATTTCTCCTGAGGAAAGAGAATTGCAATTAAGTTTTGAAAGTGCAGGCCAGGATGTTTATTTTAAAACATGCTATCAACCCACCACTTTGCTCCATAATAGCTTGGTGTTCAGTGTCCTTATCCAGCACTGAGACAAGGGACTGATGCCCTCCTGACCAAATCTGTGTAAAATGTGCTGACATTTAAGGGTTGTTCTGAATAGGGGCATTCTGCAGGGCCCCATTCTGGGTGGAGTACTCTGCAGTAAGGACTATGGGATTTGTGATGTCAGAAGAACAGCTAAGAGGTCACTGACATGGGAAAAAGCAGTCCTGGGCACTTGCTTCTACTCAAACATTTATCTCTGCTCTTTTCCTCCCTGCATCTCACCTCAATCCTTGATAACTGTGTAATGTTAAATTGCAATAATAATAAGTTATACAACATTTGGGGAGATTATTGTATTTCTGGGTCTAGTTGCTGGATTCAATTGACAAATGTGAAAGTTCTCTTTTTTTGAGTTTTTTTAATGAAAAACAAGAAATAAAGTTGTATTTTAATTGATGTTTTCAGAAAACATGTAATAAATCATGTATTTGTCTTATAGGTGTAATTCTGCTTGCCTGACATGAACAGTATTATTCAGACAGGCTTCTGTTTAAAATAGCATCTGCAGTACAGTTTATTTCATTTCAGTGCTTTTTTATTTTTGATAGATTTAAATATAAAACTGACATAATTCTAATTTAGAACCTAGCCTAGCAAATTCAATCCTTGAAAGGCTTTTGTGATCTATTCAAGCCTACTTATAAAAGGCAAATATCTATTCCACTGCTTTATCTAAGATAGCATAAATGCCACCATTAAATAAAACTTAAAAAAACAAAAAAGAAAGAAGAGCTAGGTTTTGAAGAAAGCATTTCATCTCCTTTCCTAATACCTATATTGGAAGACACACATAGTTACTGAATCAAGACACAGTGTCCTTCCAACAAATATTTCATATCTGGTTTTGGTGAGGTCTTTTGAAAATGCTGGAATTTTTCTGAAAAATCTTCTTATTTCTCACATGAAATATGAAATCAAGTCAGGGCTTACTGAAGTGAGACATGAATTAGACTATTTGTGAGCTGATGTATGCAATTAAATGAAGCTTTTTATCTGTTTTCAGCTTTGTCATGGTATATTTTCAGTTGCATCAAATTTATGACCTGATCATTTGTCAACAGTTCAGTATTGCAATTTGTATTTATTGAATTCATTATCTCAAAAAGTTCAACACATGTAAGATCAGATTGTTCTCATTTTCACACTGCATTGTTAAAACTTTTAAACATAGTTGAAAGAAAATTACATGATATTCAGCCTTTGAATGATCTTCTTTGTCATTTCCATCTTAGCTTTCTGAATAATTTATTCATTAGATCTAGTCAGTCTTCATCTGATGTACAACAGCAAGTTTCAGTTGTTGAAAACATTAGTAGGTTTTCAGCTATTGGCATGCATGTGTCTGTTTAGACAGGTGAAAATCCTTAGATTTGCACTCATTTGATACTGATTTTTGTTCATTACTTTTTTATTTGGTTGGTTGAGGTAATTTTTTTCAGCTTGTTTTTTTTTTTTTGGGGCGGGGCGGGTTGGGAGGGTGGAAGGGATCTTCTTTTGTAAAAGAAAAGTAGAATGAAAAGGTGGTTGTCAAACCACCTACCAACCTATCTGATCAATTTCAGCATAACTTGTTGACTGTGCAGTGTACAAAGGGGTAAACTAGCTAGAAGAACATATTTATTTGTACTGCTAATTTGTAGTAAATATAACACATCCCAAAGTTAACTTCAACAGGGTTGCAGGCCTGCAATCTCTTTGAGAAGAAGCTGGGGTTGCCCTGCAGCAGGGTCAGCTGATCCCAGTCAGCTGCAATGGACCCAGCAGAGCACAGCTGAGCCCCTTGGCCAAACAGGGAAAACTTATTTAAGAAAATTAAAA